>OY821517.1:327869143-328434143 GCA_963682025.1 Cordilura impudica
TCAGGGCTATGACTAAGAATTGGCCTACAGAGTTATTTTAGTATTACCTTAGACTCCACCTTTTCATTGTTGGCAAATATTTTACCACCGTGGCATTTTTTCAAGTTTTGAAATAGAAAATAATCCGAGGAAGCTAAGTCTGGTGAATAAGGTGCATGATCAAGCAATTCGAACCTTAATTCATGGATTTTGATAATCGATTCCGCTTTTATTGAAATCATCTCGAGCTTGTCTTTCAGTTCTTCCGCAAAAAGTTTGCCTTCAAGTGAATCGAAGATTACAGGTTTCTGATAATCCAATTTAATATCAATACATTTAGCGAGGTGGTAAAAAGGCCAACAGTAGATTGTTATGAACTTCGGTTTTATTGCCCGATTTAATTGCAGTTAACTGTTAACTGCGTTATTCTTACTAAATTTGCTTAAACGGGGGAGCATTCATACAATTAGAAAAATCGCCAACATCATCGATATAACTTTTCAATTTTATGTTCACTTCGACTGACTGGTTCATTTTCTGTTCCAACGATAATTTCTTCGTCCTTCTCGTTGTTGTTAACTTTCGCTTTTTCGTTGTCACCTCCCTTGTCTTTTTCAATCTTCTCTTTTTTTACACTTATAAACTTAGCACTTTTAGACTTTTTCGGTTTCTCCACAATATCCTCTTCAGTAACTGCAACGGGTTCAGATTCTTCTATGACTTCCATTTGGGAGTCTTCTACCACGGTAGTACCAATCTTTTCCATCAATAGTAATATCCATGGCTTCTTCGGCTGATGCAACAGCAAAAACAGGTAAATCAACAGGTGCAGAATCTTCACCATAAAATGCAGCCTCTAAATGATCCATGGCCTCGCGAAAAATATTACGCTTAACATTCTTGTCCGTGGCAAATTTTTTTTTATCCTCCGAACAATGAAATAGATCTTTCACTTTTATATTAGTTGTCTCACCGGCTCCATAAAAGTATACATTGTACTTTTTATACCCTATAGTGGTATGTGGTCAGGGTATAATGACTTTGTGCTGATTTTTGTAACTAGTAAACATATTTTTTATACCGATGGGCCCAGAATAAATTTTTTGGTCGATTTAGTGATGTCCGTTCATTTATCCGTCAGTGTGTATGGACACACAGGCCGCAAATATGAATATGTTTTGATGAAATTTGGTATATAAGCTTCTATTGGCCATAGGATGAACGCTATTGAAATTGGTGAAAAGCGGTGTATAAATGACCCCTATAAGATCGACTTAAATTGCCATAATATCCAAATTATCATATAGATCTGGGTCAAATTGGGTTTGTGTATGTTTATTACATCCATTTATCAGTATTCCAAAAATAAACCCTATAGGATAATTCTTAGTCATAGACCCCATATGAAGCTGATTCCCGATCTTCATTTAAATCTATCAAAAAACAAATATGTTTTACGGATTTATATCAAATTTGGTTTGTATAGGTTTCTGCAAAAAATAAGCGGCCTTACCAAATATGGTCAGTATCGGTCCATTTTTCGACCTGGTCCCCATGTCAAACTTTTTCATATGCGAAGCCAAAAAAAAAAATAATAATAATGCCACTCAAATTTGGTTTATGCTTATTTTCCATATATAATTAGTTTGACCTAAGAGATAGGGTCTCTAGGGTCTCTAAATGCATGGTATAGACCAGTGGTCGCCAAAGTTTTTGAACGAAGTGCCAAATAGAGTTTTACAAAATATTAACTGGGCCAAAAATAAAAAGCACTAATAGAAGAAAAAAGTTTTCGTATGCAAGATTTTGTAAATAAATTTATAACACTAATAACACCAGTCAACAATTTTTTGCCTTTGAGATCTGGAACCACTTTTCCCACGGATTTTGACCTCCTTAACACGAATATGAATTTTAAAAATTTCTCTATGGACCAGTTTTTGAGAAAAAAATTTTTGAAATTTTATTTGCACATTTTTGGAGGTGCACCTACAAAATTGGGTATATCTTGGGTGTCCCTAGACCGATCTTCATAAGTATTCACACAAATTAAAGACAATTAAACCCTCTACAAAGCCTTCCTTGAAAGTTTTCAAATTGGCTAAACAGTTTTGATGCCAGCGACATATATATTTTAAAAACGTCGTTTTTTCTGTAAAAATTGGCGTGAAAAATTTATATATTGTCGTAGGAAAAATAGAAAAAAAATGTACATGCCAATTTGGTATTTTTTGAAAATATCTGACCCTTTTCCAAAGAAAACAAAGCTCCCAGTCATAAAAATCCATGGGCATTTTAAGAAGTTATGATTTTTTTTAGTAAATGACTAAAATTTCGTTTTTTAAAGATTTGCAGTTTTTTAGAATTTTGTTGCTCAAGGCGAAATAGGGAAGCATTTTTTCATTAGTTTTCAAATCTAAACAAATTCTTACCATAAATATGAACACAAGGAGAAAATTTTCAGAATTTTCAAATTCGCAATTTAAAAGCGAAAATTTTGTTTTATTTTTAGTATGTCTACTTAATGACTTTTCAAATACAAAGCTGATTTAATGACATATGTAGGTACTTAAAAGGAGTTTTGCATTTTACGGCAACCGAAAGAATTGTTGGCTTTTCCTTTGTTTTTTATATTCATCACTTTCAGTCTGCCGTATAAGGGACCACACGTAGTCACCCATCATTGCCGTGTCATAGAAACCGTGATACCGTCGTTCCATTTCCTTTAATTGCTGATGGAAACGCTCGCCGTGCTCATCGCTAACGTTTCCTAAGTTTTCAGGAAAAAAATCCAAATGCGATTGGAGAAAATAGATTTTCAATGACATATGTATTCCCATCCAAAATATGAAATAAAAAATTCCAGAAATCTAATGTATAGCACCCTTTGTATAAGAAATAAAACATACCCATAGCCGCATAATTCTTAATTAGATCCTCAACTATTTGCTTGAAATTCGAGCTTTCTCGGTTACCCAAACATTTTCTACGACAAGCTTGAATGGGTTCCAAGTTGCTGCTTCGATGGACGATAAAAGTGTTGGAAATATTTCGTCCTTTAAAAGCGTCTTTATCTCGGGACCAGCAGAGACTCCCTCTTTGATCTTAGCCAACGAAAGTTGGGGGAAAATCAGCCGTAAGTGCGCAAAAGCCTCTCCATCTTTATCCAATTTTTTTTCAAAGTTTTTGATTAAGCCCAATTTGATATGCAACGCTGGAAGTATAATATTTTCTTTTCTTACAAGAGCATTGCGTAGAATATTGTCTTCGCCAACTACTAAATTTGTACGCAGCGGCCATTCTTTTTGAAGATAGTGCAGCTTGTCGGCGCGGCTATTCCAAAGGCAAAGAAAACAACAAAATCGCGTATGCCCACCTGGGAGTTCGGTCAAAATAGCCACAGCTTTGAGGTCGGCGCACATCTTCCACTTGAACTTTTCATACTTAATGCACTGGAGTATGGCTTCCAGTGTTTCACAATTTTCTTTTGAATTGACAGCATGAGCGACAGGAATAGATGGCTTTTCATTCCCATATGTAAGAGAACGGCCTTTAAGCTTTCTGAACGCTGTCAATGAACAACCTCCACTCTTTTGTATTGTGGGTTTCATTTAGCTCTTCAAACATATTTTTTTGGTTTTCGTGTAGAACTTGGCAAACTATTCATGTTGCTTTCTATATATTGATGTTTTAACACCAGGGGCTAAAAATCCTCGCTGTTTCATGCGAGACGCAAAAAGTTCAGCGTTTTCCTTGGTCAGACCAAAGTCGCGCACCTGTTAATACCTGTTGCTCAATAGCAGGCTCAAATTCACTTGATCCAAACGAGTCATCTGACGTTTCTGCAATTTCAAGACTTGGACACGCTGGATAAGGACATCATTCGAATGTGGCAATGGAAAAGTAACAGACGTCACATTGGGGTAAGTCCATTTCAATTGTTTTCCAAAGCCAATTTTTTGAAAACTCTGAAAATTTTCTCCTTGTGTTCATATTTATGGTAAGAATTTGTTTAGATTTGAAAACTAACCAAAAAAATGCTTCCCTTTTTCGCCTAAAAAAAACTGAAAATCGTTAAAAAGCGAAATTTTAGTATTTTACTAAAAAAATTCATAACTTCTTAAAATGTCTATGGATTTTTATGATTGTGGGCTTGTTTTCTTTGGAAAAGGGTCAGCTATTTGTAAAAGATATCAAGTTGGGGTTGACATTTTTTTCTATTTTTCATACGACAATATATAAATTTTTGACGCCAATTTTTACAGAAAAAACGATGTTTTTTAAAATATATATATCGCTGGCATCAAAACTGTTTAGCCAATTTGAAAACTTTTAAAGAAGGGTTTGTAGAGGGTCTAATTGTCTTCAATATGTGTGAATAATTATGAAGATCGGTCAAGGGACTCCCAAGATATGCCCAATTTTGTAGGTGCACCTCCAAAAATGTGAAAATAAAATTTCAAAAATTTTTATCTCAAAAACTGGTCCATAGAAAAATTTTTAAAATTCATATTCGTATTAAGGAGGTCAAAATCCATGGGAAAAGTGGTTCCAGATCTCAAAGGCAAAATATTATTGAAAATTTGTTGGCTGGTGTAATTTATATTTTTTTTATATTTTTATTTTTATTGAAAAAGTAATAATTTTTTTAAATTTTAATGAGAATTATGCAACTGGGATTTAGTTGCATTTATTTATGTTTATATATTCTTGAGAAACTGATATCCTCAGAATTGCCTCCAAATGAGAATCAGTCAATCTCTCACGAAATTGACTTTTAATATATTTCATACGAGAAAATGTTTGTTCGCAAATATGAGTGCTTCCAAATATTGATATGTGCTCACTTTGAAATTTTTTAATATTTGGAAATATAGTGTCATCTAAATAAAACTTCCTTCCTTATGTACATCCTTAAGAATGTCGTTACTCTGCAAATCAATCAGCTTTAGTTGCATATTTTCTTCAACAGTATTAACCTCTAGATTTCGAAATAAATTAATTTTTTTTCGCTTTTTTTAAAGTTACTAATCTAACAATAAATTCATTTTGCAGTGATTCTATTGATTTTTCAAATTCTAGATAATTGAAAACATTTGTATATTGCTAAGACTCCAACAATTTTGAGTAGCACTGAATATGTACTATATTTTTATTGACGAGCTGGTTTCTAAATAATTTAAATTTAACTTCAAAATATAATGAATATGCTAATTTTCCTTTATCTTGGAGCTTATAATTCAAATCGTTTATATGTGCAGTAATATCGGTTAAAAAAGCCAATTTACATAACCATGCATCATCTGATAATTCAGCAATAGGCTTTTGTTTTCCGTTCATAAAAATGTCAATTTCATGACGGATATCAAAAAAAAAAACATCTTAGTACTTTCCTCTACTCAACCAGCGAACATCGCATTGATAAAGAACGTCACCATGTTCAGCATTAATTGATGTTAGAAATTCTTAGAATTGACGATGATTCAAACCATGTCTCCGAATAAAATTTATGGTTGATATAACCACATTATTTTTCCACACAATACTTGCACAATGTAGGTGTACAGGTTTTTTTATCCCCAGTGTTTCTCACTCCTTATTAATCCGTCCAATGATACCTATATTTGCTCCAATCATATTTTTTGCACCATTGTTTATAATTTAATTGTAGTTCTGTCATTATTTCGGAAATTTTAAGAAAAATATCCTCTCCAGTGGTTGTTCCCTTAAGACTCTTGAGAGCAGCTAATTCTTCAGTTATTTGAAAAGCATCATTTATTCCTCGAATAAAAATAAGAAGCTGAGTGGTATCGGACACATCTGTACTTTCATCGAGTGCAATTGAAAAAAATTAAATTTCTTAGCTTTTTCTTTTAGCTTCGAAAAAAAAACGCTGGTACCAATATCTTCAATTCTTCTCATTATTATGTTTGCAGATAAACTTTACTTTTTCTGCTATTTTCAATACACATTTCTTCAGAAATTCCCCGTATGTAAATGGCCGCCCTGCGTCAGCAATATAATTAGCAACATAACTTGCTCGTACTGAATATATATTTTGATTCGGCATTTGTTTGAATATATTTTGCTGAGATTTGAAAGTGTTTTTTGAGAGTTTCAACTTCTTTTTTACGTAATTCCCCATCATATTTTAAGTACATCTCAGAATGCTTTGCAGTGTAATGCCTATTCACATTATATTCTTTAAAAATTGCAATTGTTTCTTTACAAATAAGACACATCATTTTGTCTTTAAATTGTGCAACAAAATATATGTTATTGTCCTTTTTCGTTAAACATTCGAAACTCGCTATCAATTTTTCTCATTTTGGATTTTGACATTGGTACAATTATATCTAAATTTTTATTATCACGCAAAAACAAACTTTCACTATTTACGATTTAACAAAGAATAACATGTACGAAAAAAAAACTAAACATAGAAATTAACTTCATGGCCTACTTAAATTATTACTAGAGGACCCCTGCTGCTCCGCAGCATTATATTATATTATATTAATTTTTATAATATAATACCAAAATTTGCCAAGAGAAGTTAACGTACAGTAATGCCAAAATATGCCAAGATAAGTTAACGTACAGTAAAAGTAAAGTTGATTCTCCACGCATAACTTTCCTCAAACCCAACGAATTTAAGCAGTTAATAGCTCAAAAGAAGGAGCTTGATCCACTGAGTGTTCTTAGACCTATGTCAACAGCCTACGTTAATTAGAACTCTAGTTATAGAGGTTTGAGAGAAGAAAAATATTGAAAAAAATCTTGAATGCAAAGTTTATTCATAAATTCTTTTAATATATAAGATGAGTTTTAATAGGAGTATATACAGGATTTACAATTTAATTTTTTATAGAGAGTAATATATTCTTGAAAATAAAAACTTTCACAAAAAAGAATGTATAAAAATTTTTAATATTAGAAAATTTTAATAATAAATTTGGATTTAATAATGCTTTAACAATTTTTTTTTTAATATTTGTATTACTTTCGCATTTGAACTTGGGGGCCGGATGGGTTGCTATAACGGGCCGGATATGGCCAGCGGGCCGTACTTTGGCGACCTCTGGTATAGACTATCGCAATTTTCTGTCTAGAGCGTCCATAATTTTCTTACTTGTTATGGTTATATTTGGTAATTTTTGCTGGCCATGCTGGGTAACCCTTAACTTTGGCAAAGACCAAATCACCAATATTAAACTGTTTCTTTTCTTTTCCCATTTTTCGAGATGTTAAAATGGTTCAAAAAGATAGTTTAAAAAATTATGGAATTTTTTTCTTGTGGGAAAATTTTCACTTCACGTAGCGTACAGCCTCGTTTAAATTCAGCCACCCAATATTTTAAATTCTTAAACGAATGAGCAGACTCCCCCAGAATAGCATCTAGCTCGGTTTTAATATTGTTTGGACTGAGACCTTTCCAATGAAAGTATTGCTTGATATAATTCACTGAGATCGTTTTCTGGCTAAAAAAAATACACTAAATAACGTAAAAGAGCTAAACTATTTTAAAACGACAAACGATAATTTAGTCGAACGAAAAAAAAGAGATAGATATAATTGTTTCGTTCGTCTTCAATATCGTTGCCATAATTTGAAAAACATTTTAGTCTTTAAAAAGAAAAAATATTCTCTAGCTTTACTTAACAAATATTGTTTTTGTTTTCTTATTAGCAAGTGGAATTAAGTTTCAAAACGGGTGAAATCATACTCGTGTATGGTGATATGGATGAAGATGGTTTCTATATGGGCGAATTGGATGGTGTGCGTGGATTAGTACCATCGAATTTCTTAGCCGAAGCGCCCGACACATATAGCAATCAGATGATGCCTGGTGGTGGCCCTGCAGGACGCGGTGGCTTGGCCAGTCAAAGGGGCAGAGGTCAAGGGCCGGGTGCTAGAGGACCGCCACCACCTCCTCGAGATAATATGATGCCTGGCATGGCAGGACCCCGTGGTCCACAAGGAAAAAGTAAGTAAAACTTTTTACATTGTTTTTTTTTTCTGTACAAACAAAAAGTTTCTTTTGTTAACTTCATTTTATTTGTTTTTGTTTTTGTTTTTAATTTATCAGAAAGTTATAAAGTATAAATTTTAAAATTATTTATTCGTATCAAATTTTAAATTTATTGGTTTTATAAATCATAAAGAATATTGAGACGGAGCAAAATTGTGAAAAAAAAATATAATATAAAGATCAGGTCTTAATAAATTTTAGGTATATTTGAAAAGAAATACAAAATTTAATACCATTTGGAACACTGCAAAAAGTATTTAAAACATATAACAAAATTTACAAAAAACCATTTCAGCAATTTAAATTTTTTTTTATTAAAAATTTAATTTGTTTTTCTATAATTTTTATAATTTTGTAAAATATAATATATATTTTAATTCCAATGTTTTCTTTTTAACTTAAAAATAATAATTTCGGCACAACATTTCTGTAATATTTTTTTTTTTCTATATACATATGAATATAGTTGTTGTTCTTGTTGTTTGTAATTGTTAACTAAAATTTAGAAAAAAAAAAACAAGTAAATAAAACTAAAAACCTTTTCAGTTATAAAACGTTCATTTCGTATGAAAAAAAATTAAAATAAAGTTGCATTGCAATTTGAAATGAACTTTGTTTGGTGAGGCATCCCTTCGAGTTCATGTCAAATTTCGATTCATTCCATTTCCATTTCTATTTTCCACAATAACTATTTTATTTTGTACTTCACTTCTAATTGTTTCTATGTTTTTGTCTTTTTCTTAAGTATTTTATGTGTGTGCTGTCTGTATGTTTAACAACAACAAAAAATTGTCTGTGTGTTTGTCTTTATATTTTTAGTTAATAATATTAATGCATGTGAAGTTTTTTTTATATATTATTTATGTTAACTAATGTGTATGTATTAAAAAAAAAAAAGAATGTATCATAATTTTAATAACAAACAATTTAAAAAAAATATATATCCGAGTCATCCTGTCATTCTTTAAAGACAATGTTGCCAGATGTCTCTAAATAATAGGTTAAATAAATAACGCAAATGACGAAACAAACAGCATGGTAAATTCTGCATCAATGATTATTATCATTTATTTATAAATACTATAAAAGTTAAAGACGTTTGTGCTGATGTTTGTAACTCTCAATACAACTTTGTATATCAATCTGCATTTTATAAAGTCCGACAGCTGGATGAAAACCGTTCCGGCCGGAAGACTATAATTGGCACACTTTTGAAATGCTAATTACTACATTAATAACACTTATTATTGGCCGTTCTCAAAATTATATTGCATTTTATTGTGTGGATTATCTTGATATAAAGTTGACGGCATCAATTCCACAGGCGTAGGGGGTGCAAAGTTCGAAGTCACAGGAGAAATTCCTAGGGCAGTATAGTAAAACCTCCAAAAAATTTTGGGTTTCTCAGGCCAAATCTTATTTTAATGACCTTTTATATTTATACTCTATACCACTATGTGGTCATGTTTGTGCTGATGTTTGTAACTACCAAAAATATTTGACCTAGACTAATCTTTTATTATACCATCGACAAAGAATCATTTTCTGAGTCCACTTAGTGATGTCCGTACGACCGTCCAACTGGCTGTCCGCCTGGCCATCTGTCCCTCGCAAATATAAATATATTTTGATAAAATTTGATAATACGCTTTATAGGCCATAAGTTGAATGCTATTGAAAGGGGTGGAAATCCGTCCATGACCCCTGTGAGATCGACTTAAGTTGCCATTAGATCCAAATTATCACATAGATCTCTGTCAAATTTGGTATATGTGTGTTTATTACAACCACTAATCAGTAGTTTAAAAATAAACCTTATAGGAATCTTCTTAGTCATAGCCCCTATATAAAACTTCCTCCCGACTTAAACCTATCAAAAACAAAAATATTGCAAAGAATTTTCTCAAACTGGTTTGTATATGTTTTTGCAAAAAATAAGTGACTTCAACAAATATGGTCAGGATTGGTCCATTTTCTATTTAGTTTCCATATAAATATAGCATCCGATATAAACTTTTTCAGATCTGCAGGCAAAAAATTAATAAAAATTCTACTCATATTTGGTTTATGCTTATTTTCTATATCAAATTAGTTGGACCTAACATCAATTTAAGTCGAACTCACAGGGGTAATTTGTATGGGGACTAGGTCTGAATATACTCCAATTTTCACAAATTTCAATAGCTTTCGTTCGACAGAAATTTCAAATTTCATTAATATATGGGGGGTTTCATGTCAAGTGCACCAACTTTTGAAACCGATGTCTTCCGATCGGGATGAAATTTGCACCAAGGTTAGTCCTATTGGATAGTAGTTTAGACACAATTTTTCAATAAGATCGGTCCAGATCTCTCTGAGTTAGAGGGGATCAAAATTTGACATTTTGGCCAAACAGGTGTTTCTTCTCATCCATGTAACTTATTACCTATTGTTCTTAGAAAATTTTCTCCCAAATAGTTTAGATAGCTATTTCTTCAATATTTCGGAAAAAAAATACTTAAAAAAAATAAAAATTTTAGACTTTTTTTTGGCTAAATTAAAGCATTTTTTGCGTTTTTTTTTTCAAAAAGTGCATTTATTTATTTTTTTTTTTTTCATAAGAAAGCTTAGGATTTTTCCTTTAAGAGCTTTTTGGTCGCTTAGTGGGATGGGAGTGGGATATCTATCAAAATAAATGTTTTGTAACTCAAGACAACGGTTTTTCAATTTTTCACAAATGCACTATTTTGAATTTTTTCCTATTTGTGTGTAAAACCTTACAAATAAAACTTATACTGAGAAACTAGACAAATTAACCTTTCCGAAGGTATGTAACATAACTTCATAACATAACAGAAGAGAATGGTTATCTGTAACCTGAAACAGTTATTTGCAACATTTCAATCTGGCTTCACGAAATTAACCCAAATTTACCATGAAAATGTTAAACTGATGTTGAAGGATATCAACTTAAAGTATTTAACAGATGATTCGGCAGAATATTTACACGATTACCGCGATTGCCTTAAATTGACTATGTGTCCTAATGCAACAACTTCTTGCCACTTAGGTGAATGTACCAATTGCCCGAAAACCACATTCATCAAAGAAAATTTAATCAACTCTTTAGATCGAGAAAATATAGAGGAGGTCAAATTTGATTCTTGGAATCAGACTGACAGATGCACATTGAAAACAATCATTTTAAATGTGGATGATTTTGTGGAAGAAATGTGTACAGGATTGCTAAACTTGAGAAACCATGACTTTTTAGTCAAAGAGCAATGGTCATTCTTTGAAGGATTTGAAGATACATTTGAAGTCTGGTGAATTCGTTATTTAATATGATTTCGCAGAAAACTATAAATATGTTCTTCAGGATGCCATACAAGCATTCCACTTCAATAACGACCAAGCAACTATATTCACAGTAGTTATTTACTACATGAAAGCTGAAAAACTGGAACACAAAAGTATGGCAATCATATCCGACGATTTAAAACATGATAGCGTTGCAGTTTATGAGTACCAGAAGAGACGTTTCGGACGGAGCTCGTCAACATTTTAAAAACAAAAGTAGCTTGACAAATCTTATGGCCCATGAAAAAGATTTTGGAATGCCAACTGAGTGGCATTTTCATCCTACTGCTCATGGTAAAGGAGCATGTGATGGTATTGGAGCAAACCTTAAAAGAAATGCAGCGAAGTATAGCCTCCAGTGCTCTCATCAAGATCGCATCTTAGATGCGACTGCTTTATTCCATTGGGCAAAGAGTTATTGTATAGAAACTAAAATAGTTTTTAGTAGCAAAGAGGATCATCAGGAAACATTGAAAACACTGAAGAGCAGATTCGATGCTGCTGTAACAATCGATGGCACCGCTTAATACCATGCTTTTATACCGCTTGTCGATGGAAGACTCAAGTTGAAAAAGTTTTCTGCCTCTATTCAATGCGATTTCTTTCCAAAGACAACAAATAAACCAGCAGCGAATTCAACAGCTGAACCTAGTAACGTCAAGAAAGGATTGACAAAAAAAACGCAGTAAATAAAGGCGACAAAAAAGCTGGATAAAAGACTGGGTATTTACAAGACTTAAATACTTCATCAGCTACAATAAATTAAGTATAAAAATAGTTATGATATAAATGGATCTAATGCAATTAAGATTAAATTTTAATAAATTATTTATCATTTTATTTTTAATATTATTATTATTATACATTAATTTAATTATTGTTAAAAATAAATAAAAAGTAATAATTTTTCAACATTTCTATAGAAAAAAAGCGATTTTTTTCCTGAGGTTAACATATTCTGGGTATTACAGTATCGAGGGTATAAAATTTTAGTTAGGTATGTTATATACCTTCGGAAAGGTTAATTTGTCTAGTTTCTCAGTATAAGTTTTATTTTTGCACTTTTTGAAAAAAAGGCAAAAAATGCTTTAATTTAGCAAAAAAAAGTCTAAAATTTTTTTTTTTTTTAAGTATTTTTTTCCGAAATATTGAAGAAATAGCTATCTAAACTATATGGGAGAAAACTTTCTAAGAACAATAGGTAATAAGTTACATGGATGAGAAAAAACACCTGTTTGGCCAAAATGTCAAATTTTGATCCCCTGTAACTCAGAGAGATCTAGACCGATCTTGTTGAAAAATTGTGTCTAAACTACTATCCAATAGGACTAACCTTGGTGCAAATTTCATCCCGATCGGAAGACATCGGTTTCAAAAGTTGGTGCACTTGACATGAAATCCCCCATATATTTATAGTTGCCACCTCTAGTTTGATTACAAGGTTTACATGGACACATAGACAGACAGACAGATGAACGGACGGATGGACGGGCGTCGCTATCAACTTAGATATTGATTATAAGTCGCTCGGTCTAGGTCAAATATTGTTGGTAGTTACAATCATCAGCACAAAGTTATTATACCCTGACCACATAGTGGCATGAGGTATGCAGATTGGTCTGAGAACGGCAAACCCTTTGGATGTTTTACTGTACTGGAATAATACTTTCACCCTGACTTTGAGGTTCTCCCCCCCCAGACAACCATCCCGAATATGTTACAAAGTATTATCAATTGCGCGGCCACTAATGCTATTTTTATTGGCCTTAGCTAAGTTAACACAATACGTTGCGAGAAAACGACCTTGGCTTTGAGGTTAGAAGCAAAGACTTTATGATACCCTACATCACGAGCTTCCTCTTCACGTAATACAGTCTAATGAAGTGGTGACTTTTGTTATGAAATGAAAAATCTGTATTTATTCTTGAAATCCGATAAAATAACTTTATGCCTAAGTTTTTTTTCCAATCCTCGCAACAGTTGCTAAAGCCGATTCCTCAATGGCCAGCAAAGCTCGTAGTAATCCGGATTTTAACTCCCCAATCGATTAAAAATAGTGGCCCGGATTGATCTTTTGAATTTATTGAATAGTCTGACTTCGCATGGTGATAAATTAGATGAATACGACAGTTGAAGAAAGTTATATGTCAAATTTAATACGAACGGTAATGTATCGTGGGGGACAATATTCTGGCCAATTTTTGCAAAAAAAAAAAAAAAAAGTGGCGCAAAACACTTGAATAATACTCCTTGTTAACAGTTTAATGCTAAGGCAGGAATTCATAATGGGCCACAACACGATAATCGATGAAAACCGGTAACAATACCTTAATTTTTGAACGAGTTTGCTTCACATATTGTACGATAATCGCTTGCTTGATCAGTTGTTTCGGAGTTATAGGCATAGATTCTAGTCTTATCATCCGTAAGCTTTGTATTTCGTTCTAATAGTCAGGAAGCATGTTTTAAAGATATTAGAGTTACGCCCTTAAAAAAAAGAGTTTCTAGAAACAGTTGAAATTTGGTGGATCCTTTTGGTATTGACTGATTCTTTTGAATTACCAATGGTGCCATGATTTCCCTGATGTATTGTTCATCAGTTGATGTTTTTCCCGTCTCTGCATAATTGGAACTCTTTGTGCCATTTGTAAATTTTTTTGGATCTAAGCATTGGGGCTAGGTTGGCTAGGGTGGCATGCATGAATATTGGCCAATGTTAACAATATCCACCTCTCTATCTACTCAGAAAGTAATTCTCAATGGATTGATATACAATATTTGGTTTTGCTAGTTTAAACATCAGCAGAAACTCGGAGAATGTAGAAGACAGAATCGTTTAGTGTTATATGTATTTCTAGTCAGGATTAAAATTTGCGATAAATTCTAACTTAGTGTTGCCAGACATAAATCAGAACTCAGAAACTGGCCTTTATAAGGTCGACAATCTACAACGTCCATTAGTATTTATTTTTTGTTATTGTGTGAGACAACTAGACCATAGTTTTTGCCCGCCCCAACTAAGGTCTGGTGGTTACGCATAAAATAATATACATGCTGTTGTCAAATTGAAATTAACGTATATTTGGGTTCTGGTCTCAGAAATGGCTACACTTTTGATATTGCGAAGCGATCACTTGATTAATATATTGTTATTTTAATTGACCTTTAATACGTGTATGGTATTTATCTTATTTGCTTGAATACAATTATTGAAAAAATTGCAATTTGTTTATTGGCAATTAAACTTACAAAATCAAATTAGTGAAACAATCAATTAATGATGAATTCTATTAAGATGAGAGTTACCATATGCTGAATAATCACTCAAGCGGAAATTACCACCATCGTTTTCAATATTTCCGATAGAAGCGGACAATATCAACATCGTTTTCTATATTTCTATACGAAATATAGAAAATGTCAACTTCCAAATTGCATCAGCCAATTAGCCTATTTAAATCCGAAATTGTCTTCACGTTTGGAATAAATTCAGAACAAATATAAAAAATCATTCAATCATTTAAGTTTTGTGTGTACGAATTGAGCTGAAAGTTCTGGTTGAATAAGAAACTAGTCTTGATCACTTTTTTCTTTATATATTATTTACCAACACTCAAGGATACGTCCTACAAATGCAATGCATTAGTAGATTTCAGTAAAATAGGTTAACGGAAGGAGGAAATTGGGAGTAGTGGTTAAGGATATTTGCTTAAATTTTATTAGACTGCAACTGTCAGGAAAGACTTGTGTGGGGAGTTTAAACGAATTTTCTCTGTGATCTGCTAGAGAAGCGGGTAGAGCGAACTGAAAGTCGGACAATTGAAATTAGTTTGCCAATCTCATTTCCCATGATAGTATCTATAGAACAGTGTTACACAACTCACATTTCGACTATGTTCCAACGAGTCAATAAAGTTGAATAACATTTTGTCATCAATGAGCATCAACTTCCTCCCTTGCACACGGTCCATTAGCTCCAGAATAGACTTTGAAGCTGCTGCCCATATAAGGGAGTTGTATTCCATTTAAAGTTGGATGTAATTGGTACAGATTTTAATTTTAATTTTTGAACCGTTTTAGAAAACCAAGACGCGAATGCTTCTTTCAATACTTGAAATACATGTTCATTCCAACGGACAGAGATCAGAGATCAGACTCGGGTTCATGGTTCAGTTGTATTAAACAACTAAACATATTAGAGACATGTTGTTCTAAAAATAAAGAGTTGTGGCTTTATACGACATATATTTGTCAACTGACATGCCACTTTTTCCCACTGCAAAATGTTTACATCTCATATGATCCTTTTGGAACATATTTTTGTAAAATACATGCTGTTTTTTTCAGTTGAAATATTCGCAATTAGAATCTGTTCTATTGGCACCTGAGACAACAAGCAACAACAGTTGGTTTTGAAATTAAGAGAGGGAGAGGGAGAGAGAGACAGAAAGAGCAAGAAAGACAAAACTCATCTCAGGCATAATTATGCACAGTGGCTGATAAAAGTCTACATACAACAGTAATGATGCAGTTTAGTTAAAAAGCTCTTTTTATTAATATTTCAAAAAAAAAATAACTTACTTTAATATAAAATATAAAAATTATTCACAAGGAATGAAAACAAACATTGTCCAAAGTAGACATACGGCTGTAAACAACTATTTTTAAGCATTAAAACTTATTTTCATTACAAAATTTAATACTTGGTTAGTCAACCACTGACATCAATAACCTCCTCTAATAGTCTGGGCATTAAAGCAACTAAATTTTCCAATTTAAATTTTCCAATTTAGTTGCTTTAATTATTTTCATTATTTCATTATAAAATTTAAAACTTGGTTGCTCCACCAATGGCATCAATAACCACCTGAAATAGTCTAGGCATTAAAGCAACTGAATTTTCCAATTCAGTAGACGTTATACATTGCCATTCTTCTTGTAGTTTCTTTTTCAGTACTGGAGCACTAGAAATATCATGTTTTCGGATTTTAAGTCCCAAAATCTCGCACACGTGATCAATGATATTTAAATCTGGACTTTGAGGTGGCGTATACAACTTTCGTGGGGCACAATAAAGTAGCCAAGCTCTGTCAACTTGACTTAAAATATCTGCGGATTCTCTCAAATTGTGTTCGAAGATATATTTATACCCTCAATAAATAGAAGATTACCCACTCCCTATGTAGCAAAGGCACCCTAAATCATCAAGTTGTCACCACTATGTTTAACAGTAGATACTATGTGTTTCGGATTCATTGTCGTAAACTTAAGCTCTCCCGTCACTTCCAAAAATATTATATTTAGACGCATCTGTAAACAAAACCCGTCTCCATTCTTTTTTCAATATCCTGTTGGGTAAATTTTAAGCGAAGTTTGTGGTTGTTTTCAACAGAACCAGTTTTTTCAAAGTTATTGAATACAGTTTGATCTCTTGATTTTTTTCAAATTTAACATATTTATTTCGCTAAAGGATTTTTTTCTTTTCTATATTTTACAACTAAGTTTCCAACACTAGTTGAAATTGCTTTTCGAGGGGCCATTGATATAATTAAATACCCCTTTAAACTGTCCAAACTGCAACTAAATACAAAACGCAAAATTTAAAAACGTTACTTTACCGTTATCATCAAGCGGCACGCAATAAGATAAAGCTGGCATGCTGGCCGTATGCAGATTTTTGTTAAAGATTTTCTGGTTAATTTTCCATTAATTACGTTTGTATTGCATCTTATAAACTAACAAAAATTCCGGCTGTCCAAAAAAAAAAACACAACAAATTACCAACATATTGGAAATTTAATTTAAGACGTCAAATGTTGACAGGGGTTACAAATGACAAAACATTACAACCCGTTTTCATACAACTGAAAATAATTGACAACAATTGACACTGAAAATTACAAGTGAAAACCCGACATAAGTTTAAATTAAAGTAAGTATTTTTTGATATTACAATAATAGAAATAGATTTCGAACAAATCTACATCAATTCTCGTATGTAAGCTTTTGTTGGCCACTGTTTGTACAGTGTTAGCTACGTAATTATTGGCTGTACATATACTATTAAAAAGTGGCATGTCAGCTGAGATAACATATGGTATTGATTGATACAATAAATATAATAACTTAATTATATAGATCCCAAATAACAAAAAAGTTAAAGTATAAAATTTATAACACCATCCTACTCTATTCTATAAATCTTAGCTTTAACGAAAAACAGATTTTGCTTTGCATGATACAAATTGGTATATAAGTACATATCTAAAAACTTCCATATGAAAACATATGTTCTGTTTACTACTCTCACTAATTCTCTAAATAAAATATCAAATCTGGCAACACCGCAACTATCCCTAAACATGTATAAATATTGTATTTGTAACATTTTCTAATCTAAGAATTTTATAACACAATTTTATTTTAAATGTTTATGGCATATTTCTAAATAAATGTGTAAAATGCAAACTACAATTTCTCTTAAACAACAATAACAACAACAAATACTTTATTAACAGCTTCAAGCACTTGATCAAATGAAACATATGTATTTACGTAAATATACTTTCTAAAAAAATTATACATAATTGTAAAAAAAGAATAATTAACTTTGTAATATTGTATAATATTTATAACAAAATAAGATTTTGAAAGACAAAATACAACATTTTTAAAGGTAATGTTTTTAAATACACTAACTTATTTATTAATCAAATATTTACATAAACTTTTTTTCATTTTCTTTCTCAATTTATTTCAAAGCTTTTTTAAACAAAAACTTTGTTAAACATTTTTTTTTTTTTATTCATTTCAACCATTTGAGTTTTGTAAATTTTATATTATAATTATTATTATTATTATGTAAAAACATGTATTATCAAGTCATTACAATACAAAAAAAAAAAAAACTTGCGGTGAATTATATAGAAACTTCAACAACTTGAATGCACAAGCCTTTAGAAGATGCTGGTGTGTGTTTTGTCTATATGAAATGAGAGTGAACTGAACAAGATACGAGAATTTCTCTGTAGGATAAATATGAAGAAATTGGTTTTCAAATCATACGTAAAACAAATTTATATTTTTTTAATAACAAAAAAAAACATAAATTTAATTTTTTTCAACTCTATTTACTCTATTTGACTATTTTGGTTTTATATATTATTTTTTTGTTACTTTTTTTTTTAACAAAAAACAAATTTAAGTTAACAAAATTATTTTGTAATGGTCTGCTGTGGTAAATGTGAAGTCTTTATGTTATATTTGTTGCTATAGATGCTCGCCCTGCTTCCCCTACACTGTTAGACAACACGGGCCACCCTGCCCCCGATCACCAAACGCAGGTAAATACTCTTTCTTCTTTACGTTTTTCTTCTTTTTTTTTTTTTTTTTTTTTGTTACAAAAAAAATGCATTTAACTTGTTTTATTTTGTTTCAAATATACGTTAAACTTACCATAAAACCCTTTAAACTACTTTTAAACTAAAACTAAGTACAAAAAAATCACTTTCTTTCCCTAAAAAAGTACACTTTTTTAAACTATCTCCTTAAAACTATTTTACTACTACCATGTACTACAACTCTGTCTTTTAAACCAAAAAAAAACTCAAAAAACTTAATCATGCATAATTAAATTGTTTACAATTTGGTTGAATTTTGTTCATGTTTTTGTTTTCTTCATTTCACTTTTAAATATTTAATTTGGATTAAAGTTTTGCAAAGAAATTTGTAATGCAAAAAAAACACACATTTTTTCAACGCTTAAAATGAAAACATAATCTTGTAGTTGTTTCTTTGAAAATGTCACATTTGAAAAACACACTTTCATTTATGCTTAAATCATCCATTTTAATCTAACTGTGATCATAACTGTACGGGCAAGACCAACTATACTCATCCTCTATTTTTTAACAAGTCGTATGAAATATTGTTAATAAAACCGCGTTAAAGTTGTAATGAAAATCACAAATTTGTAATTTTTGTATATTTAAAAAATAATTAAATATACTTTATGTATAGCTAGCAACATTTTATCAAAGTTTTATAAAAAAAGAAAAACAAATTTAAATTAAATAGATTTTTTTTCATTGTTGTTATTTTTGTTTAAATATTAAAAATAGTTAGAACACAATTGAGTATTTCATTAAATTTAGTAAATGAAAAAACAACATCAAACATAAACACATTTCACCGTTTACCCACAACAACACCCTTCTCTCGATCATTATTTTCAATTTTAAAGGAATACATTTGAAAATTAGCTAATACTCATCAATAGAGTTAATGTAAATTAAATTTATTATAAAAAACCTCACCTCATTTAACTGTCATGGCAACTCTAAAATTTAGTTGTTAGAGTGGCCGTTAGGCACAGCTTTAAAGTGTTGCCAATGATAAAAGTACATATTTCGTTGGCAACACCAAAAATATATTAGAAATAATTAGTTTTGTTAATACTAAAATGTTAAACCTAGAAACTTCAATTAAATTAATGATATTTTTTGTCTGTCATACTTTTAAATCAAAATCAATTTGCCAACAGACAAATAAATATTGTAATAAATATAATAATATTAAATTATTTAGGTTTTAATGATTCTTTTATGCCAGTTTTATGATTTACTATATTTTTTTTTCCCAAATATAAAATTTCAAATATTGGAAATGCAAAATACATACAAAGTTAGCAAAAACAGAGTTTTTTGTATACCCTTTACCACTATGTGGTCAGGATATAATGAGTTTGTGCTGATGTTTATAACTAACAAAAACTTTTGAACTAGATCCATCTTTTATTATGCCGATCGACTTTCTGAGCTGATTTTGCGATGTCCGTCCATTCGTGCGTCAGTCCGTCTGTCCATCTGAGTGTTCATGTGTATATTGCAATCAACTACAGAACGCAAATATGAATATACATATATTGATAAAAATTTGGCATACACGCTTTTATCGGCCATCGGATGAACGCTATTGAAATTGGTGAAAATCGGTGCATGTTCAAACTAATTAAAGTCATTTGATGGGGAAGAGTATTATTTTCAGATATCTATCTGGACGAAATCTGTATAAAAAAATAAACTCTTGTTTATTTGGCGTTTTTAGTTTTATTCGAGAACTGCCGATGCGAATGAGAAATTCTGATTTCATGTTCGTGCGAAAGACAATTGTGAGAGAAGACTTTGCTTCCAGGTTGAGTTATTAATACTTTTTCCGACAGGCAACATAATAATAATTTAAAAAAGGTTTTTTTTTGTATAGAAACTATTTCGAAATTAATAAGCATGTGACCTAAACAAAACATGAGGCCGTCAGTCATTTTTTCTGCTGTTCCAAGTTTTATACGAATAGATTATATTTTAAGACATTTTGTCTCCTTCCTTGAGATGTTGTTTTTCACTTATAATCTCTTTTATATGCTTTATTATTTGCGGCGAAATTCGGTAGGTACGAATAAATTGCTTATATTAGCACTTTATTGCTGAGACTAATAGTATTACGTTAATGAATTTTATTAAAATATTCACAGTTGACAGTTTATTTTACTAAATAAGAGAGTAGATTTATTCTGGTTGTTGGCAACTCTGTGTCGACTAAAGATACCGAGTTAATTTTTATGTAGAACAATTTTCATTTTGTAATTCGATTTTAAAGCATGATAAGAATTAGTGAAAAGTTAAGTCTTCGATAGCTTTAACGAAAATTTCAGCTTTTCCGAGATTGAAGATGAAAATACAATCTTTCAAAGAGTTAAGCCAATTTGTTATTAAAATATCATTGACATTTTTTTTTACTGAAAATATAAGTAAATTTATTTTTCTATTGGCAACACTGTATTGACTAAAGATGCCTATTAAATTTTATGTTTAACAAACACCAGTTTATAATGCGATTTTAAAGCGGGTAGGTAACGCAAAATATAAAAAAAAACATATAATGGAGAGAACTTAAGCCTCTGAAATTATGAATTAGTGAAAAGTTAATTCTTTCGATTGAATATATAAGTGTTTCCGGGATTTAAGATAAAAATATAATTTTTCAAAGATATAAGCGAATATACAAGTGCAAGGGGTTAATTGACCAAAAATTTTTTTTTAGAGAAATTTTTTATACCCTCCACACCACTGTGCAGAGGGTAATATATCAGTTTGTTAATCGCTTTGTAACTCATCGAAATAAATTCCGAAGACCCTATAAACGATATATATTCGTGATGCTTAAAAAGAAGTCGATCTTGCGATGTCCGTCTGTATGTCTTTCTGTGTGTCTATCTGGTGAAATCCGCAAAAGGTCGAGTGGGTACACTATTCAGGTTTAAAATATTCGTCAAAAAGAGCAAAATGGTGCTTACATTTATGCATTTAATAATTGCTTTCAATCAAATTAGTTCGAAAATACCTAAAATTTTTGTTAATTATCTCATTAATTTTAAATATCATTCTAAGAAACTTATTATAGTTTAAAATCTAGCCTTTTTTTGTCTTTAAGTGTTGCCAACCTTGGTATTATTATTATATTTACAACACCGGAGGACGATAACAAAGATTCGGCACAGCCGAACTTAACACTCTGACTTGTTTTTTAGAATTTAGAGAAATTGTATTTAAACTCTTAGCGCTTAAATTGTTCGATTAAAGCCATTAAGACTAGATAGATGTGTCAATTATATATTTATATAATTTATATATAAGCCAATAATTAAATGATAATCTCGACTAAATTTACTAAACATTTTTAGAATTTAAATTTGTTTATGACTACTTACCATACATATATTCAAAATAGAGTAATTTTTAATATAAATAACAATTTTTTGCTCTCTCTTTTTTTTGTACAAATAGTGTTGCCAACGTATTAAACTGCATCTCTATAACTTTACGTATTCTATTTTACATAATTCAAAAAAGGTGGATATTAGAAAGTTTATGAAAAAAAAAACAAAAACATAAATAAAATAATTAAATTATTAACAAAAACTGTCACATTATTGGCTTTTAAAAAATTGAAGCCGACATACTTTTAATATAATTAAACATTATTTGAGTTGTTAACTCGATCAACGATAAAAATATAGAATATTATAAAACTGGGTTAACTGAGTTTTTCGAGTATATTCCAAGGGTTTTTTTTTTGTGAAGAAATTGAAACATTAATACCAAAACTTAGCAACATATTCTAATTTTCTAAATTCTCCTTTTCACTATCATTATTTTCGATTTTATAACATACTTAATTTGCATTTTTTTTTTTTTTTTGTAAATATTATTTTTATTTTTAATACTTCAATTAACAAAACCTAAAACAAATTTTCTTTTGAAAACGCTACTTCAAACTACATCAAAGAAATATCAATGAAAACATAACACACAAAGCAGAGCGAACGAAGTTGTTAAATTAATTTTTTCCTTCAATCGTACTTTTTTGTTAATCATCATGTTCATTTAAAAAAAAAAATCACTTATAAATAAAAGCATTTTTTTTTGTCATAAAAAAATCTAGCTTAAATTTTTTTTTTTATTTTGTAAATACATGCTTAAAATTAGAATGAAATAGAATAGTATTTTTATTTATTAGTGTATCATAAACTATAAAAATATCAAACAAAATGCTTAAGTATAAATGTATAATTTTAATTTTTTTCCAATACTAATTATAACAATAATAAACGTATATATATATTTTTTTTTAAATAAAATTTATTCAAATTTAAATATTGGATGTAATAAATGGTGTAAAAAAATTTCTATGTGATTCACTGTATGTGTAAAATATGTCTTTTTTGTTTTTGTCTATAGTAAAGAATTATATTATATTTTTTTTTCTGTTGTTTACATTTCCTTTTGTTAATTGGTTTTAATTAGCTTTTTTGTACAAACCAAATTTAGTTTAAATGTCTTATATAAATTGCTAAATTATATTTATTCAGTTTGTTTGTTTTTGTTATCCTGATTTTATGTTAAAATTGAAAATCCAACACTAAATAAACCATACTTACTCAAAATACATACATATAAATCAAACATTCAAACAAAAAAAAATAATTAAGTTAATTAAGAACAATTAGAGAGTTGAGTTAATGAGTTAACGTACGTAAACTTTTTGATATAATGAAAAGAAAATTAATTTGTTTGTTTCACATTTTACAAAAAAAAAATATATATATATATAAATATATAAAATATGGTTTTGTTTAGAATAAAAATTTTTATAAAAAATATATATGGAAAACAAAAAGTTGCTAGTTCTACGTAGAGTAAATAATTTTTGCTAACTTTTTCAAAAAATTTAATCTACTCATGCGAATTTGGAATTCATCAAATATTTTAATGGTAACTGTGAGAACTACACTCAAAATATTATAAAATATTAATAAATAAAATTTATATAAAAAATCCGGTCTCTTATATCAACAGCATTCTTATATTTATATTTAAAACCCATGCTGCGGAAAAGCAAGGATTTCAAAAGATTTGTAAAAAGGCTTCAGTAAAATTAAATTCGTCAAATAAATGAAGCTTTCTTATATTCCATAAAAATAAGAGCTACGAATGTTTTTGTCATAAAATGGTGCACTGATTATTATCGGTGTAGATGAATTTGTTTTCAGCAACGCTTTATCGAACTTCCATAACTCGAATTACATGTATCCGGTTTTCGAATCACAAATGTTTTTTACAAGCATTTATAAACATTTTTTTTTACAAGCAGGATACTATATCGTCAATATAATAAGTTTTTGTGGCCTCATCTGGAGCCAAATCACCGCATTCGTTATCGAAATTTTTCGATCGAAATCATTTTTTTATTTCCCAAAATAAAATGCTGAGAATAATTTTTCTTTTTCACAATTGAAGAATCATGGCCTCTGATTAAGAAGAACAGCGAATCGTGGTCGAACGTTTGTCCGTCTTCTTCAAATAATAAACCAAAATATGGAATTTCGATTGATTTTACTCGATATCGAATGCGGTTATTTGGCCCCTGGTTTTTTTTTTCTTTTTTTGGATCAGCAAAGTATATCCTGCTCAATAAAAACGTGACCGGTCTCTTGATATGATTGATTTGATCAATTCATTTCATTGCTTTGAAAATATCCCAATAGTATTATGATGAAACTTTCTGGGCCGTATTGTCCCAATAGGAGCCAAAGGGTTAAATTAAAAACACCTTTATTAATTTAAACATTTATATGTTTTATTTATTTAAAACAAAATATTAACTTAAAATTAACTTAATTTTAACTTTTTTAATTTTTATGCTGTTGACAAAGCAATATCCATTATTTTTATACCCTATACCCCTACGTGGTTTGGGTATAATGACTTTGTGCTGCTGTTTGTAACAACCAAAAATATTTGACCTACACCCATCTTTAATTATACCGATCGAATCAGAATCACCATCTGATTCGATTTAATGATGTCCGTCCGTCCGTCTGTGTGTCCATGTAAAGCTTATAATCAAACTGCAGGTCGCAAATATGAATATATTTTGATGAAATTTGGTATTTAATCTTTTATCGGCCATGGGATGAACGCTATTGAAATTGGTGAGAATCGGTCCATGTTCAGACCTAGCCCCCATACAAATGACCCTATGAAATCAACATATATTGCCATACAAATCTTAGTCAAATTGGGTTTGTATGTATATATTACATCCATTAATCAGTAGTCCAAACATAATTCATATCGGACAACTCTTAGTCATAGGCCCCATATAGAGCTGCTTCCCGATCTTCACTTAAATCTATCAAAAAACAAAAATATTTCACTGATTCTTCTCAAATTTTGTTTGTATATATTTTTGCAACATACAAGAGACTTTACAAAACATGGTCAGGATCGGTCCATTTTTGGGACATATAGATATAGTCCCCATATAGATATAGCATCCGATATGAACTTTTTCATATCTGCAGCCGAAAAAATTAATAAAAATCCAATTCAAATTTGGTTTATGCTTATTTTCTCTATCCAGTTAGTTGGGCCTGAGAGATAGGGTCTCTATCTCTCGGTCTAGACCGACTATAATTTTCTTACTTGTTTAATACTGTTTCATTTATTTTTTCGTATTTGTATTTATTTATTTTTTCGGTCTATGGATACAATATTATCCTTAAAGACTAGCAAGGAAACGTAAAAATATATTAAGAGAACTTAACATTATTTAAAATACTTCTAAATTGGGTATGGAGAATAGTAATATCAAAAATATTGTAATAATTATTAAATAATCTACAAGCCTTTGTAAGCGGTTCATTTAATGCATAATCTGTTTTATGCATATAAAAACATAAAAGAATTTATCAATTCTCCGAAACACCCTTGGAGGAACATAAATTTTAATTAATTGTAACAATTCAGAGCAATCAATTTCACCACAAATAATACCGTGTAAAATATTTAGAGAAAATATCTTTCTTCTAACTTGCAAAGTTTTCATTGAAAGTAGAGCACACATACTCTCATAAGGCACAGAAAGCGAAGGAGTAGAAGAAATAGAAGAAATAGTTGATGATATCCATTAAAATGTTTGCCACTTTGAATTAACTGTCTCTGTGACTCCTGTCCCATAGATTTTCTATGGTATTGAGATCTGATGTTTGGGCTGGTCATTCCAAAGCACTAACTGCATTAGATTGTAGCTATTCGGTTGCAATTTTGTGTGTTTTTTGGTCATTATCATGTTGCAACTTCCAGACCAGGGTCATATTTTCATCTGCGAATGGATACATTACGTCATTTAGAATTTGCCTGTATCCAATTCTAGTTAGAGTGTAGTTAGAGTAGAGTGTAGTAAAATTACTACATGAATTGGACCTATTCCTTGGCCCGAAAAGCAACCCCATACCATAATACTGCCACCGCCAAACTTAACATTTTTATTTGTATATTTCGTATGCGTTGTCGTACAAACGTTCATCCATCATGGCCTCTTAATTCAAACTTAGACTCATTTGAGAAGAGAACAGTATTCCAATTCCCTCTAGATTAGTTCATGTGTTCTTTGGCCAAATTAATGCGAGCCAGACAATTTTTCTTTAATATCGGTGGTTTTTTCACAGGATAACAAGAAAGAAACAGTTTGAAGCACATATATGTACTCTATGTGATTAGGGTATAATGTTTGATGTTTGTATTTGACATAGACCCATCTTTTATTATATCGATCGATTCAGAATCAACTTCGGAGTCGATTTAGCGATGTCCGTCCGTCCATCTTTCCGGCCGTTTGTGTGTCCATGTAAACTTTGTAATCAAACTACAGGTCCCATATATAAATATATTTTGATGAAATTTAGAAAATAAGTTTCTATCGGCCATTGGGCGAACTCTATTGAAATTGTTGAAAATCGGTGCATATTCAGACCTAGTCCCCTTTCAAATAACCCCTATGAGATCGACTTAAATTGCGATAAGATCCAAATGGTCATATAGGTTTCGATCAAATTGCGTTTGTGTATGTTTATTATAGATGCTTCCCGATCTTCACTTGAACCTATCAAAAACAAAACTATTGTACAGATTTGTCTCAAATTTGGTTTATATACGTTTTGCAAAAACATCCATTCTATCTGCATTCCATCTCCATTCCACCTGCAGGCAAAAAAACTAATAAAAATTCCACTCAGATTTGGTTTATGCTTATTTTCTATACCCAATCAGTTGGAACTCAGACTAGTTCTTTATACGCATGGTATAGGGTATCGCATAATCGGTCTAGACCCACTATAATTTTCTTACTTATTTTAGGTTCAGATTGTTACTGACCTCGTTAGGTATCATTTATTGACATTTGTTAAACTCTCTTGCTATGCTATTGCAGTTAGAGTATCTTTTAGTACATGAAATGGACCCATTCCATAACATTGCCATCGCCAAAATTAACAGCTTAATTTGTATGTTTTGTGTGTAATCTTTTCCCCTTTAATCGTCGGACATACGTTTTTCCATCATGGCCTCTTTAATTAAACTTGAACACACCTGAAAAGGGAACAGTATTCCAATTCCGTCTTGACCAGTTCATGTGTTCCTTAGCAAAAATTATGCGAGGCAGAAGATTTTTCTCTGATATAAACGGTTTCTGCTATTAAATGTTGCCGCCTAAATGTTGTGTGGTCACAGTACCTCCTTCTCGAAATTTCTCGATAATTTTTGATTATTTCATAGAATATTTCTTGGAAAATTTTTGTTTCTTAAGATCATAGTAAAATCATCTATTATTCTTGCCATTATTTTAGAATTAATAATTATAAGATTAAAACATTGAACAATAGCCATTGTACTAAATATTTAAATAACGGTGGGGATTTTATAATCAATTCTGGTGCAGAAGTTTAAAAGTTTCCATTGTTTTGTCATCAGTAAAATATACTTTATTTTTGTTGCTTATCTATTTAAAAAAAAATTTTTTTAATAAATATATTATCTTTTAATGGATAACACACAAAAAAGTGCTTTCGCATAAAAAGTACATATCGCACCTGTACCTCTAAAGTGAGTCAACTCAAAATTTTTAAATTTTCACTTTTTGCAAGAAAACGATATATAGTGGTCATATCTATCCACTGTAAAAATCTTCTAGTCTTTCGCAAAAAAAACACAGTTGTAACCCTCTTTGTGTTGTAAGAACAGCTTCTTTAGAATCGACTAAAAAGACATTTTTTGAGTTCCACCCAAAAGAATTTTTTATTTATTATTATGATCACTGAAAAAATCGCAAAAACAATTACTGTTGTATACTTATTATACGCAATTCTTTACAATGAAACAACTGTTTTTAAATTTTATAATAAATATTAAAAAAAAAAACGTTTTTTGCCTCTACTGAAAATTTGTAAATTTTGAGTTGACTCACTTTAGAGGTACAGGTGCGATATCTTAAAGACTTAACGCGAAGTTGTTAAAATACAAAATTGGCAAATTTAGAATTTTGTAAAAGTCTCCAATGCATTGTCACGCACTGTATGCATATCTGTGACTTTAACTCGCACTGGAACAAAAATTGTTAATTTTTATAATTTTAAAAATGATTTGAAAAATTTTAAGTTTGCCTGAAATATGTTCATAAGGTTAAATGGTCAGATTTTAAGAATTCTTTTTAACAAAATCTTCTTTTAATCTTCACTAAAATTCTTTACGTTTTAATGAATTTTCGAATATGAAATAATTGAGATTCTAATTGCTTTACATGAAGTTTCGAAAAATGAATTCTATTAAATAATTTTTCCTATTACAATAAAATCAAGTTTTGAACTTTCTTTCTTCGGGATTAGGCATGTTTGTTTGTCGCTTATAGGAGACTAGACCAATCTTCTTGAAATTTTTACAGAGTCTTACTGTGCATCTGGAAGCGACTATAGGCAATATATTTTAATATCATATGTATATTGAGTACTATGACAGGAAGAGCTTTGCAAATTTGTATTAGGTCACTTATTATTAATTTTAGAAGACGTGCCGAAAATAAGCGGGATCGAATAAGTGGGCGTGCCACCTCCCATTATTAAATATCATATATATGTGATGGAGACAGCTTTGCTAACTTCTCAAAGGTCATCTATTATTAATATGAGTAGTAGGAAAACAATTGGGGGGAATCGAACCAATGGGCATGGCACCCCCAATACAAAGTAAATATTAAATGTCATATATCGGGAGTACTATAATAGTGACAGCATTTGGGCTTTGCGTGAGTTCATAAGTTAAAGGGAAAGCCGTGAGATTTTGTAGGAGTTCATTAGATATTTATGTGATAAGTCAGTAAATAATGGGTGAAATAGGATTAGTGGGCGTGGCATATCCTATACAAAAAATATGAAGTACTATGAAAGCGACAGGCTGTAAACTTTTGACAAGTACAATGTTAGAAGACGTGGAATATATGGGCAGAATCGCCAAATTCCAAAATCGCCAAAACCGAAAAATCACGAAAAACAAAAACATTCAAAACAAAAATCTTCAAAATCAAAAATCAGTAATATCAAAACTCGCCAAAATCAAAAATCGCTATAAAAAAAAAATGACCAAACGATATTCTAAATTCAAGGCCAATCGTTAAGTGTGGATTTTATTTGATAAATCCATGTTTTTCTCATGGGCAGCTATATTCAGCTTGCTCCAGAGTAGGAACGCCGAAAAGTTTTATAATTTTTGCACCGAATGAAAAAACAAAAAATATTGAAATACTAGAAATATAATATAAATAATACGATATAGCTGAATAGTACAATACAAACTTCATAGGAAAAATTATTTATGAAAACATACATACATGTCAATAAGTTTTGGTACGTCGTAACGAAGCACGACAGGTCACATCTGCAAAATAAAAATTTCAAACTTTTATAATTTCTTCAAAATAATATTCTGTAACTACATTTCTTTTACGAACATTTTTAATTGGTCAAACATTAAGTTTTTTAAGAGTTCTGAAAGATTGCTCTTTAATAAAGATGAGGAGCGGGTCTTAAGACGCTAAAGATCTATTCGCAGATCAAGCATTTACTGGTTTGTTTAAAACAGAAAAAAAATTCAAGAAATTTGTTGTTCGTAATTAATGAAAAAAAAATATATTTTGAAAGTAAATTTTTATGACTGGCAATCATATCATATTCATTTTGAAAATCCCTCATGTTTGTTTAACTCGAAATGAGATTCCGAGCTGCAGTGGAAGTTTACGGCAAATATTGTTGGCTTCCGTTAAAAAAATAAAATGCTGACACATTTTTATTGAGAACAAAAACTAATAACACACCGCAATGCACAAAAATATTAAAATTAACACATGTTTTTTTGCAGAGAGCATGTCAAACTTACAGCAGTTTTTTAACAAAAAAGAAACGAAAGAATATGCACAGGGTGAATACAGTTTACTATGAAATACTTGATGAATTTTTATGAATTTGAAAGCATGATTGAAAAAAAATTTATGAAACTTTAATAAACAGATATTAAAATTTAATAACAAATAATGAATATACTTATTTTTCCTCCTCATCAATTTGTAGTTATAAGTAGTACTAAAATTGGCAAACTTTTTACACTGTAAATTTCCATAATAATACAATACTTCTCATTGTTGTTTAAAGAAACACCACCTTTAAAGAGGTGCAAACAACATTAAAGTGGATATCTTATTTTGAATTTTTAATAACTTTTTCCTAAAAAAATTAGTATACAAAATGTTTTTGGAGCCCCGCAACTTTGTTAATTTTTGAAGAATTATCTAATATGTGTATAACCAAGTTTTATTAGCTAAATTTCCTTTATGTTTATTTTTGAAAGAAAAAAAAAATAAAACAAGTGATCTAATTGCGTTAATATTATGTGATTAATGTGTTGTAATGTTTTACAGGGGATGATCGGTCACGGTGGTAATGTTGCTGGCATGCAGCAGCAGCAACAACCATATGGTCAGCAACAAACGCAAATGGGACAACAACAGCATCAGCAACAGTTACAGCAACAGCAGCAAATGGGTGGTATGGGTCAGATGGGCCAAATGGGACAACCGGGTATGATGGGTCAGCAACAACAACAGCCAATGGGACAGCAGGGACAGATGGGTCAACAGCAAATGGGTATGCAGATGGGTCAACAGCAAATGGGTATGCAGATGGGCCAACCGCAGCAAATGCAACAGCAACAACAGCCTCAGCCTCCTCCCGTAACGCAACCTTCAGGCGGTTTATTATCCGGAGCAACTAGTTTGCTTTCGGGAGCTACTTCGGCTGCCACCGGTGGTCTATTTGGATCTAAACAACCACCAAAACAAGATCCAATGCAACCACAAGGTGGTGTGCAGCCAACGCAGCAAACATCAACCGGCCTGGGAGGATTATTTGGCGGCGGAGCTCAGCAACAGCAGCAGCAGCAACAACAGCCACAAATGCAACAACAGGGCCAACAACAGCAGCAACAACAACAACAACAACAACCACAAGTGCCACCTCAACAACAACAGCCACCACCACAAAGCCAAGGGCCCGGTGCTAGTCTGCTGGGCGGTCTTAAAGGTATCGCCGCAGCAGCGCCGGGTGGTGATGTGCTGTCGAAAGGTAAGGATCTCTTTGGCAAATTCGGATTCGGTTTTGGCAAATAACCCCGGTCATATTGTAGGTCGTTTTTATATATATATTATATTAATAATAAAAATAATAATAAATTACTGATAATTAAAGTAAAACAACAACAAAAAATAAAAAACAAAAACCCAAAGTATTGAAAACAAATAAACTATTAAATAATTTATTCAACAAGAAAAGGTTTCCATTCTATGCATTCTCTGATATGTGAAAACTTTCGATTGAGTGAAGTGTTCTGGATTTTTAAAACTCCTGGGTTTATCTGAGCTTTGCAAAGAGTTATACAAAACCGGATTTTTTTTTTTTTGTTATTTTCGTTTTTTCTTTGTCTTAAGACAGCATTCGCAATTGTTTGCAAAATAATTTTAAGCGAGATAATTTAGAGGCACGTTTTGTATAAACTATTGAAAAATTAAAACCATTTTTTCAAGCATTCAGTGTATAAACATAATCAGAACGTTGCGTTATTTTTAAGATAAAACTGACATAAAAGTTGGCAGAGCATCACAGCACTGAAAATAAAATGTTTTTTTTTATTTTCATTGTTGAATATCATATTTACTCATTTTTCAACACTCAGTACTCATTTTTCAACACTCAGTACTCATTTTTCAACACTCAGTACTCATTTTTCAACACTCAGTCAGTCTCTAATATTACTATATTTGTACAACATTGCGACTTTTGTAAACAGAAAACATATGGTTACTCTATTTTCGAAGATTAATGAAACAAAAAATTGTGTTTTCCCTTAAATTAAGCTAATATGGCCTAAAGTTATAAATGTAATGAAACAATGTTTATTAAAATTTTTTCCCGACGTTTCGTTGATCGACGTCTTCTGTTGACATCTTCTGGGGATCGTCTATTAATTAAAACTAGCAGATTCCACCACTCGAAATTCGAGTGCAAATTCTAGGAAATTTGATTTTTTCATTTAATAAAGACCCTAATGGTATGCTTCACAATTCAACTCATTTTAAATGAAAAAAACAAACTCAACACAACAACATAAACACATTAACAAATTTAATAAACACACACATAGCATTGCATAATTTTATGTATGTGTTAGTAGCAAGTTTAAACGATCATAACTCCAAAAAAATATTCCAGACGATGAAAATCTGTAAATCTGGGTAAAAGCGAAACTGAAATACCTTTCAAATGATAAATTTTTGCTCAAAATCGGGGTAAAACTGTGAAACTTATATCGGTCACAAGAAATCGCCTTGCCTTTTAATATTTATAATATAATATTTTAAAAAATAATATTTCATTACAACTTACATTTAAAATGTAGTTGTTACATTTAACATTTAACATAAAACATATATGAACATAAAATTAGAACTTTTAAACACATATTAATATGGCATAGGTTACTGAATGGCAACTTTGTAGTTCGTATTTATGTTGTTGGTGTCCTCTTTCAAATTTATGATTCGTTTAATATTCTGCTGAATGTATAAGATTCTTTAGTGTACCCTTTTCTTTCAATGTTTTCCTTGTCTACTATTTGGGTTTTTTCGAAATCAGCTGTGTGTCCGGTTTTTAATATGTGCTGTGCTAATGCCGTTGTATCTTTTCATTTGGCGATATCCAATTGATGTTCTTCCCATTCGTGTATTAATTTTTTTCGAAAATAAAAAGAAATTTTTAATCTAATATTATTCATTGCCAAATAAATGCAAAAATTCACAAAATACACAAAATGAGAGAAATAGCTAATGGCCCCGGCCAACGCTGGTATCTTTTTATATTAGTCTTATATTCATGTAAGTTTAATAGCATGTAAATAAATAAATGATAATTTTTGCCATCGGCATTGTCCGTCGTTGTTTTAGGTATTTTGTTTTTTCGCAACGGCAAAACATTTCGCACCGGTTTGATATCAGATATAATTTTTATTAATAATGAACATAATTATGACGATTTTTGATCCACTAAAAAATTTTCATAAAGATCTGCTTTATTTCCTATGGGATTTTAAAAGACCGCTTTATTTATTATTTTTATTTATTTAAAAATATTATTAGATGTTGTTTTCGTAGCAAGGCAGAAGAAAATGATAGAATTGATTATGTTTTTGTTGTAATCTCATCATATGAAAACGTGATGTACCTTGTGCTGATTTTATGAACAAAATGAAAATCTTAACCAGCCTTACAATGATATAGCAATTTTAGGAGATTTAAATTCGAATCTACTAAAAGAATCGTCGTTTAGGGATGGTATGGAATCATTAGGACTTACACCAACGAATATTACAACACCAACTCACTTTACAACGTAGAGCAATGATTGATGTAATATTTGTCGCTGATTCATCAAAGGTCCTTCTGCATGATACAATCTCAGCTTCCAATTTTTCTAAACATGATATGGTTGTGCCAGCCTTTGATTTCCAGCTTCATTAAGAAAAATAAATTTTTTTTCTACCGTGATTTCAAGAAAGTAAATACAATATGTTGTATTAAATATCAACTTATTTACTTGGAATCACATGTACCGAATGACTTCTGTTGACGAACAGTTGGAGTTTACAGATCGTACTATATTAAGCCTATTTGATGATACAGTTCCGTTAAAAAAGAAAAAAATTACCACAAATCCAGCAGTCAATACAATGCAGAAATTTTGCTTATTTCCGGTGGAAACGTTTCAAAATGAATGAACTGAAACTCAAGATTCACACTACTAGAAGTAAGGCTAATTCTAAAATAAGAATGGCTAAAACTAATAACTATTCCGAGCGATTTACATCCAGCGTTGACTCCAAGGATACATGGAAAACCATTAGTAATATTGGTATTATAAAAGATAATAAAAATGAAAGCTGCCCAAGTGATGCAGACGAACTTAATATTTTCACTTATCTTCCGATGACCACATTAAACAGTATAAATTAGTACAACAATATTATGAATAGTATATCGTCTTTTGAACAAACTGCATTTGAGGTTTCTTGTGTTAGTCAGTTCGATGTATTATCCAGTTGTTCATTAATAAAATCAAACGTCATCGAAACACACATGACTTGCATCCCAAGTTTATCAAGATCATTTTACCATTAATATTAATGGTTATTATATCAAGTTTTTTCCCTACTAAATGGAAACATGCAAAGATAATGCCAAATCCAAAATCAATTAAGTAACTTTGAAAATAAAGGCAGTGTCATGTCTGTCACATTAAAAAATACTTTTTTTTTGCTAAAATTTATTTAAGAATTCATGTTCTTTATATACTTCATAACTTCATAACTTCAGAGCTTTTCTGTCTGTCACGACTTAAATTAACTATAAATAACTGTTTCTTATTTGTCATACAAATAACTTCAGAGCTTTTCTGCGTTTTACAAACATCCTCCGTTGTCATGTCTGTCACGACTGCTTTTTTCTCCCTAATAACAACAATGGTAAATATGCTGGTCAGGTCTCTCTGCATAATTTTGTATATTTTTATGAACAATGAAAAGCTTCTAATGTGTAATATTGGATTAGAAAGACCGCTAAATCTCGTGTCTGTCACTGTGGAATTAGCCTTTTTTAATTTTTCATCTACTACTACGCAGCTTTTACATTCATGCCTCACAAATCGCACTCAAACTGACTACGTTAATAATTTGATCTCAAGACCTGTAACACTCACGAGAGTTGTACCTCAAGGATCGATTCTGGGTCCACTTCTTTTTTCCGTCTATACCAATGATTTGCCACAAAAACTATCTCACTACAAAATACAGATGTATTCGGACGAGATCCAGCTGTATAGCAGTAGTCCAGTAAGCTACATAGAGGAAAATATAGAAAACTATGACCTTAATAAAATATATTCTTGGGCCACTGCACTTAGACTCTGTCCTAACCCGTAGAAACCAAAATGTTGGATTATTCATAAAAAAAAAACTCTTCAGCCTGTTCTTGAAAATGATATACTAATAAATAATCAAAAAATCGAGATTGTTAAAAAGGTCAATAACAACTTGACTTGGTCAAGCCACTTAAATACACTCGTAGTTCAAACGTATGTGAAGCTAAGATCGCTTTGGATAACTCAATATATTACGGCATTAAAAGTGAGACAGATTCTTGCAAAGGCATACCTAATTCCTGGTCTACTTTATGGCTCTGAACTTTTTAGCAACTGCGACTACGCGAGCAAGAAAAAACTAAATATTTTATATAACAATCTGTAATATTAATTGGCAAGGCAATTTCTTGTGACCGATGTAAGTTTCACAGTTTTACCCCGATTTTGACCAAAAATTTATCATTTGAAAGGTATTTCTTTTTAGCCGTTACCCAGATTTACAGATTTTCATCGTCTGGAATATTTTTTTGGAGTTATGATCATTTAAAGTTGCTACTAACATAAATAAAAAAACTCTTCAGCCTGTTCTTGAAAATGATATACTAATAAATAATCAAAAAATCGAGATTGTTAAAAAGGTCAAAAATCTTCGCGTAGTATTCAATAACAACTTGACTTGGTCAAGCCTCTTAAATACACTCGTAGTTCAAACGTATGTGAAGCTAAGATCGCTTTGGATAACTCAATATTTTACGGCATTAAAAGTGAGACAGATTCTTGCAAAGGCATACCTAATTCCTGGTCTACTTTATGGCTCTGAACTTTTTAGCAACTGCGACTACGCGAGCAAGAAAAAACTAAATATTTTATATAACAATCTGTAATATTAATTTCTTATTTATTAATTGGCAAGGCAATTTCTTCTGACCGATGTAAGTTTCACAGTTTTACCCCGATTTTGACCAAAAATTTATCATTTGAAAGGTATTTCTTTTTAGCCGTTACCCACATTTACAGATTTTCATCGTCTGGAATATTTTTTTGGAGTTATGATCGTTTAAAGTTGCTACTAAAATGCTAAGTGTGTGTTTATTAAATTTGTTTATGTGTTTGTGTTTTTGTGTTGAGTTTGGTTTCTTCATTTAAAATGAGTTGAATTGTGAAGCATACCTTTAGGGTCTTTTTTTAAATGAAAAAATAAAATTTCCTAGAATTTACATTCGAGTTTCGAGTGCTGAAAGCTGCTAGTATTAAGAGATATGTTTATGGACTGAAGAAACGTGATAGTGTTCCGACTTTCTCAAAAAGTCTTTATGCAGTCTCAATCGAAAACCTTCTTAATGTAAGGGTTTCAATGCTTTTGCACAACATTATTTACACCGAGAAACCACTATATCTGTATGATCATATACAATTTGCTAGTTCGAAAAAGGGTAAAAGACTTATTATTTATATGGGTCGATGCCTTGTGTCAGATTGGCAATTTTTCATTTGTGGCAAAACTTTTGAACGATGAAAATCCTGTAATTTAATTATAAGACTTGTCTTATTGTACAGGAGATGAATAAATAAAATAAATAAATAAAAAAAATAAATAAAAAAATAAATAAATTACAAACATGAAGAGTGTTGCTTGAAGTTTTCCATCCTGATATAAAATTCGAAAATTTAGGGCTGCATTGAAATAAAATGAAATGAATTACTAACCTTTAACTATGGAGGTGAAATTTCGGGACATAGTCAGTGACGTGGTGGTAAATTTTACACCTTTAAATTTTACAAAAAAATATTAATAAAAAACATTTCTTCATAATTATTTGTTTTTTAAAAACAAATTACTGTATTTTTAACTTAAGAAATAAAAAATTTTAATTTTTTTTTATTAATACCAAAAAAAAAACCATACAAGAAGGTAAAATTTACCACCACTTCCACAGTTAAGGTCTAATTCTCTTAGGGTCATATTCCACATATCACATTGATTTCGGATCGAAAGTAACAATTTAAATTTCAATGCGTTCTGGGGCCTAATTTTCGCAGTCGTAAGCGAACGTATTTTTATTCAAACATACACATTTTTGCACTTTTAGGATTTTCTTATACGATAACGAATAATATTTGATGAAATTTCTGATTCTTTTCTAACGATAACGAGTAATCATTCGAATGCAATCTTCCGAAATTGTCTTCGTTAGCGAAATAGCAAGCTAAAAGAATTTTTTAGTGTAAAATTTAAAATAAAATATTTAATATATTTGGAAATAATATCAATTTAATAATTTTAGATCAAAAATAACAAAAAATAAACTTTACCCAGATGAAGATTTTTGACAGCTTTATGGAAAAACTTTCTGATTTAGCCAAGAGTATTTTACCGAATACTTTACAAGGAAGAAAAAGGTCTAACCAGCAAACAAAGTTGATTCCATTTTGTAAATATTTTCTTTTTAGTGTCCTAGTTTTTTTAAATTTTAGAAAAAACATATGTTTTTTGTTTACATTTTCTTTTTAAACTGTTATATTTATGTTGAGTGTTGTATAACATATTTTTTTTCGTCTTTCACAATACTGAAACAATAAATCGTTCCGTTTCATAACGAGTAAGGAAATTTGAAATCTTTAAGCAATCGAAAAAAAATTCGATACGGAATTATTTCGATTACGACTCCGAAAATTGGGCCCCTGCACATCAAGTATTTATAACAGGTTTTTCAAGCTTTTAATCAATATCTTCTTTTGAAATTATTAAAAATATTTTTCAGAAACCAAAACACCGTTGCGGTGTTGTTCATATTAAACCGACGTAAAAGTTCGCAGAGCTTTCGCGCTTTGAAATAAAATTAATTTTAATTTCATTGCGGAGTCTCTGTTATTCTCATTTAGAACTCTTTTTTGTTGCCATATTTTAAAATATTTCTATAGTGTATACTAAATTTTCTAAACCAAAGACATATATCTTAGGTGTTTTTTAGAAATTATTGAAAAAGACATATTATTTGGAAAAAATGGATAATGAATATTATTCATAAAAATTCACTAACACCAAATTTATGAAAATATTAGAAATAAATTTTTTACATAGGACAATTTATAGAAAACATTATTAAAAACTATACGTTAAATGAAAGCCAAAAAATAAATATTTTTTTTGTTTTACGCATTTATTTTTCCGCACCGCACCGATCAGATTGGGTTTATACTCTAAAAATTTTCACTTTCAACAAAAAGTAAATTACAGAGCTTTGTGTTGCAAAATTTCTATGATGTATACTAAATTTTCTAAACAAACGACATATGTGTTAGATTTTTATAGAAATTATTGAAAAAAAATATATTATTTAAAAAAAATTGAAATTGAGTGTGATTCATAAAAATTCACTTACATTAAACTTATGAAAATATTATAGAAATTAATTTTTTAAAGAAGAAAATTTATAGAAAACATTATTAAAAATTATACGTAAAATATAAACCAAACAAAAAAAAAATATTTATTTTTCCGCACCGCACCGATCTAATTGTGTTTATACTCTAAAAATTTACACTTTCAACAAAGAGTAAATTATAGAGCTTCTACTACAGCCATACTTCTACTAAGATCGGTTTGGCGAATTTTTTTAAATTGTTCTTTAAATTGGATACACATATCTATGTATTCTGTCGATTGCTTCCGTGTACATGTTAAAATAGACTTTTACGGATAATTCCTATCTTATTTAAGAACTCAAGTATGAACTTAAAATGGATAAGAAAAAATGTTAAATTTCACAAAAAATTTGGCCAACTTTTTCTGTTTAAATATAGGATTTTATTTTACAAATATACAAACCGGCAAGAGTATAGGTTGTGGTAAAAATTAATATACAATAACGATAAATGTCACCAAATATCTGAATAGCTGAATATAAAAAATATTATAGAGAGTCTGACATGAATAAATAATTTGTTCGAATCAAACGAAAAAATGATTTCAGAAAAATGTTTTCCCGAATTAAATAAACGCCAAGCAAAAATTTCCAGCAAATGAAATATTTCCGGAGAAAAAATTTACATAAAAAAACCTTCCAAAAAATTCACATTAAAAACATTTTAATTTCATTAAATTTTAAGGTTAAGTCGCAAAAATGTCAAAGCAAAATTTAGAAATGCAGATTGTCTATTTTTATCAATTTTTTTTTAATTTTTAGTTTAATTCTCAATTAGGGCATATAAACCCCGAAAATATATTGAATATTGCCGCTGAGTTTGTATCAGTCCACTCGTTTCTCAAATGTTAATCGCTTATATTTAAGTCAAGAAAAATTAGTCTCAAATTCCGAAATTTAATAAATAGGTCAAATAATTATGTTATGAAATTATTATTTTTCTATAATTTTTTCTTAATATAAATGCGTTTTATATGCTCTGTTGGCATTATAACTTTAGACCAAATAATAAAATGTTGCCAACTAAATGATTGTTAAAATATTTTAGAGTTACAAACTAAATTTATTCAAAATAATAAGTAAATTAGGTGAAAAATATTTGAGAATTTTTTGAAAATATATTAAATTTTCTTTAAGATATAAATATAAAATTTTTTAAAAATTAAATTTTTAAAAACATAATTTGAAGACCTTTTCTTGTTTAATGAAAATAAAAAAAAACATATAATTATAATACATAATGGTGACTATTTTTTTTTTTATTAATTTAAAATTGATAGAAAATTAATCTATTTTTCCCCTACTAAACCCCCCCCCCCCCTATCAAAATAACCCTTAAAGGAATAAAAGGAAAAACCAAAAAATTATTATTAATTGCCCCAATAAATAAATTTTAAGAAATACAAATTATTTATTCCTCAATACATATTTTTTAATTTTGTTAAAAAAATATAAATAATTCAACAAAAACGTTGTAAAATTCAAAATTCAAAGAAAAAATATCATTGTAATGAAAATTTAAAAAATAAAAAAAATGAAATGCAATAATATATTTGTTTAAACAAATTTAAAGTTAATTGAAGAAAAAAAAAATAAAACAAAATCACCATCATTTAATTGATTGTAATCATATTATACATACATACATAAATTATATTATATTATATTATATATATATAAAAAAAAAAATAAAGTTATATTAAAGAATAAAACAAATTAAAATTTATAAACATATTACATATTTACAATTATTTGTTACGCACATTGTTAAATTTGCTACTGTTGCTGACCAGTTTATAAAAAAAATTTAAAATTTAAATAAAAACAAAATTGAGTAAAATACAAAAAAAAATTATATTATATGAAAATAATAATAATAAAAAAAATCTATACATATACATATAAAAATTATTAATTTAAATAAAAATTAATAATGTAAAAGCAAAGAAGAAAAGACATAAAATAAATACTATAAAAAGAACATACTAAATCTTAAATTTATTAAATCAAAACCAAAAAAAAAAAGAAAAGAAATGAAAAAATACACATTGAAAAACGTATATATTTTCCAGGTTTATTTTCTTATCATTGCTTAAAATAATTCCTAAAGATAGCATTACATACTCATGCATTACATATTTACCTCTTACGTACATACTAAATACTATTTCTACAAGTTACTAAACTATAAAATACTTTTATATGATTTCATTTTATTTTTATAGTTTCGAAGCAATTTTTCAACATTTTTTTAAGCTGGAATTGGTAAAATCGTAATCAGTCTTAATTGACAAATATCTAATGCTACTAAAACCATCCAAAAATAAGGCACTGCCGTAATAAAAAAAGCTACTAATATCCCTAATAGTAATTAATTAATTTTCTAATTTTGTTGTATTTACTAATATGGAATTGCTTATGTTCCATTATTCATTTCGTTCCTTAGCTCATATTGATTGTTAGTTGTACACTTAACATTTTCGCTTTTGCAGCCAGATGAGGAGTAAATAAACTATTATGATTTTTTTAAATCTACTATTTCTATTTGCGAGAAATCAAAATAACAGTTAAAGGTGGCCTTACGCGACATGTATTTGTTATGTGAATTACAATTTTTTTTACTGGAAAATATTTACTTATATGTAATGTGTGTAAAACTAAGGATAAGTGTTGAAACATTGCTTCTGTCAAATGAAGTGGTAAAAGCTGTTTTTGGCAACACATAAAAAGAGAGAAAGAGAGAGGCTTTAATTATACCTTTGCATACATACTTACGTATGAATGCAAAAATTATGAATCGCCCAAAAAGTGGAATGTCAGCTGACAAAAACAAGCCGTGTTGTAAGGCCATCTTAAGCCAAAGGGTTTTTTAAGCCCGATAAAACTCGAAATTGTAAAAAATAACATAAAAAACTTAATTTTAATCAAAAAGGTTTTTTTGTTCGAAAGACCAATACATGGCATTTAAAAATGATTTCGGACATATAGCCGCCTCCGCTGTTCTTGACGAAACGCATTCTGGACATCCAATTTTGTGCCCATTGTTAAAGAATTGCTGGCCGTATACCACGAATAACAAGAACAATGTTGGCCTCCAAGTCGTCAATTGTTGCTGGTTTTTCAACATAAACCGCAACGCGAGCTCTGGCTTCATTTTTGAAGAACTAAGGTCCCATGATGCCACCAGCGTATAAACCGCACCCAACGGTGCATTTTTCTAGATGTAATGAATTTTATAGGGTCTGTTGTGGATTGGTCTCACTCCAAGTTCGGTAATTTTGTTTATTAACAAACCGGTTAAGCCAAAAATGAACCTCATCGCTGAACGCAATTTTGCGATAAATCATTGGGTTAGTTTCCAGCTGGCATTAATTTCTGCACCAGCTGGATCTTAAACGCCAAATCTTTGTGACAGAGACCCAATTCCTGCGACTGACGACGAATTTATAAATTTGGATCTTCTTTCACACTTTCGTTTACAGCGGCGATATTATCCACAGTATGCACATTCTTTCGACGTGTTAGAGTTATTGCATCATTTGGATAGTTTGCGGAAGGAAATCTGTCCACAGTTCGACGGATAGCTTGCTCAGATAGACGATTATGTGCGCCACAAAGTCGTCTAAATTTTGATATACTGATCATAAATGTCAAACAGTGAGCGCAGAATGACAGTTCATTTGACAGCCAACCCTTTCGTAAGTTCTATTTATTCTATTATTATTATTTCAAATCTCTAAAAACTACATGTTGAAATTTAGAAGATTTAGTTTTCTTTTATAAAAGAGAAAATACAAACATCTAATCTAAATATTTTTGGTTCCTAAGATTCCGTTTAGGTTCAAAGCGATAAAGTGAACTCTTAACATTCAATCCGATTTGACAACTTCAATTGACTTCAAAGTCAAGTTGAAGCCGCCACGTATGCTTAGGTTGGCAATTTGTTTGGTATTATTATAAAATTCGGATATATCCAATATCAGGCTAGATTTTTAGTTTAAATTTAAAGTAAATTTCACTGGCTCTTTGTATTTTATGAATTTTATTTTAATCAGGGTTGTATTTTGTACTAATTTTTATTTTAAATATTTTTAATTGAATTATTTTTCTTTGGTTTTTCAACTTTTGTATTTTTAAAATTTTTCTGAATTGTTAATGTGTATGAATTTTGTTCAATAAAAAATGTATTTTCTTTATTTTTAATTCGTTATTATTTATATTTCAATATTTCGCTAACCTTTGGTTGGCATCTTCAAATTTATCGTTAAGTCACAATGGAAAAAACTTAGGTTAACTTCATATTATTTGAAGTTAGTCAGAAATGAATGAGCAGAAATGTTAGTTAAGTTAATAAAAATTAAAATTCGACTAGATTTGCACTATACTTTTAAAAAAAAAAATTTCCTTTTTTGGCTTAAAATGTGTTTGATATTTTATTTTAAATTGTTATTCCCTCCAGAGAGTATATATCGGTTTGACATTCCGTTTATAACGCATCGAAAAATGAATTTTGAACCCCATAATATATATATATTCCTGATCCTTATAATAACTCGAGTCGATATAGCGATATCCGTCTGTCCATCTGTTCGTCCGCTCATCCGTTCGTCTGTCCGTCTGTCTGTTGAAATCATGCTCATTCACAAAATAAACCACTTGCCTATGTAAACTTAGGACAAGCAGGTTGGTATTTAAAATGAGGTAAATCGGGCATAATTGTGCCAAGATATAACCTAAAATATAAAGATACATATAAAAAAAATGCCGAAAAATTAGTGTGCTCGTTGTAATAATTCAGTATTACGTTTATCAAATTGTTTAATTATTTAAAATATTGGTGTTAATGTAACCGTAAAACCCAGGTGGAGGGTATCAAAGATTCGGCAAAGCAGAATTTAACACTCTTACTTGTTTTTTATTTTATTATTTTATCTAAATTAAATATTTTGTTATTCAACCAATTAAGTTACAATAACAAATATGAAAAAACACTAGATTTATAATAAATTGTGTTTTTAAATTTATTAACTAAATAATTTGCAATACATTTAAATTAATTGAAATTCCATATCATTTGAAATCAATTCCAAGGAAGTGTTCAACAGCATGTTATTTCCAGATATTTCAGTTGAACTAAGTTTTTGAGCGATAATTTTTTCCAGTTCTTTCGAAGCTCTGGCTGTTATGTTTCATTATCTTTTGTTAAATTTTAGTTTATAAATATTTTGAATATTCTTGTTAAGTCTGTTTCATTCCACTCGTTTCTCAAATGTTAAACGCTTACATTAAGTCAAAATTAATTTCAAATTCCGTAATTTAAGAAATAGTGGAAATAAAAGTAAAGAAATTTACTTTAACGATTTAAATATAAATACGATTTATATGCTCTTTTTGTTTTAAAGCTTTAGACCGAATAATAGAATGTTACCAAGTAAATGATTGTAAAATTGTTTTCGAGCTACAAACTAAATTTATTCCAAATATATATTAAACACCAATTAATATTTAATTTCTTTTATTTTAAATCTTTTAAAAGATGATAACTTTATTTAAAATATTTCAAATTATAATTATAATATCTGGAAACATGAACTGAGAATTAAAAAAAATGAGTACGCAGTTTTACAACACTTGGTATGTAGTTCCACATCTGCATATATATATATATCATATTCACAAAGTAATTGCAACCTGTAGTAGTTTTTTTTTGCAGTGAAAAAATGATGTAACTTTTTTAGTACACGAGGTTATTCTACGCTTTAAGGGACTTCTTGTAGAATTGAATCTATCTAAAGAGCCATATAATTATGGCATTAAGATCAAACAGAAATAATCGGCGTAGGAACGTAGAATTAAACGAGTTGCACAGAAAATTAACTAAATTACTTATTTACGCCCTATACCACTATGTGGTCAGGGTATAATGACATCGTGCTGATGTTTGTAACTACCAAAAATATTTCTTTTATTATACCGATCGACGCAGAATCGCTTTTTATTGCCGGTCTAGGCCGACTGTCTAACTTGTTTTGTTTAAGTATCTCTAGAAATGCATTAAAGCATAATAATCTTGAGCAACCCATGTGAAAAATTTATAATAGAAATTATTATCAAAACTGTTTTGAAATATTCCAGCCCATGAAACAAAAAAAAATTTTTTTTTAATTAATAAAATGTTTCATAGTATCAACCAAAAGATTATTGCCGGTTTTCTCAATGTATCGTCAAACTGCCTGTTACTTAACCAGGACTTAAATTTATTGGACCGACAAACTGCCGGTTAACAATTTTGGTTTTCTCAATGTACCGACAAAAACATCATTTTCAGTTGGCAATGCCTCTCAAAATACGTATGAAAGTTGGGAGAAATATTTTAGGTTGGCAATGCCTCTCAAAATTGATATGAAAGTTGGGAATAATTTATCTGTACGATAAATAAATAATTGGCAGATGAGTGCCGGTTAGCTTTGCGACAAAATAGAAGCAAACCAGACATTGAAAAAACCAAATTTCTTTAATCGGCAGTTTCTCGTTGGGATAAAAGATAATCGCCTATTGAGAAAACGGGCATATGAGTTTTTAATTATGGTACCTTTTATAAATTCTTTAAAACCATTCATAGAAACTGTGAAACATTTCATAAATTTAATAAACATTTATGAAAAAATTCAAAAAAAAAATTTTTTTTTAAATTTAGTGAAAAAAATCAATATTTAAAAAAATAAATAAAAAAATCACTAAAATTTAATCAATGAAATTTTCATAAAATTTTTTTTATTTCAGATAACTAACACAAAGTTTTGTAATTAATTATAATGAAAAAAAAATTTTACGAAACATTCTATTAATTAATTAATAAGTTCATTTACACAATGAATTATTTAAAAAAGGTTTGAAAAATTTTGACTATTTGAATTCTTCATTTATGAAAATATTTTTTAATGCCTATTCCATTTTTCATTAATTTAATTAATAAATTAAAAGAAAATTTATTTATTATAGTATGAAACATTTGATGAGAACTGTGAAAGTTTCAGTAAATTTTTGGAAAAATTCACTGGCTGATTTTCAGTGAAAATTCATTGATTTTATGGAAAAGTTCATAACTGTTTTTATAAAAAAAAATATACGAAAAAAATCCTTAATGTTTATCCAATGTAATATATACAATGTAATTTTCACTAAACTAATGTAAAGTTTTGTAGAACTAATGAAAAAAAATATATTTATTCGAAAACTAATAAAAAGTTTGGTAATATTAATGAAATTTTTGTAATTATGGAATATTTCCTTATTTCCATTAAGTACTGTCCTACCTTTCAATACCACAAAAATAATGTTTTTTAAAAGTGCTGTACCTCAGCCGTTTTTCAATTTATCAACTTTGGGTTTTTTTACGTAAAAATAGACGCAATTTTCTAACTTTCTCCGTACTTTTTTATGTTTCTACTTTTTTATCCTCCCCTCCCAGAGCGATGAAAAGGGGTACGTACAAATGGGAAGGTAAGCGGGTTGTCGTTTTTCTTGAGAACCAGTTGTAGAAAGTTCTTATAATAAAACTTTAAATGCGTTTTTCTCGATATCCCTTTTTTCAAATTGGCGTGTCGTTTTTCTTGAGAACCAGATGTCGTATCGAAATCCGGCGGACGGCATTTTGTTAGTAATCTCGTCCGGCAGGTCCTGAGCTGCGATATTTAAAAAATATCATATATATCATAAATATTTATCATAAATAATTTTTTTTTAAATTCAAAAATTAGCTATTTTGCCCCACCCCTCCTCCGATAGTAAAGTTAGCCCAATTATCCTAGATCAGGACCTGCCTGACGTGATTACCTACAAAACGCCGTCCACCGAATTTCGATACAACATCTGGTTCTCAAGAAAAACGACACGCCAATTTGAAAAAAGGGATTTCGAGAAAAAGGCATTTAACGTTTTATTACAAGAACTTTCTGCAACTCGGCGCGCATATATAGCTCTGTAACTCCAAAAATAATTAGAATTTAAAAAAATTCTTTTAGTGTATTATATCTGAAGGACATTTATGAAAAAAAAAAATTCGCAAAATAAATTGTTTTACCTTAAACTGATCATTAATACCATTAACTATATAACAAATGCTTTGCAAAATTTTGATAAATTTAATTCTTATAAAACTTTATTGATTTTATGAAAAAATTTCAACCAACAAAATTTCAAAGAACTTAAATTTATATAAAAGCTTTTTTAAAAGGAATTTTTATGAAAATACTGTTTTTTTCACAAAATTAAGCAAAATTATATTTAAAACTTTTTATTAATATTATAAAAGTATTTATGATTGTATGAAAAATTGTTCATTAATGCGCTTAAATAATGATTTTGTTTTTGTAAAAAAAAAATCATTAAAGTTCAGTCAATAAAATTTTTTTATATATATTTCTTTTTTTTTATAAAACTAATTAAAAGTTGTGTGGATTTAATGAGAATTTCAGCTTTTGTATATGTAAATATTTCATAAATTCTATTAAGCTAATCATTATTACTATGAATTATTTCATAAATGCTTTGAAAACTTTTTATATTTCATTTTCTTTTATATTATTTTATTTTTCTTTTACTTTATTTGATTTATATTTTTTTATTATTATTTTAATTTTTTTATTAGTTAATTTTCTTTATTTGATTTTTTTAATTTTATCTACTTTGTTTTTTATATATATATTTTAATTTTACTTTATATTCTTTCGTTTTATATTATATTCTTTTACTTTGTTTAATATTCCTTTATTTTAATTATTTTATTTTAAAAATTATGCTGTTTTATGTTACTTGATCATATTTTAATTTACTTTACTTTATAATTTTATTTTGTTTTATTTTATATTTTGTATTTTAGTTTTTTCATTTAAATTAAATTTCTTATTATTTTATTATATAAAATATTATTATAAATATATTTCTATTAATTTTTTGTTTTTTTATTTCACTTAACTTTACTGTCTTTATTTACATTATTTAATTTTTTAGTTTTCATTCATTTTATTTCATCTTATTTTATTTTATCTTCGTTTTATTTTACTTTATTTTATTTTATTTATTTGATCTTATTTCATTTTATTTTATTATATTTTATTATTATTTTATTTTTTGTTTTATTTTAGTTTATTTTATTTTATTTTATTTTATTTTATTTTATTTTATTTTATTTTACTTTATTTTATTTTATTTTATTTTATTTTATTTTATTTTATTTTATTTAATTTTAATTTATTTTATTTTGTTTTATTTTATTTTATTTTATTTTATTTTATTTTATTTTATTTTATTTTATTTTATTTTATTTTATTTTATTTCATTTTATTTTATTTTATTTTGCTTTATTATTCGATTTTGTTTCATTAATTTATTTTTTTTTATTAATTATATTTGTATTTTGTTTTATTGTATAATATTTTATTTTAATTCCCTTCATTATTAATTTTTTTAAATTTTATTTGGCTTTATTATGTTTCTTTTTTACTTTATGTTTTATATTTATTTTACCTTTTTTTACTTTAATATTTTTTTTATTTTACCTTATTATATTTAATTTTATCTTATCTTATATTATATTATTTTTTCATTTTATTTTATATTTTATGTTATTTTATTTAATTTTATTCCATATTGCTTTATTTATTTTTTTAATTTAATTTTATTTTATTTTTCTTTTTAACTTGTTTTATTTTATTGTATTTTATTCTTATTTTATTTTTCATTTTATTTTATTTTATTTTATTTTATTTTAATTTATTTTATCTAATTTTATTTTATTTTATTTTATTTTATTTTATTTTATTTTATTTTATTTTATTTTATTTTATTTTATTTTATTTTATTTTATTTTATTTTGTTTTATTTTATTTTATTTTATTTTAATTTATTTTATTTTATTTTATTTTATTTTATTTTATTTTATTTTATTTTATTTTATTTTATTTTATTTTATTTTATTTTATTTTATTTTATTTTATTTTATTTTATTTTATTTTATTTTATTTTATTTTATTTTATTTTATTTTATTTTATTTTATTTTATTTTATTTTAATTTATTTTATTTTATTTTATTTTATTTTATTTTATTTTATTTTATTTTATTTTATTTTATTTTAATTTAATTTATTTTATTTAATTTTATTTTATTTTATTTTATTTTATTTTATTTTATTTTATTTTATTTTATTTTATTTTACTTAATATTACATTATTCCATTTTGTTACACTGATTTATTTTTCTTTATTAAATATTTTTTTATTTTGCTTTTATTATTTTCTTTTTTTTATATATTTAATTACTTTATTGTATTTCTTTTTTACTTAATGTTCTATATTTATTTTACTTTTTTTAATTTACTATTTTTCTATTTTACCTTATTGTATTGTACTTACTTTTTTTTATCATATATTATATTATTTGTTTATTTAGTATTATTATATTTAATTTTATTATATTTAATTTTATTTATATAACTTTATTTTATTTTTTTAATTTAACTTTCTTCTCTTCTATTTTATTTTTTTATTTTTTATTATTATTAATTGTTTTTATTTTATTGTATTTTTTTTTATTTATTTTTTTTTTATTTTATTTTATTTTATTTTATTTTATTTTATTTTACTTTATTATTATTCCATTTTGTTACATTAATTTATTTTTTTTATTAAATATTTTTTTATTTTGTTTATTGTGTAATATTTTATTTTATTTCCCTTCTTTATTAATTTTCTTTTTTTTTTAATTTTATTTGGCTTTATTATATTTCTTTTTTACTTTATGTTTTATATTTATTTTACTTTTTTATTAATTTACTATTTTTCTATTTTACCTTATTATATTTAATTTTATTTTATCTTATATAATATTATTTTTTTATTCTATTTTATATATTATGTTTTTTTATTTAATTGTATTCTATATTACTTTATTTTATTTTTTTTATATTTAATTTAATTTTATTTTTTTTATTTAAATTTGTTTTATTTTATTGTATTTTGCTCTATTTTATTTTTTATATTATTTTATTTTATTTTGTTTTGTTTCTTTTTATATTTTTTATTTTATTTTATTTTATTTCATTTCATTTCGTTTTATTTCATTTTATTTTATTTTATTCTACTTTATATTATATTATTCCATTTTGTTGCACTAATTTATTTTTCTTTATTAAAGATTTATTTATTTTGCTTTATTGTATAATATTTTATTTCCCTTCTTTATTTTTTTTATACTTTATTTGGCTTTATTATATTTCTTTTTTACTTTATGTTTTATATTTATTTTAGTTCTTTTTAATTTAATAGTTTTCTATTTTACCTTATTGCATTGTATTTAATTTTACTTTATCTTATAATATATTATTTGTTTATTTAATTTTTTATATTTTATTTCATTCATATTTCTTTATTTTATTTCTTTTATTTAATTTATTTTAATTCCATTTTATTTTTTTTATTTTATTTCTTTAATTAAATTTATTTTATTTTGTTGTATTTTATTTATATTTTATTTTATTTTATTTTATTTTATTTTATTTTATTTTATTTTATTATATTTTATTTTATTTTATTTTAATTTATTTTATTTTATATTATTTTATTTTATTTTATTTTATTTTATTTTATTTTATTTTATTTTATTTTATTTTTTTTATTTAATTTTTAAATTATTTTGTTTCACTTGTTCTGTTAAAATAAATAATTTTTATTTTACCTTTAATTTTACTTTATTATTTAATTTAATTTTATTTCATTTTTATAATTTTACTATATTATTTAATCAATTTTTTTTATTTTATATTATTTTATTTTACTTTTTTATTTTATTTAATATTTTGTTACTTTTCTAACCATACTATATATTTTATTTTATTTTATTTTATTACATTTCATTATATTTTTATTATTTTACTTTATTATATTATATTTAATATCATTTTTCTTTATTTTTACGTTATATGGTTTTACTTTTATATTTAATTTATCTACTTAATTTTATTTTATTTGATTTTATTTATCTTCAGTAAATTTTATTTTATTTTATTTTTTATATTTATTTTTTATTTTTATATTAATTTATTTTAATTTTTTTATTTAATTTATTTTTTTGTTATTTTAATTTATTATGTTTTTTTTTTATTTTTTACTTTATTTTGTGAATAAGTGTTCAATAAACATATTTATGTATGAAAAATTTATTTAAAAATATTTTTTTATGAAAATAACTTTTTACTGAATCAGCCAATATCACCTCTTCATGTTTCTTCCCTGAAATTTATGAAATTTTATTAAATTAATGAAATATCTTAAAATTAAATTAAATTATAATATAAAAATTTTTATAAATACTATGAAAAATTTCACAAATTTAAGTAAAAGTTTCATTGGCTAAAGTTCATAAAAAATTCATTGATTTTATGAAAGAAAAAATTAATTATTAATTTTTTAGTGAATAAAATTTTTATAGAAATTGATTTTTTCAGAAAACTAATAAAAAGTTTCGTGATACAAAGGACTTTTTTAATTATTTCATATCTCATTATTTGCATTAAACTAACCATTGCAAAAAATAATTATTTCATTAATAATTTGCAAAATTTAGTTAATTCTTATAGAGCTTTATTGATTTTACGAAAAAAAATTCATTATATAACATTTCAAAGTACTTATTTTTGCACAAAAACTTTTCAGAAAAGAGATTTTTATATATTTATTCAAGTTTTCTTTTTCATAAAATTAATGAAAATTTAAAAAATTTTATTTAAAACTTTTTATTAATATGATAAAAGTATTTATTACTGTATACAAATTTTTTTATAAATATTATGATAGATTTAATAAATTTTTGTAAAAAATTACTGGCTGATTTTCATAGAAAATTTATTGATTTTAGGCAATTAAATTAATGTTCTTGAATATTAAATTTTAAACAAATAAATAATAAAAATGCAGTACATAAAATTTATTTAATAAATTTTTTACATTTAATAAATTTGTGTAAAAAATTACTGGCTGATTTTCATAAAAAAATTTATTGATTTTATGCAATTAAACTAATGTTCTTGAATATTAAATTTTAAACAAAAAAAATAGTAAAAATTCAGTCCATAAAATTTATATATAAATATATATATACATATATATCTGTATAAAAAAACTTCTTAAAAAAATTTTTATAAAAATTCGGTTTTATTTATTCCGCCAAAAGCATCTATTCAAGTTTTACCATCAAATTAATGAATTTTTTTCAATTAAGGTAAAAATTGTAAAAATTTTAATATATGCTATGAAAGTTTTAACAAATTTATGGAAAAATTGGCTGTTTGAATTTTATCGAAAATTCAATGAATTTATGAAATAAAAATTAATAAAATTAAAATTCAGTCAATGAAATTTTCATAACCATTTATTTTTTCAGAAAACTAACAAAAATTTTGTATTATTAAGGAATTTTATTTGATATAAAATATTTCATTAATTCATCGGTGCAATGGTTACTATGAATTATTGCATAAGTGGATTTCTTATAAATTGAATTCTTATAAAATTTCATTGATTTTATGAAAAACGTTCATTAAACAAAATTTAAAATCAGGTTATAACTTCATAATTATTCAAATAATGAATAAATTAATGAATTTTTGGAAATTAATGAAAAATAAAATAAATTTTATATCATAAATTTATGGAAAACTTTCATTAGCTGCATTCCATTATAAAGTTCATTGATTTTATGAAAACGCTACATTAATATTCTTAAACGAAAAATAAACAATAAACGAAAGAAAAAAATTCGGTTAATAAAATTTTCATAAATACTTAATTTTTCATAAAACCAATGAAAAGTTGTGTACAAGTAATGAAAATATTAGTTTTATTTGAATTTCATTAAACTAATTCATTATTGCTAAAAAATATTAAAAATGATTTTCTTAAAATTTCTTAATTTATTATAGAAACAAATATTCATTATATATATTTTTACATATATATTTATGAAAATCTTTTTAAAAAATAATTTTTCTGAACATAATGTTTCAGTTAAAGTCAGCCAATGTAGGTAACATGAAAATTATTTTAATAAAATTAATAAAAAGCTTACTAATATTTATAAATTAAACAATTCCAATTCCTAGTTATAAAACTTTTCCTTAATATTTTAAAATTATTACTTCAATACTATGAAATATTTTCTAAATTGAACGTAATGTTCAATTCTAATTATAATTAATTGATTTTCTGATAAAGAATTAAAATTGAAATCAAGAAAAAAGAATTTCAAAGTGCATATAGAAAAGTTCCATAAAAAAATTAATTTTATTAAATAACTATTAACATTATGAAATTTTATTTTTCATAAAATTAATGAAAAATATTCATTAATATTATGAAAAAAATCTTAAAGATTTTAAAAACGCAAAACTCCAATAGAGCATCATTTTTTCATAAAATAAATTAAAAGTTTGATAATATTAATCAAAAAAAAATTTATGAATTTTTTTTTTTTTTTTGTAAAAATTTATGAAATAATTAAACATTCATACATATTATTTGTAAAAGAAACATTTTACAAAATTTTGTTAAATTTTTATATGAATCTTTTTTTCAACGCTATAAACCTGTGGTGCCCGCTATTTATTTCATTTCATTACATTATTCAAAAAAAAAATACAAAAAACCAAGTAATTAAGATTTAAATTTATATGGAAAATCCAGTTGCTTTCGATGATCTACATTGCATTCCATTTACTTTTTTTTTTGTTTGGAATATCTGTAAAAATAATAGGCAAGGCTATTTCTAATGGCCCCTTCTATGCTTTTAGTTATCAATCGATTTTTAAAAAATATATACCATTTGAAAGGTATTTCTTTGCAGATGTGCACCATATTTACAGATTTGCACCATCTGATACTTTTTTTTGGACTAATAATCATTTAAAGTTGCTAGGAACCCACACATAAAATATATATTTTAGCTTCAAATAAAAAACTATACAATGCTGTGTGTGTGTTTATGAATAGGGTAAAATTGATTAGCATACTTGTAGGCTCTTATAAAATTATTTGATAACAAACCCATTTATATTTATATCTATAATGAAATTTAATGAATTTTATTTAAAAATTCTCAATTTAATGAATTTTATTTAAATATTCATGAATTTAATATATATATACATAGATTTAAAAATCATTGAACGGAAAAAAAAAATTCGTAGAATTTGCACTCGAATTTCGAGTGCTGGGCTCTGCTAGTATTTACTAGTGTAACTTTTTATATTTAATTGTGAAAATGCTGATATAAATAAGTCGATCCAAAATATGCATACAATTTTTCAGAACATTTTTGCGAGGACGGAAACTTCTTAGCCGATTAATATTTCCAATTATTTTCCTCAAATATTCTTGATTGAATAAGGATAATGATTTGTAGATAAATTATCTCCATTTCCAATTTTTAAATTATCTATTTCAAACAGCAATGAAAGTTTTTCTGAAGCTACATCTACCTGAATATCTGTAGCAAAGGGATTGGTCTTAAATAGAATCATTCCATCGAGTTATTTGAAGTCCTGAAAACGTCTATCAAATTCTGTACTGATGTTTTTTTATTTCAGATAAGTATATGTTTGGGTCGTAACTTGTAGAAGCAAGCTAAAAAAAACCTCTCAGCAGCCGCCAGATATGCGTTTTTAAAAATTACATCATCACTTAAAGTTATTTTTTTTGGTTTTTAAATGTGAAATGAAAATACTATACTAATTATAAATTATAAAATTTTAAATAGGAAGGAAGGAAATATTTTTGTTATCAGAAGGGAGAAAAATTAGGTTTTATATATATAGTGACATTATGAAATCCACGTGATGGGCACCACTGCTATAAACTATTAATTAATACTAGCAGAGCCCAGCCCTCGAAATTCGAGTGAAAATTCTGGGAAATTTTATTTTTTTATTCAATTTATTTATTTAAATATTTTTTTTTATCTATTTAATTCATTAAATCTATTTCATTATAAATATTTGTTGAACACGCAGAAATAAGAGAATAAAGGTATTTGAACCACCTTCTATGCCGCCTAAGGGCAATTCACAAATCAACACAGAACGTGTGATATGTAATTATCATAATGAAATTTGATAGCGTTATTGTCGTTATTGGTTTATGTGCAAAATTATTTTTCAATTCAACACACAGCATTGTATAATTTTATGTAGGTGTTAGTATGTATCAAAAAAAATGTTCCTGACGGTTCAAATCTATAAATCTGGTGAACAGCTAAAAAGAAATACCTTTCAAATGAGGTATGTTTGGTCAAAATAGGTTTAGAACTAACAAAATTACACGGTCACAAAAAATCGCCTTATCTATAAATATTATAGATTATGAAATATTTTAAAAATTAAATAAAAGAAGTCTAAGAAAAAAAATTATTTTAAAAATTCTTTTCGAAGTATTTATGAAATTATTCTTATTCATATAGAAAAAATGTTTCATTAAAATTCAGGCGTTTATGAAATTTCATTAAAGTTCATTAATCTTATGATTAGAATTCATAAATATCACAAAGTTAATATAAGCAGTGTTAAATTTATTAATTATAAAAAGATAATGATTAAATAATGATTTCTTTTAAATTGGTAGCAGCATTATAAAAAACTCAACGTTCCAAGAATTTTGAAGTATCATTGATTTGTTCCATTCCATATCATTCCGCGATGATGATCTCTTACTTGACCATTTAAGAAAAAAAAAAGTATTAATTAATTAAAGCTTATTAAAATCATTGATATATTTCAAAACTAAACCCATCCGCTTTTAGCTTTCAGCTTTATGCCCAATAATAAAACGAAATAACTAAAACCTCGTAAAGTAAAGAAACCAAAGCGAATAGACCAAAAATAAACATGCATATAGAAAAAATACAACAGAAAATACTTATATATAACATTTAGAGGAACAAATAGATAACACATACGTACATACATACATACACACTATTAAAAACTCACACATCCTTAATTGACTACTTATACTAGTAAACGAAAGCTTTAGTTCATTAAAAAATAATTTTCATTTTTTTAATTAAAATTATTTTTTTTTTCAAAACTGTTTTATTTTTAAATTAAACATATTTTAGAGTTTTTTTAAACTAACAACAAAAAAAAAAATATTCTTCTGCTTAATACAAAAATAAAAGAAAAAAAATTGCAAAACATAAATTTCCAAAATTTAGTGCTTTATTTTAAATTAAACAAACAAGTTTCCTATTAAAGCATAATATATCATAATATTAAAAATATATCTAACTTAAAAAATATTTTATATAATAATTAAAACATTAACAAAACCAAACAAAAGAACAAATGCAAATACAAAAAACCTTTAACAAATGCCATAATAATTCTAATACTTTGAAATGTACCTTTTTGCTTAAAATACTAGAGTAATTCTGATATCGTACATAAACATAAATACCAAAAAAAAAAACATACATCAACTTACAATACATACATACATAAAAGAGAGAGCATACTTACATGCAAACACATATATATAGAAGTCATATTTATATATATGGAAAACAAAAAAAAAAACTATACAATCCCGTTAAATCATAACAAAAAATATAACAAACAAAAAATTTTATTTTACATTAAACATTTTCAATTCGTTATGAAGAGCAAGAAAAAAAACAACAATAAACATTAGCAAAAAACAAAGTAACATTGAGAGAAATAAATTCATTGTATATTATCTGTTAAAAAGAAAAAAAAACCAACAATTACATTAAACAACACTAACAAATTCCCCTACCTTTCGTAAGCAAATGGAAACTACATATAAAAATATCAATAAAACAAAATAGAAAATCCTCTACAAAATTTCACCAAAAACTAGAATCTTAATATGAAAATTAAAAAAAAAATATTCATTTTTACATTATAAAATTAAGTTAAACAATAACGAAAATTGAATGGAAAACAAAAACATTAATAAAACAAACAAAAAAAAACAACAAAAATTTAATTAAACTCTAACTTATCCCACGCAAATATCTACAATATTTAATTTAATATTTCAATATTTTTTCTTTTCCTAATGATTTCCATTAATTTTTTCAAAACAAAATAATTTCTTAATTTTTAAATACACACAATCATAGTTAATGAAAAATTTAATAAATTTATTAAAATAAAAATCTAAAAGAAATTTATTAATAATATTCGGTTTCTTTTCTTTGTTCAAAAGCCAATCATTAATACAAATTAAAGAAATCTAACAAAAAAAAAAGTATAAGCAACTTGAAAGCAAATAATAACAACAACAACAACAAAAAACACCTTTAACTAAACACTTACATAATAATGAAAACAAAACAAAAACAAAAAAGGAAATCTTTAAAATAATAAAAACAATATAATAATAATATAATAACAAACAAAAATAATAAACAATTGTTATACGGTATTATTATACTTTTTCTATAACTTATAATTTATTTATTGAAATAAAACTGAAAAAAAAAAATAAATAAAAATTTACAAAAATAAAAAAGGACTAACAGTAATTCAATGCCAGTAAGTATGAAATATTACAAAATTAAGTGCTGATAAGGGAAATAAGACGGTGGCAATAAATAAAAATGATTATGAATGTAAAATGAGAAAAATTATTGGGGACATGTGTACATATATAATATTTTTATTGAAAAACTTTTTAATTTAAATTTAATTGACAGCATCGGTAAAAACAAATTAATTAATAGGACAGCCGTAGCGCCTAGATTATATGGATTGCCCAAGATACACAAGGAGGGTGTTCCACTTAGACCCATTTGTTCTTCAATAAATTCTCCGGCATATGGGCTTTGTAAATTTGTAGTAGATGTCTTGAAAAACTTGACGAAGGACTCCAAATATAATGTCAAAGATGCTATTGAGTTCAAATATAGGGTAAATAACACAAGGATTGAAAAAGACGAGGTTATCATCTCGTTCGACGTAATTTCCTTATTTCCGAGTATCCCGGTTAATCTAGCACTCAATATTATAAAAAGTAAATGGGATATCCTAGAGAAATACACAAACGTTCCACAACAACTCTTTATGGATATTTTGTCCTTCTGTATAAAAGATACACGGTATTTCAGATATGGGTTAAATACTTATGAGCAATTGAAAGGAATGCCGATGGGTTCCCCAGCTTCATCGGTTATAGCGGACATCGTTATGGAAGAATTGCTTAAAGTTGCAGGTGAGAAAATGCAAACCAAACCTCGAAAACTAACCAAATATGTGGATGATCTCTTTGCCATTGTAAGAAAAGATGCAATAGAAGATACTTTAGCAAGTCTTAATTCGTTTAACCGTCAAATCCAATTTACCAAAGAAGAAGAAAACAACAACGTTCTACCATATTTAGATTCAGTGGTAAAAAGACAAGACAATTCTCTCAAAGTAGATTGGTACCAGAAACCCACTTGTTCTGGTAGATTAATAAATTTCTTTTCAAAACACCCTAGACGTATTATTATCAATACAGCAACAAATTTTATTAGAAGGGTCTTAAGTATTAGTGACAAAATATTTCACAAAGAGAACGTAAAGAAAATTACCGAAACATTAATGAAAAATGAATTTCCACGAAGAACTATAAGAGATCTCATTAAACACGTGAAGAATAAAAATTGTAATAATCCAAATAGAATTACGACGGAAGAGGAGGAAAATGCAGAAGAACAACAAAAGATATATAAATCAATCACATATATCCCAGGATTGTCGGAAAGATTAAGAAACTCTGACATTTATAATAAAGAAAAATACGAGTTGGCACTCAAAACGTGTAACTCGGTAAATATATTATTTAGTAACACAAAATCAAAACTAGAAAAGGAGGAAAAATCAAACTTGATATACAAAATAAATTGTAACGGCGACGGGACCAACATATGTGACAAAACATATGTAGGTACTACGAAAACAAAATTAAAAAATAGACTTTCTTCACACAAATCAGATCTCAAGGCGATAAGCAAACCAATAGAGCAAAAAACTGCATTAGCGGCCCACTGTGCAATAACAGGCCACAAGCCAAATTTTGACACAGTAAGCATATTACAACAGGAGAACAATTACAAAAAGAGATTCACATTAGAAATGCTCCACATAATCAATACACCCACACAACGGAGACTCAATTACAAAACAGATACTGAGAAATGCGCTCAGGTCTACAGACACACGATAGACAAATATAAACGACAAACACAAAAGAACAATTAGTATGAAAAAAGCTGTTGTATAGTTAAGATGTAGCTTAGCTTTAAATTTTAAACCAAAAAAAAAAAATATCTTAATTTAAAGTAAATATACATTGTATATGTACAAAAATTAGTGTTCTTAAAATCTAATTATAAAAATTGTTAATTTTCTTGTTTAGCTCCCAGAAGATGGTTAAAGAATTTAAAGAAGTTTTATTACGAATCTTGTGTGTTTTATTTTAATAACATACAACAAAAGACCTTAAGCCGAAATATAAACAATTTCAAACTTCAACACAGGTCAACAATACAAACACCCTACATTACAAAATATTCATTTTATCTATATTAATACGTAAGGCGATTTCTTGTGACCGATGATTTGTTTAACAGTTTTCTCCCGATTTTGACCAAACGTATCTTATTTGAAAGGTATTTCCTTTTAGCTGTCCACCAGATTTACAGATTTTTAAATTTTAAAATTTTTAAATTTTTTTAAAGTAAAATGCATTTAAAGTTGCTACAACTTATACGTAAAATTACACAATGCTAGGTGTATGTTTATTAAATTAGTTAATGCGTTTGTGATTTCGTTTTCTTCATTCACAATAACCATTGTGTTGAATTGAAAAATAGTTTTGGACATAAACCAATAATTGAACATAAATCAATAACAAAAATAATCGACATTTAAAAATTTTTGAATTGTAAATTGGCTAGAATTGATTAGCATCCTAGAATTAGCACTCGAATTTCGAGGGCTGGAATCTGCTAGTATAAAATAATTGTGCTTTTGTGTCCACTAGCAGCGCCCAGCACTCGAAATTCGAGTGCAATTATCTTTTATATTTTAGATTGTGCTGCCAAAGAAGAAAATTCTAGGAAATTTAGTTTTTTCATTCATTTTTTTTTTCTTTCAATGTGTTTTTAATCTAAATATCTATATATATAAAAAATTTATGAATATTTAAATAAAATTCAGTAAATAGTGAACTTACACACAAGATTATATATCTTCTGGTTTTGTTAATAAATAATTTTATAAGAGCCTAAAGGTATGCTTATCAATTTTAGCCAATTCACAATTCAGCGCAAGGCTTTTGATATACAATTTTTGCCAACACATTAACAAATTTAACACACATACAGCCTTATATGTATAGCTTAAATAAGTATTTTATGTATGTGTTAGTAGCAACTTTAAATGAACCAAATGAACCAAAAACTAAACCAATTTTATTTCAATGGTGCATGGTAAAGAAGAAGAAGAAAGCATATATTTGAAAAATTCATAATTACACTGTATTCTTAATCGGACCAGTTTCTGGCATTTTAGCTTTCATCAGCGATTTATTGGACATTGTGATAATTGTTATGTTTTTAATTGAATAGATTGTTTCTATATGAAAAGTTTTTCTACTTAGGGCGGCCGTGAGGTTTTGAACCATGAACCTTCAGCGCTTTAACACACTCACCTAATTTCTGGCCAATGAGCAGTGTGGTTAGAATCAGTTTTCGTATCATACAGCTTTTACTTCGTATTAATACAACTCTGTCCAAACAAACAATTTTAATTTTCAAAAAATGGTCACATTAGGGCGGAGTGATAATGGCCGAAAAAAAAATTTTTTTAAGTTTCCTGTACGAGCATTGTTAATCGACGCACAGTGGACCATTTGACGAGAAGGCGGTCAAAAATCTATAACTTTTGATTGGATTGGAATTTTGATATGCGGTTTTTTTTGTTTGGTAGGTGAGACTTTATACAAAAAGCTACGGAGGGTTTAAAATACATTTTCATTTATAGTTGAATTTTAGTGCAAAAGTGAAGTGTTAAAATGTAAAAAAAGGTTTTTTTTTTTTTAATATAATGTCTTATTTTTTCAGTTAATTTTACAACTAATACTTTTTAACAATTTTTTAAGTTAATTTTTTCAGAAAATGGCAAACTTTGGCCCCCGTAAACTTTTTAGTCCTAATGTGCACAAGGGCCAAAGGTTGGTTTTTTTTAAAGATCCCGAGTTAAAATATAATTTATTAAGCAGCGAACGTAAAAGTTACCTTATATTGGTTCAAGATAGAGAAGTTTCAATGAAAAACTCGTATGTTTTTGCTTTTGTTAAATTTTTTTTTATTGTCTTTTTAAATATTTCTATAACAATTTTTATTGTAAATTTACAAAATATATAAATTTTTAAATCAAGAAAATTTTTCAACTATATAAAAAAAAGTGTAACTTATTGTTAGTGTAATGAAAAAGTACTTTAAATCAACCAATTTTAGTAAAAATTTCTTCTAAATTGTCTTGATTTTCATCTTCTAGAAGTTGTTTAGCTTCTTCGTCTAATTCAATAGAGGTAGTTTTCCATTTTTGACGAATGTTGGACATATATGGATCTGAAGTGCACAACAAAATAGTGATAAGGTCTTCATTAGTACAACATCTGGACATTTTCCTTGTGTTGTGCTCGCGAAAGAATCTGTAGTCTTTGTTCCTTTTTTCTTGCGCTTCTTCAGATAGATCTCTTATTGGTAGCATATTGTTTTGAATTATTTGTTGCCCATGGTACAAAATTTTATGAACTGTGGATGGCATATATCTCCAAGAGTATTTTTCATTATAAAGTATAGCTGTTTTATTGGCATACTCTCCAAATTTTTTTGCATTTATCTTTCTGCTGCATGCTAGAACTTGTAATATGATTTTGAATCGTCTTATTAATTCATGATTTACACCTGTGATAGATCGGAAAAAAGTCTCCTTGCAGTATTTCCATCATTTGTGTTTCCTTCCCCTTATTATGGTTGGTAGATTACGAGGCCTAGCTGTAGATATTTTTGTTGAATTAGTTTTTTTTTTGCTTTTTTTTTTTTATTAGATTTATCGTCATTTTTCAGACATATTGCAATTACTACTGTAATTATACCCTATACCACTATGTGGTTTGGGTATAATGACTTTGTGCTGCTGTTTGTAACAACCAAAAATATTTGACCTAGACCCATCTTTAATTATACCGATCGAATCAGAATCACTTTCTGAGTTGATTTAACAATGTCCGTCCGTCCGTCCGTCCGTCCGTCCGTCCGTCTGTGTGTCCATGTAAAGCTTGTAATCAAACTGCAGGTCGCAAATATGAATATATTTTGACAAAATTTGGTATATAAGCTTTTATCGGCCATGGGATGAACGCTATTGAAATTGGTGAGAATCGGTCCATGTTCAGACCTAGCCCCCATACAAATTACCCATATGAAATCGACATAAATTGCCATAAGATCCAAATTGTCATATAGATCTTACTCAAATTGGGTTTGTATGCGTTCATTACATCCACTAATGAGTAGTCCAAAAATGATCCCTTTAACCCCATATAGAGCTGCTTCCCGATCTTCACTTAAATCTATTAGAAAACAAAAATATTGCACTGATTCTTCTCAAATTTTGTTTGTACATATTTTTGCAAAATACAAGAGACTTTACCAAACATGATCAGGATCGGTCCATTTTTGGACCTAGTCCCTTTATAGATATAGCATCCGATATGAACTTTTTCATATCTGCAGCCAAAAAAACAAGTAAGAAAATTATAGTCGGTCTAGACCGACTATACGATACCCTATACCATGCGTTTAGAGACCCTATCTCTTAGGCCCAACTAACTGGACATAGAAAATAAGCAAAAACCAAATTTGAGTGGGATTTTTATTAATTTTTCTGGCTGCAGATATGAAAAAGTTCATATCGGATGCTATATCTATATAGGGACTTGGTCCAAAAATGGACCGATCCTGATCATGTTTGGTAAAGTCTCTTGTATTTTGCAAAAATATATACAAACAAAATTTGAGAAGAATCAGTGCAATATTTTTGTTTTTTAATAGATTTAAGTGAAGATCGGGAAGCAGCTCTATATGGGGTCAAAGGGATCATTTTTGGACTACTCATTAGTAGATGTAATGAACGCATACAAACCCAATTTGAGTAAGATCTATATGACAATTTGGATCTTGTGGCAATTTATGTCTATTTCATATGGGTAATTTGTATGGGGGCTAGGTATGAACATGGACCGATTCTCACCAATTTCAATAGCGTTCATCCCATGGTCGATAAAAGCTTATGTACCAAATTTCATCAAAATACATTCATATTTGCGACCTGCAGTTTGATTACAAGCTTTACATGGACACACAGACGGACGGACGGACGGACGGACGGACGGACGGACATTGTTAAATCAACTCAGAAAGTGATTCTGATTCGATCGGTATAATTAAAGATGGGTCTAGGTCAAATATTTTTGGTTGTTACAAACAGCAGCACAAAGTCATTATACCCAAACCACATAGTGGTATAGGGTATAATTAATAAAAATTCCACTCAAATTTGGTTTTTGCTTATTTTCAATGTCCAGTTAGTTGGGCCTAAGAGATAGGGTTTCTAAACGCATGGTATAGGGTATCGTATAGTCGGTCTAGACCGACTATAATTTTCTTACTTGTTTTTTTTTTGCTTTCTTTTTTCTTCATTTTTTTTCTTTTTCTCACTGTTTCGCCTAACGGACCAAATTCCAAATCATAACCCAATTTAAGAATATGCTCCATGAAACGTATTCTAGCATGAAGAGGGGACATTTCAAATTCGTAGGCTTCCTTAAAACTATCGTCTTCTGGTGGGGGTTGCCTTAATTGACTTGATGTCTTTTGGCATATAATGCAGCTTGACGTTGACTTTGTTCCAGTTAAAGCTTGTACAACTTTTCCATCAATCATTGTGAGACACATTTTAAAATGTACTTCAATGTCTTGGTCATCAAATTTAAATATTACTGGTTGAAGTTCCTTAATTTGATCTTTTATTTTTTGAAATTCTTCAGTTATGACATCTTTAGTTTCCTTTTTTGAATGCAAATTTTATTGGTCTGCAATACTTTGTTGAAGAAGGGATTTCATTTTTCCATATATCAATTTCTGTTGCTCTACTAGTTGGCGGCTCTAAGACGCTATACTTTTTTGTTAAGCGCAATGGAACTAAAGATACCATAAATAAATTAGCATCTGATGAATTTTCCGCATTAAATTGCTTGTATTGTTTCTGACCAGAGGATCCATCACATCCACATTTAGAAATTAAAGTAATGCTGCCATTACCAATTTTTTTTTAAATGATCAGTATGGAGCGTATTTAGCAATCGTTCTGCAGTATGTTTGTATTCATAAATTTTGCAGAAAATATCTAACCTTGGGTCAGAAAAATTGTTCTGGTGCACACGGGCGGAAACTGGCGGGTATATAATGGGATATAGGAGTATTGGGGAGGGTTCGGACTATAGAAGAGTGCAAGATTTTTTTCTGACTGCTTTTGACTGGCAGGCATTATGCTCTATTAAGTAGGAGATTTTCGGAAATTTTTTTTTTTTTTTAAATTTCGGAATGACTCAGTGATTTTACATTTTTAACGTTAATAGTATGGAAGCCACAAAATTATACAAAATTTATTTCACTTCAAAATCTTTTAAATCAAAAAAGTTACAGTCATTCAAAAATAAAAATTTACAAAGAAATTTTTAATTTTAGCAAAATACTGAGAAAGCCCATTTTCGAAGACCCTGTTCGCTGTGATATAGTTGAGATAGAGTAACAATTTTTTGACTCCCGAGGTTTACTAGTATTTACTTTCAAATGAATAACATAACTTTAAAATCGGTAACAAAAAAAAAATTATTTTTGGCCGCTTTCTCAAAATATGGTCCACTGTGCGACGCATATTTTGAGAAGGCGGCCAAAAAAATTTTTGTTTGATTGCCGATTTTAAAGTTATGTTATTCATTTGAAAGTAAATACCGGTGAACCTCGGGTGCCAAGTAATTGGACCTCTATTTCAACATGATCTTCGAAAAGTGCCTTTCTCAGTATTTTGGTAAAAATTTCTTTGTAAATTTTAATTTTTAAATGACTGTAACTTTTTGTTTTAAAAGATTTTAAATAAAATAAATGTTGTATAATAATGTAGCTTCTAAGCTACGAGTACTAATGTTAGAAAAAAAAAGTCACTGCGTCGTTCAGAAATTAAAAAAAGGCCAAAATTTCCCGAAAATCTCCTACTTAATAGAGCTTAACTCCTGCCCATCAAAAGCCATTAAAAAAATTTCCCTCTCTTCTGTAGTCCAAACTCTCACCGTGCCCATGTGCACCAGAGCGATTTTTCTGACCCAAGGTCAACTATTTTGTGCAAAATTTATGAATACAAAAGTTTTCCACTATGTGGTTAGGCTATAATGAGTTTGCCTTGGTGTTTGTAAGTACCAAAAATATCGGACCTATACCCATCTTTTATAACACGGATTGACTCAAAATCATTTTCTGAGTCGATTTAATGACGTTCGTCCGTCGGTCTGTGTGTTATGAATACAAAATTTGGTCGAACCGGTGTATTTTTTTGCGTGAGTTTATTTCCTTTTTTATACTGAAAGAAAAAGGAAACGGTAGAGACATAATGCCAAGAATCATATATAATTGATGCAAGAGTGACAAATCTCAGAATGTTCATTTGAACATGGATCACATTTATGAACAAGAGTGGCAGATCTTAGAATGTTCATTTGACATAGCATTGAACATGTATCACTGTTATGCAGAAGAAGAGTTGCGATAAGCAGCCATTTTCAGGGTTGACAAATATTTACTAAAAAGAGTAAAAACGGAATATCGAAAAAAATTATTAGGAGAAAATATGAAACAGGAATTGTTAAAAAAGTTATATATTATATAGTATAATTTGTAATAAAAAATTAAATTTATTTTAAGAGTACACAAAGTTTTTTATTTATATTTAGGAACTTTTTGCTTTTAAATGAATTCGTCATCATAATCATTGCATTTATTTTATAAAAAAAAAGCAGTAACAAAAAAATCTCTTATTGAATTTATTTGGTGGCCCTGAAAAGGGCCGACGGTTTATATAGGTTTGCCATTCCGTTTGTAGCGCATTGAAAAACTAAGTTCGTAGCAGCAACGACGATCTTTTGTACCTTCCGTCATAGCATGGTTATCCCAAAGAGCTAAATAATGAAAAAAAAAGAGAACTAAAAATTTTATTAATAAATGTGTAATAAATAATTGTGTTAAAAAGAAAAAAATTTAGCATAAATCATGTTATTGTTTTTAAAACAAAGATATTTAAAATTGTAAAAATTTCAAATTTTATTTAATAAAAGTTTTCATAATACATATAAATAAATTATCCAACACTAAAAATTATGTCATTGTCTTTCATTTAATAATTGTAGGTAACAAAAAAAGTTTCGTCATTGACGTTAAAAAGGATACAAATAAAAACAAGTAAGAAAATTATAGTCGGTCTAGACTATAGGATACCCTATACCATGCGTTTAGAGACCCTATCTCTTAGGCCAAACTAACTGGACATAGAAAATAAGCATAAACCAAATTTGAGTGGGATTTTTATTAATTTTTTTGGCTGCAGATATGAAAAAGTTCATATCGGATGCTATATCTATGTGGGGACTAGGCCCAAAATTGGACCGATCCTGACCATGTTTGGTAAAGTCTCTTGTACTTTGCAAAAATATATACAAACAACATTTGAGAAGAATCAGTGCAATATTTTTGATTTTTGATAGATTTAATTGAAGATCGGGAAGCAGCTCTATATGGGGCCTATGAGTAAGAGTTGTCCCATAAGGATCATTTTTGGACTTACTAAATGGATGTACTAAACGCATACAAACCCAATTTGAGTAAGATCTATATGACAATTTGGATTTTATGGCAATTTATGTCGATTTCGTAGGGATCATTTGTATGCGGGCTAGGCCTGAACATGGACCGATTCTCACCAATTTCAACAGCATTCATCGTATGGCCAACAAAAGCTCATATACCAAATTTCATCAAAATATATTTATATTTGCGATCTGTAGTTTAATTACAAGGTTAACATGGACACACAGACGGACGGACGGATGGACGGACGGACGGACGGACATTGTTAAATCGACTCAGAAAGTGATTCTGAGTCGATCGGTATAATAAAAGGTGGGTCTAGGTCTAATATTTTTGGTAGTTACAAACAGCAGCACAAAGTCATTATACCCAAACCTCATAGTGGTATAGGGTATAAATATGAAGAATAAAAAATAAAAATTTTATTAATAAATATTTAACATATAATTTAAAAAAAAAAATAGTTGACATAAAAATTTTTGTTATTGTCGTTAAATTACAATACAATACAATAACAATTTTTCTATTTAATTTTACTTATTTTAGATTGTTAATTTTTTTTTTAATAATTTTTAATTTTTTTAATTTTGAACCAACCGTTGTCTACTTTTTACAATAGGATTATCAAGTAATGTTTTTGAGTTTTTATACAACAAAACAGTTATATAAAAATCAAGAAGCGCTCTTCGATGTAGTATGCATGGATTGTTTCCAATGAACCATGCAGAGACCTCCTTCGATGTAGCCATATTCTGTTCGATTGTAGTAGTTATTGTCTGCTTCAAGTTTATTATATGATAATTTGTCGGAAAGAACTTCGTATAAATCGAAAAGAATTTGTTTGAAAAATTGTAGTAATATTTGGATGCCATTATAAATTTCTCCTTGTTCTTGACGAAGGTTGGGGCTGATCCTACTTCTCCTTTTGCCGTTGCTAAACATTTTTCGCATTTAATTTTCTTCACAAAATTTTTGAAAATCACCTAACCCGTATAATATGGCAGCGTTTCCAACTCATTGCTAGTCATTACAATTTCTGGATGAATAGAAAGGGTATTATTGTCATTGTCCACTTCATCCGTGAATATCTCAATATTAAAATAGTTTCTTAATATTGGCTGTTGGTCTGAAAAGTCCTTCGATTCGTCGGTCGCTTTCGACCATTCCACCATAACGTTCTCATCCTCCTCACAATTTTGATTGGCAGAATTATTATTGAAGGTTATTATTTTCATAGAAATCAGTCGCGCTGGAATATATTGTAGTTCATTTATCGAAGGGTGATCGTTTGAACCACCCTTCGAACGTATTTTGAAAAACAAATTTTCTAGCACAGTCTGATTAAATTTTCCGAACAAAATGAATTTCACTTCTTTTATGTTATACTTTTTGAAGAAATGTCGGCTTAAATCGAGGAAACACTTTAATGTAAGAAAGAACCCATTAATACATATCTTTCTGATTTGACCGTCAAATCTAAATGTTTCTAAGTAATCAATAAAGTTAAGAATCAAATCTGTTCTTTCTACATCATTCCTTTTATATGGCCTCTTGTAAAAATTTTTGTCCAAAAAGTTTTTGGCGTTTAGTATATCAAACATTTTATTAAACTGGTCAACAAAGAAAAGCGTACCCGGTACTTTTCTCAATAATTCTTCATTAAGGAACCCAGCATCCAATTTTGTTTTCATACCCTATACCATTATGTGGTTTGGGTATAATAACTTTGTGCTACTGTTTGTAACTAACCCATCTTTTATTATACCGATCGAATCAGAATCACTATCTGCTTCGATTTAACGATGTCCGTCCGTCCATCCGTCCGTCCGTCTGTGTGTCCATGTAAAACTTATAATCAAACTGCAGGTCGCAAATGTGAATATATTTTGATGAAATTTGGCATTTAAGCTTTCACCAGCCATAAGATGAACGCTATTGAAATTTGTGAGAATCGGTCCATGTTAAGACCTAGCCCCCATACAAATGACCCCTTTGAAATCGACATAAATTGCCATAAGATCAAAATTGTCATATAGATCTTACTCAAATTGGGTTTGTATGTATTTATTACATCCATTAATGAGTAGTCTAAAAATGATCCCTATGGGACAACTCTTAGTCATAGGCCCCTTATAGAGCTGCTTCCCGATCTTCACTTAAATCTATCAAAAAACAAAAAGATTGCACGGATTCTTTTCAAATTTTGTTTGTATATATTTTTGCAAAATACAAGAGACTTTACCAGACATGATCAGGTTCGGTCCATTTTTGGACCTAGTCCCCATATAGATACAGCATCTGATATGAACTTTTTCATATCTGCAGCCAAAAAAATTAATAACAAGTAAGAAAATTATAGTCGGTCTAAACCGACTATACGATACCCTATACCATGCGTTTAGAGACCCTATCTCTCAGGCTCAACTAACTGGATATAGAAAATATGCATAAACCAAATTTAAGTAGGATTTTTATTAATTTTTTTGGCTGCAGATATGAAAAAGTTTATATCGGATGCTATATCTATATGGGGACTAGGCCCAAAAATGGATCGATCCTGACCATGTTTGGTAAAGTCTCTTGTATTTTGCAAAAATGTATACAAACTAAATTTGAAAAGAATCCGTGCAATCTTTTTGTTTTTTGATAGATTTAAGTGAAGATCGGGAAGCACCTCTATATGGGGCCTATGACTAAGAGTTGTCCCATAGGGATCATTTTCGGACTACTGATTAATGGATGTAATAAACATATACAAACCCAATTTGACTAAGATTTATATGATAATTTGGATCTTATGGCAATTTATGTTGATTTCATAGGAGTCATTTGTATGGTGGCTAGGTCTGAACATGGACTGATTCTCACCAGTTTCAATAGCGTTCATCCTATGGCCGATAAAAGCTTATATACCAAATTTCATCAAAATATATTCATATTTGCGACCGGCATTTTGATTACAAGCTTTACATGGAAACACAGACGGACGGACGGACGGACGGACATCGTTTAATCGAATCAGATAGTGATTCTGATTCGATCGGTATAATTAAAGATGGGTCTAGGTCAAATATTTTTGGTAGTTATAAACAGCAGCACAAAGTCATTATACCCAAACCACATAGTGGTATAGGGTATAAAAATCCCACTCAAATTTGGTTTATGCTTATTTTCTATGTCCAGTTAGTTGGGCCTAAGAGGGTCTCTAAACGCATGGTATAGGGTATCGTATAGTCGGTCTAGACCGACTACAATTTTCTTACTTGTTATTGCTGCATACATGCTGTGACTCAGCACTTGAGCTGCTCTTGAAACCTTCATCCTTTCGAAACTATTTGGATTTAGATGCGAATCCTTAAGTTTCGGCAGCATCCGGATGAACAAAGTTTCCTTGTCTGATTCGTATACAGCAGCTCTTAAAACATCTATGCTTGCTGTACCATTGCTTGTTTCAATGTCATGATTAAACAGTGTGTTCCGAACTGACTTAAGCAGATGACAATAGTCGTATATAACAAATACGTCCTTGTCATCAACAGTTTTAAACTAAGGAGTATCAGGTGTTACTCTTAACTGTTTGACCAATCCAATGAGCCACTTTTTGAATGTTCTCCAATATCAGGTCCTTCAATTGGTTGCTCTTAATCGAATCGGAGGTTGCATAGTAGCTGATCACACATTTCCAGTTACTAAAAATCTCTTTTAGCATGAAAACTCTCGCTTTCATGATCCAATTGCAGCTTACACATTACATTTACAGTTTTATTCCTTGAACTTTGCTTTTTCACTTTAAATTAAGCAGAAAGATTGATTGCTGAGCTCAAAAAAGTAGATTGCAAGTTGTGATCTTCAATGTCCCAATAGTTTCTAAAAATTTCATTTTATATTTCCTCAGTTATGTTCTCATTATACTTGAATCTCCATGTATGGTTGTATAATTTAAGCCTTTTCTTCTCGTAAAGTTTCCCTTTTCTATCCAAATATCCCTTAGCAGATTTCCGGTTTACTCGAAATTTATTTCTTATCCAGGAAGTTTCTTTTCTCAGTTTCTTTTTTGCTGGGTGCCTAAAGGAGTCCATCTCATTTAAACTACTTTCATGATCTGCTAGAACTTCTTCAGTCTGTTCAGGTTGATTATCAGGAATTTTCTATGTAGAATCTGCATTACTGTCATCTTCAAAAGTGATAAAATCAGTTACAAAAATTAATAATAAAATGTAAAATATTTTAAACTAACCAGCATTATAAAAAGTTTTTCAGAGAATTCGTCAATATTATTTTCAGATTCACTAATTTTTACTGATTTTACTTATCAAAAACAACAGATAATCAACAATTATTAATTTACTCGATTGGATTATTTTGTTTTTTTTTTTTTTTTTTTTTTTGTAAATAAAAATAAATTTTGATATTTGCTTAGAACACAAGGGGTTTGAGTGCTCATATACCTACTTCAAGCGAAATATGCATTTTAATGAGAAGTGCTTAAATTGGTGGCCATATCTCGCTACCGAATAAGAATCCCACATTCTCCTTTTGTGCTCTGAACTTCTCTAAAATTTACCTACTAATTCTATATGTAAATTCAATTTTATATATAAAAAAAAGCGCTTGAGCCCCTTGTGCTTTAAGCATTTCATAGTATGAAATATGAGTGTAAAATGCTAGAAACTAATAAATAACATTAAAATTAGTATCGGTATTGTTGAAGTTAAATATATTCTGACAACATTTCATAAACAATCAATGGCTTCAACGCTTTTACACATTGAAATCTAATAAAAAAAAGCTATGAAATTAATAGAATCAATAAAGATTTAAATTTATAATACAAGTAAATTAATGTTAATATGAGAATATATCTTATAATTACATTAATTGCGACTTAAAATTGTCTATTTCTAGAATTATTTGCAATTTCATTACAACCGCTTCTAAAACCACAAAAGCAAAGCAATCTAAAACCGTCTAAAATTATTATTAATACAGTGTCAATCGGAACTTCTATTTATAACCATTTATAATCATCGAACGGCTCGGCCGCACCCCTCAGCATTAATTAAAATTCATATAATATTTTGTTTTCAGAAATTCGGAAACGAAATGGTAAACCAAATAAAGTGTAGAGAAAATAATCAGCAACAACATTATTTCTTCTTTTAATTTTACAAATATCACCAAACCAAAATTTTTATAACATCATAATTACGTTTGACCTTTCGCAAACAATTTTGCGAACATATGGTTGTAGAGCATGTGCCAAAACCTTTAACAGATTGGAATTGTAGCTTAAGATGTTTTGAAGATAACCAAAATTTTTCTAGACTTCAGTGAGTTTTTTTTTTATGAATATTTCACATTTCACGCCGTAAGAATATTTGCGCAAAATTTTATTAAACTCAAAGAGCGGTAGATTTTCTTTAAGTTAGTGCACTTTTTAAAGAAAAGTACTTTTTTAATAAAAGGTACTTTTTACTAAAAGGTACTATTTAAGAAAAGGTACTTTTTAAAAAAATTTACTTTTTTCAGAAAAGGCTGGTTACTTTTAGAGTAAATGTATTTTAAGAAAACATAATCTCATTGAAAAAGGTACTTTATAGGAATAAGCACTTTTCAATAAAGGGTACTTATTTAAGAAAATGACCTTTTTAAAAAAAGGTATTTTTTTAAACCAGATACTTTTTTAAGGAAATGAAAATTTTTAAAAAAGAGGTACTTTTTAAGAACTTGTTAAGAAAATATTTTTTTTTAAAGGTACTTTTTATGAAAATTTCCTTTTTTGGGAAATGGTAATTTTTTAAGAAAATTATTTTTTTTTAAAGAAAATATGCTTTTTAGAAAAAGTTACTTTTATAAGAAAATGTTAAAAAACGTACTTTTTTAAGAAAAAGCCGTCATTCAATAAAATAATTATTTTTTAAAAATTTTACTTTTTATGAAAAGGTACTTTTTTGAGAAAAGGTAATTTTTTAAGAAAATGTGTTTTTTTTAAATACTTTTTTAAGGAAATTATTTTTTTTTAGAAAAAAGGTACTGTTTTAAGAAAATACCTTTTCTTTTTTCAGAAAATGTGTTTTTTTAAATACTTTTTTAGAAAATTATTTTTTTTTAATAATTTTTTAAGAAAAGGTACTTCTTAACAAAATTTACTGTTCTAGCAAAATGTACTCTTTTAGAAAATATTTTTTTAAATTGTACTTTTTATGAAAAGTTACTTTTTTGAGAAAAGGTAATTTTTTAAGAAAATGTGGTTTTTAAGAAAAAATACTTTTTTAAGAAAATTATGTTTTTTAATAAAATATACGTTTTTAGAAAAAATGTGCCGTTTTAAGAAAAGGTAATTTTTTAAGAAAAGGTACTTCTTAATAAAGGGCAATTTTTTAAGAAAATAAGCTTTTTAAGAATAGGCACTTGTTAAAGAAAACTAATTTTTTTAAGAAAATAAATACACTTACTTAAGAAAAAGGTACTTTTTAAGAACACGCTTTTTTAGGAAAAGGTACTGTTTTAAGAATAGATTAATAGATTTTTTTAATAAAGGTACTTTTTTATGAAATGGCACCTTTAACTAAAGCTGCTTTTTAAGAAAAGATACTTTTTTAAGAAAATATAGTTTTTCAAAAAAATTTATTTTTTTAGGAAAAAGTACTTTTTTGAAAAAAGGTTCTTTTTAAGAAAATTTACTTTTTTACGAAAATTAATTTTTTTAAGAAAAGATACTTTTTTGGGAAAAGGTACTGTTTAAGAGAAGTACTTTTTAAGGAAAATAGATTTTTTTTACTTAAGGCACTGTTTTATGAAATGGCACCTTTAAGAAAAGCTACTTTTTAAGAAAAGTAACTTTTTTAAGAAAATAGATTTTTTAAAAAGGTACTATTTTATGAGGTGGTACCTTAAAGTAAAAGTAATTTTTTAAAAGAATGTACTTTTCTTTGAAAATTAATTTTTTTAAAAAAGACACTTGTTAAGAAAATGTACTTTTTTAAAAAAAGGTACTAGCTAAAAAAAATATACTTTTTTAAGACAAGCTACATTTTAGAGAAAAGAAATTTTTAAGGAAACGTACTTTTTAGTTAACAAAATAAGACCTTTTGGAAATGGTAATTTATAAGAGAAGGTATTTATTATTGAAAAGGATATATACTATATTTTTAAGGATATATACTTTTCTAAGAAAGGGTTCTTGTTTAAGAAAAGTTATTTATATTAATTCTTAGACGCATGAGTGATAATTTCATGATATTTAATAGTAATCATACGACATGACAGAGTAAGTTAGTAAGTCAGTGATGAGCACAACTGTATACATATTAAGATTAACATACAAATTGTGATAATGGCTGCACACAATGGAATGTCGTTGGCCAAAAATAGATAAATGCAATGTTATTTACTTAAAAAAATAATTACCATGTTTTGAATACCGGTTGGACGGACGGACATCGTAAAATCGTCTTCGATAATAATTCTGAGTCGATTGTATGGTAGGTATAAGATGGTTCAAAATCCTGTATTTTTGTTTATGGTTTTGATCACTGATTTAAAATTCTGGTTTGTCCCTGTTTATTTTATAAATATTTTCATAATATTTTTTTTTACTTTTTCTAAATTTCAATTAAGATGAAAATATTTTTAACTTCAGCTTATTTAAAGTTTTTAATTAAAAGCTACATATTTAAATGTAAAATCATTAGAAATAAATTAATATTAATTGTTGTAAGATATTTTCCTATTTAATCAGTAAAATATAAATCATTTGAGTGAATAATATATACATAAATAATTAAACTTGGTTCTATTTTACTAAACAACTTATTGCTGTAGACATCATTAACTACTTTCATATTCTCTTAATTAATAATATTTTTATACCCTATACCACTATGTGGTTTGGGTATAATGACTTTGTGCTGCTGTTTGTAACAACCAAAAATATTTGACCTAGACCCATCTTTAATTATACCGATCGAATCAGAATCACTTTTTGAGTTGATTTAACAATGTCCGTCCGTCTGTGTGTCCATGTAAAGCTTGTAATCAAACTGCAGGTCGCAAATATGAATATATTTTAATGAAATTTGGTATTTAATCTTTTATCGGCCATGGGATGAACGCTATTGAAATTGATGAAAATCGGTCAATGTTCAGACCTAGCCCCCATACAAATGGCCCCTATGAAATCGACATAAATTGCCATAAGATCCAAATTATCATATTGATCTTACTCAAATGGGGTTTGTATACGTTTACTACATCCATTAATGAGTAGTCCAAAAATTATTCCTATGGGACAACCTTTACTCATAGGCCCCATGTAGAGCTGCTTCCCGATCTTCACTTAAATCTATAAAAAAAACAAGTAAGAAAATTATAGTCGGTCTAGACCGACTATACGATACCCTATACTATGCGTTTAGAAACCCTATCTCTTAGGCCCAACTAACTGGACATAGAAAATAAGCAAAAACCAAATTTGAGTGGGATTTTTATTAATTTTTTTGGCTGCAGATATAAAAAAGTTCATATCGGATGCTATATCTATAAAGGGGCTAGGTCCAAAAATGGACCGATCCTGATCAAGTTTGGTAAAGTCTCTTGTATTTTGCAAAAATATGTACAAACAAAATTTGAGAAGAATCAGTGCAATATTTTAGTTTTTTATAGATTTAGGTGAAGATCGGGAAGCAGCTCTATATGGGGTCAAAGGGATCATTTTTGGACTACTCAATAGTGGATGTAATGAACGCATACAAACCCAATTTGAGTAAGATCTATATGACAATTTGGATCTTATGGCAATTTATGTCGATTTCATATGGGTAATTTGTATGGGGGCTAGGTCTGAACATGGACCGATTCTCACCAGTTTCAACAGCGTTCATCCCATGGCCGATAAAAGCTTATACACCAAATTTCATCAAAATATATTCATATTTGCGACCTGCAGTTTGATTACAAGCTTTACATGGACACACAGACGGACGGACGGACGGACGGACGGACGGACATTGTTAAATCAACTCAGAAAGTGATTCTGATTCGATCGGTATAATTAAAGATGGGTCTAGGTCAAATATTTTTGGTTGTTACAAACAGCAGCACAAAGTCATTATACCCAAACCACATAGTGGTATAGGGTATAACAAAAATATTGCACTGATTCTTCTCAAATTTTGTTTGTATATATTTTTGCAAAATACAAGAGACTTTACCAAACATGGTCAGGATTGGTCCATTTTTGGGGCCTAGTCCCCATATAGATATAGCATCCGATATGAACTTTTTCATATCTGCAGCCGAAAAAATTAATAAAAATCGCACTCAAATTTGATTTATGCATATTTTCTATATTCAGTTAGTTGGGCATGGTATAGGGTATCGTATAGTCGGTCTAGACCGACTATAATTTTCTTACTTGTTTTTTTTTATTGTGAAGTGGAGACTCGTTTCAAAATCGTATTTAGTTAGTTTTTAGTTGGTCTTTGTTTTTAGTTTTATCGTTTTTCTTGAAGCAGTCGGTTGCATTTAAAATTTCTAAGTTCAACTTAACTTAAAAATATTTGGATTATAGCGCAAGAAAATGGTTACGAACTCTGTGGCAAAATGTGCAATTTTATTAACATTTTTACGAATTGTGTGCGGTGAATGTAAGTTTTGTTTTCCATGAATGCCATATGTTATTTAAATACAAGTTTTGCTATCTGTTAATGTCAGTTGAAGATATTTGTGTAAAACGAAAAGGTTTGTTGAAACTTAACTGAAACAATTGATGTATCCACTTGGTTTAATACAGACACAATCTCGGGAAAACAATACCGAAATTATACGAAATATTTTCTATAATAAGACAGGTGATTTAACATATTTTAAATCGCACAGATAATGAAGGTAGACTCGAAGATAGTTTATATAGTTTATAGATGTAAACTCAATAATGAATGTAGTATTGTAGTGTTCCACGGAACAGTAAGATAGGTCTTGTAAAGTATTCAAATTCCTCAAGAGTTGCTCGAAAAAACCTTTACTTACAATACAACTCAAAGAGAAAAAAATCATGTGAGTCCGATCACAGGGAATATGTGTAAACATCTGGTAATTAAAGATTTTTAATGGCACTTTTTTAAAATCAAACAGAAAGCGTCATCTATGTATCACTTATAGCAATCAAATACAGGGGCTCTGCCAATATAAAAATATATGTTATTTATTATTTCAACTGGCTAATTGTTCATTTATACCTTCCACTCCAGTGTGCAGAGGGTATATATAAGTTTGTCATTCCGTTTGTAATAATTAGAAAAATAATTTTGGACCCCATAAAATATATATATTTGTGATCCTTAGAACAACCGGAGTTGATATAGCGATGTTCGTCTGTCCGTCTGTCTGTCTGTGGAAATCACGATGACGGCATCAATCAGGCAGCTAGGGTGCTCTTTGACATAAAAAATGATTCATTAACATCCTGAGAAGTTTGGTATTTGAAATCGGTCAATTAGGGCCCGAGATTTGAATAAAGAACTAAAAAAAATTTAATTTTCTATGTTGTTTTTGTCACGATCACGCCCTCAATAGGATAGCTAAGGCGATCATTTTTAGTGAGAATGATTCAGCAAATTCATGGGAAGATTTCCATTTCAAAAATTATTAAAATCGGTGGAACAGGTCCAGGGAAATCTCTGAAAAAGTAAAAAAAAAATGAAAAATATGATGTTTCTATATTGTTCTTGTTGTTATTCTAAATGTTGTATTGTTGTCATAGCTGGACTTGTTGATTTTGTGGTCGTTGTGGTAATAATATAATAAAAACTAACCCTTTGTACATTTTTTATCAACTCTGGTAGAAAAATTTAAAAATTTCCATTGTTTTGGCATCACTAAAAAAATTTTCTAGATCATTTCTGTCATTGTCACAAGCCTGCCTGCAAAGTTTCAGATCGATTGGGTAACGGTAAAGGGGTTAAAATCGATCCAAAATTTTTTCGACAAGCAGGCACTACAAGTTAATATAAAGGGAGTAAAAATTCACCAGCATATAAAGCAAATAATGCTAAAATATGTGCCTAGTTGTCAATAAAAAAACAATGTAAATTTAGCAAAAAAAATTTTGTGTATTAATTTATTTAAAGAGAAACACAAAATTAACGTTTGATGTTATATTTTTTGTGTGTTAAATTTACATATACATACATACACATATTAAATAATACAAATAATATACTTATATTCTCTATATGTATATTCATAATAACTGCATGTTAGAAATATATCGGAATATTATTTTATTTACATCAAATTCTGCAATATTTTGTTGTGGGGAAAATACACTTCTTTTGCATTAACAGAGTGTCACTTCATTTTGCTCAGCGTGACTATGCTACAGCAGATGGCGCCACAATTTTTGTTCTAATTAGCTTTGCAATAGTTATTTCTAATTTAACATGAATGTCAATATTTTCAAATAGATATCATACAGAACAATGTTAAGAGTATACACGGGCTGGTCTTTTATGTCATACGGTTTTTCATTATTCTTTTACAAATATGAACATAAGTTTGGCATATTAACTTTTTGTTGTCTTTATAAAATACAGTTGAGAACAGTTCTACATAGTTATCTACATACAACATATCTTATTGCGATGACATCTAATTTTTAAAAATTGTTTATAATTACCAAAGCATTATTATTCACATAAATACAAAATTGCACTTTTTAAATTTTCATTCCAATTTAAGAAAATATCAATTCTAAAAACTGGAATTAAAATTTCCAATTATAAAATATTAATTGAATTTCAGAAAATCATATCAAAACGTCGGAAATAATAATTTTAAATTTAGAAGACACCAATTGCATCAAATTAAAAAAAAAAAAAAAAAAAAACACCAAATATGTTTACATTTAAAAAATGTTTACATTAAAAAAAAATATTGGCATTCAGGAGAAATTAATAGCTTTTCAGTACCTCGATTCAGTAACTTCTTTTAACGATAGTCGAATCGTTTAAAAAAGAAAAGCAAAATTATCAGTAAAATTTTAAAACGATATTCGCTATTGTTAAAGTCAGCTATTGTTGTTATTTAAACGACAACCATTTTTGTGTTGTTTATTCAATCGATAAAAACTTAAATTTTTAGGTTGAAATGTCGTCATACATAAATAAAAATCATAAAATAGTGAAAATATTTTGCTTATATTAAAAAACTTTTTTATATAAATAAAAAAATTAAATAACATATTCAATTCATTATATCATTTTCAAATAAATAAACAGAAATATAAGTAAAAAAATAAAGATATTAAACATAAACATAAAATCATCCGGTCAAACACGAAGTAATTTGTTTTTTTTTTTATTCTTTGTGTTTTTCGCTTATTTTGACAGAGATGCCACTCGTTTACAATTTAAATAAATAGAAAAATAGAGATGTTGACTATCGTTAGGATGTCTGTACTTAGTGAATCACTTAATCCTTAGTGCAAACAACAATAGCTGTCTATATATTTGCGATTGTCGGATCGTTGAAATTTACAGAAAACATTGATTTTAATTCAATGAATTTTAGAAAACCTCAAATTATACTTAAGAATTGCGAACATAAAAATTGTTACATAAATAAACGCAATTTGATGAGAATGTTAGTTATATATAAATTGTCGTTATTTTTTTTTTGGATGATAACTTCAAGTTTTTCGGAAAATAGAGATAACAAATTATTTCATTTAAAATATTTGGAACAATTGGTTTTTTGTGTTTGGCATCCCTAATTTGAATATTTATTATTATAAATTTATTCTCTATGTTTTCAAAATATGGCAATATTTTAATAAAAAAAATGAGAGAGCTTTTTTGGTTATTATTTTGTTACTCCATCCGACCTATATGGCCGCAATGAAAAAATATTTCGCCAATTAAAAGAAACTATACAGCCATCTCCAATTAGCACGATTTAATGCATATAGCTACCCCACACAACCATTACCTTTGCAATGGAGGTTAAAGCGAGCTATTTAATTAGCAAAAACTAAATTAAACGAGAAGTTATGTCATTTGACCGGAAACGCATGCATATAGGAAACGCATGCATATTTTTCCAATATTTTGTTTACATTTATTATCAATACTCAAACCGAGGTACAGGCAAATTTAACACTCTTACTTGTTTTTCATTTAATAGCGCACAGAGTTTTCACTCCATGTAGTGTAGCACTTGATAAACCGTGACTTATTTGTAAGATTAATAACATGGTTGGTCAATGCCTTGATGTATTTAAAAAGTGCATCTCTCGTCATCTCTATGCGAAATCTTATTTCCTCTGATATTTAAAGTTTTTTAAAGTTTATCACTCGTTCGATGCCCATGTTTCTTATCTTTAGTGTCGTGCAGTCGTGTATATATTTCCTGCTGATAACCATGTATTTTGTCTGTTTAATGTTGATGCTCAGGCCATATGATTCACTTAGAGAGTTAAGTTGATCGAGCAACTTCTGTAGGCCAGTTGTAGTGCTTGCGAATAACGTGGTTTCGTCAGTATATCGTATGTTATTGATAAACATTTCGTTTACTTTTACTTATATTCTTTCTCCTTCAATTGTTTCTCGGAATATTCTTTCTGAATATACGTAAGGCGATTGTATATATCTCTGCCTCACCCCTTTTGAGATAGTAATTTCTTCAGTGAGTTCACTATTTATTCCAATTGGTGCCGATTGGTTCGTCCTTCCATCTTGTCAACTTCAATGAATGTTAAAATTTCCCTAAGCTTGTCATGTAGAACAGTATCGAATGCTTTCTTATAGTCAATAAAGCAGAGAAAGACATCTTTTTGGACATCCCTACAATTTTGAATAAGTACCTGAATACTAAGTAGCGCTTCTCGAGTACTCCTTTCTTCCTTAAAGCCAAATTGTGATTCTTCCATAGCTACTTCGCATTTGACGTATATTCTCTTGTGGTATTATTGTGAGAAATATTTTTAGCGCATGGCTTATTAGGCTAATCAATCTTTATGCATTGCATTTCCTGGAATTGTTTTTCTTCGGTATGAAAATAAATGTTAATTTAAGCCACTCGTGTGGGAATAGGCCTAAGATGTAAATCTTCTTTAAAGTAGAAGCATATTATTATCACTATTTCTGGGTTTTAGAACAGCGGAGGGATTTTATCTGAACCTGTTGTCTTTTTGTCCTTTAGCGAGTTGATTGCGTATTCCACTTCACATCTAGATATAGGGGTCTCCGCGTTACAGAAGTCTTTTGTGTTTTACGTGAGTACCTGTCTCGTTGACAAACCTCACGGTACTCTGAACACTGGATCGGAATATGCGCCGACCACTGCCCCATTGTTTAGTTAAACTACACTCCGGTACCAATTCAAGATTTGTGCATTTGGGCAACAAATCCCACTCCTTGGTGGGGAGTCGAGGCCTACCTTACACGCCTCTGCTGTTCTAGGGTCACAGCACCCGGTTGAATGCAACTATACATCGAGCTATGCTCTCCCCGCGATTTTGGGTATAAACCACAGCCACCACGATACTCCCCAAAGGGTCGTACCCGCAAGTCAGCTCCGCGTTACAGTCATAAATCGACCTTTCGTCATCAGTAAATCTTTTCGCAACATAATCTCTACAAATGCATTTTTATCTGTCATCTCGAATGCAGCCACATGATTGTCGTCAAACGGAATTGCTGCAGATGTTCTTTTATTTACTCCGGCTTCGTTTAGGTTTTGGTGCAAATTAAAATCGTCGTGCCAGTTTTGCATATCTCGATGTCCTGTCAATGACGGCAAAGTTTTTAATCTTTTGCAGAACGGGTTGCAGTTCGGATCTCTTTGTTCAATTCCCAGTAGATTTCGTAATTTAAATTTTTGTATTTGTTTCATTTCAGTCGAAGTTCTCGAATTTCAGCATTTAAAAGTCGAAAGGAAATTTGGAAAACTTTCGGTCGTGTTGTGAGGGGGTGCATATCCAGTATCACAGGAGGATAGATTTGTTGCAAGCGTACTTAGATGTTTTGGGTTTTATGATGATAGAAGGTCGCAAATCCCAATTTTATCAAGATAATGAACCTGTAGCAAAGTGTTGAATACACCTGCCCAGAGTCAAGACTTAAATCCAATCGACACATGTGGGTTTAGACACATGTGGGTTTACTTGAAGAAAGGCAATATAGTATATAAGCTTCTATTGACTATAAGATGTTTATTACATCCATCTATCAGTAATCCGAAAAGAAACCCTATATGACAAATCTTAGTCATAGTCCCCATATGAGGCTGATTTCCGATCTTCACTGAAATCTATCGAAAAACCAAAATATTGCACATATTTTTCCCACATTATGTTTTTGCAAAAAATAAGTGACCTTACCAAATAAGGTCAGGATCGGTCTATTTCTCAACCTAGTCCCCATATAAATATAGCATCCGATATGAACCTTCTCATATCCGAAGTCAAAAAAATTAATAACAATGCCACTCGAATTTGATTTATGCTTAATTTCTATATCTAAGTAGTTGGACCTAAGACCTATGGTCCCTAAAAGCATGGTATAGGGCAGGGGTTCCCACACTTTTACCAGTCGAGACACACTATTAAAACCATATTTTTTTCGCGACCCACCTGTAAAAAACCAATGAAAGACATAAAAACTTTAATTTATATATTTATTAAAAAAATTGAAAACTTTAATTTATATGTATACATATATAGAGTATATATTTCAGCATATTTAAGAGGATACATGAGATGAATGAGCTTGTTTTCTATTTTTTGCAATAACATCTTCAACATCTACTTTTGTGTTTGTTATTTTCAGGCGAAGTGAGTTTGACAACTGTAATTTGTTTCGATATTTATTTTTTATTGAAATCATTGCCGAAAATCCAACTTCGCATATATATGACGTTGTGAAAGGAAGTAATGTTCTTACCGCTGCAGTGTGTAGAGTAGGATGTGTGTTCTGCACTGACAACCAAAACTGTAACAATTTTGTACGGTCAAAATTCAATTTTACAGCACTATCTTCATGCAACTCAATCAAATCCTCGTCCGCTTTTGTCGATATACCGGTAACTAAATCACTTTCAAATGGATTTATAACCCATGTATATTTCTCAAAATTTTTCATTTCTTCATAGAAATAAAATTCAAAATTTTCCATAAGTCTGTCCAAATGTACAATTATTAAAGAAATTAAATCATTATCTGGTGTTACTTCATTTTCAATAATAAAAGTTTGGAATGTTTCAAAGCAGTCAAATTTATAATCTTAAACATTATTTTTCCACAACATAAGTTTTTTTGTAAAAGCTCTAATTTTACTATGAACCGAAAATATATCACTTCCATTTGATCCTTGTAATAGTAAATTTAATTCGTTCAATTTCGAAAATATATCTGCTAAGTAAGTCAGTAAGAGTACACATTTAATATCGCGCAAAGCTGTTGTATACTCATTTTGTTTAAATTCATTTAAATATATTGCAACTTCTTCGCGAAGTTCAACAAGTCTTGTCAGGACTTTACCTCTCGATAGCCAGCGCACTTCTGTATGCAGAAGTAGAGATTTATGTAAACTTCCCATTTCTTCGCAGAGTTTTTGAAATAAACGTGATTGTAATGGTTTGCTCTTAATAAAATTTACAATTTTTATTGCAGTCGTCAAAACAGTATTGAGACTTTTTGGTATATTTTTGGATACTAACGCTTCTCTATGAATAGTGCAGTGAGTCCATGTTGCATTTGGACATTTTTGAAGACAACGTGTCACAGCACCATCGTTTTTACCACACATTGCTCGTGCACCGTCGCTACATATTCCGACGCAGTTTTTCCAATCAAGTTTTTTTAATGTTATATAATTGTCAAGCGTATCGAAAATTATTTCACCAGCTCCGCGAGTGATTGGTTCACAAAATAATATGTCTTCAAAAATCTCTTTGTTCCATATAAAACGAATGAAAACTATTAGGTGGGATAAACATTGTACATCCGTTGATTCATTCAGTTGCAGCGCAAAAAGTCCACTAACCTGAATTCTATGGATAAGCTGATTTTCTACCCATTCGGACATTTCATCAATTCTACGAGCAACTGTGTTATTCGAAAGTGGAATTGAATCAACTTCTTTCAAGCTTTTTTCTCCATACATAACTCCAACAACATCTTTTATCGCTGGAAGTACTAATGACTCTCCAATGGTGTGTGGTTTACCAGATTGTGCAATTCGCAAACTAATGAGATATGAGGCGAACATGGCCTTTTCGCTAATGCTGGTGAAGTGCGAAAGTACTCTTTTTGAATGATTCAATTCCTGTAATTTAGTTTTAAAATACTCCATTGTCTTATTTTTTAAATCTGGATGTTTCGTTTCAAAATGTCGTAATAATTTGTTAGGTCGCATACTTTCATTAGCAAGAACTTCTTGGCAAATAACACACAGTGGACGTGGATCATCTTCTTTCTTATTCCATGTAAATCCAATTTTTAGATATTCAGAATCATATTTTCTTTTCCAACGTTTTGATGTTTGGATACTTGTTGAAGGATTCTCGCCAAATTTTCTCTTATCTATTTTGGTTTCTATAGTGCTTTGTTTATCTTTTTCCTTTTCTTTTTCATTTCCAATTGTTTGTTTTTGTGCAGCAGTTTTTTTCAACCATTTATCCATCGCGGCTATGATTCTTTAAAAAATTAACAATAAGGATTTGAAGACTTTTATTTATTACATGAAATACTAATTACTATATTTACAAAGTACTTACATTTGTTTTAGATTAAGTTTTTTTATTAACGAAACACTATTATTAACAATATAATTTTTCATTAACTACACAAAACAGTACTTGCTCCGGAAGAAAAATAACTTTTATGGAATGGTTGTCCGTTACTCGTGGTTGGTTGTACGAGTATGTTTCAATGTAAATCAGTGGTTGCTATGATGCGAATTATTCAAAATAAGTTTTAAATACAAAAAATTGCCAAGAAGTTTAAATTTGCAAACACCTAAAAATATGCTTTTGCCATAAACATAATCCTATACAAATAAATATTGGGGCAAGTTAACTAAAATCAAATTACTAATGGTGTTTCATTTCTGGCAAAAATGTTACACATTTTTCCCACTTCACACTTTTTTCTATTCTTGTGTTCTTTACTAAAAAAAAAAGTCAACCTTGCGAAAGGGTAACGTATTCTTTTCTAAAAATGTCGCACTATATATATATGTGAAAAAGGTAAATTTTTCGCACTCTAAAAAAGCAGAGGGTGAGAATAACACGATAAAACAGCTGACATTTGTATTCTTTATAAATGTGTATTTGTGTGAAGAAATAAAAAAAATTTTAAAAAATTAAAAAAAGGAGTAAAATTTCTTGTTTTGTTTAAAATAAATTATTAATATGGAAAATATCAATGTTTTTTTTTAATTTTTTATTCTTTTTTTGGTGTCCAAGAATGAGAACGTCAAGAAAATCGGCTGTTCATTAAAAAAATGTTGTAAAGTTGTAATTTCACGTTCTATTCTGACCATTAAAAATAACATCTTAAATGGGTGAGGCAAATATTATAAAAATGTTACATTATAAAATGTAAAATTTATTTCAGAAAAGAAAACACCATTAATATTAAAATAAATATTAAAATTTTTGGCGACCCACCTTAAGTTGGTTCGCGACCCACTAGTGGGTCGCGACCCACACTTTGGGAAACATTGGTATAGGGTATCGTAAAGTCGTCTAGACGATGATGACCTAGTTGGCGGGAATTCATATGCGATTTCTTGTGCATCAGGCTGTCATAATGTATCCATGTTCCATCACCAATAGCAACAATGACTTCGTTTGGAGCCATTGAATACTGAAACGCCTTTCATTGTCTCCAGGATTTAACTCAATTTTTTTTAGTTGGGAAGAATTCCAATGATTTTTGAGCGCTTGGGAACTACTGCTGACGTCTTGTCAAATAATTTTGTGAGATCTGGTGTTTGATACAAGTCTTTACTGAGTAGTAAAGTCTCCAATTCTTCATCTTCTACATATTTTACTTTGCCGGCGCGTACCGAAAACAAAAAATCGCAATTATTAAACAATGGAGTATATTCAGATAAACAGACACACCATCAGACGAACGGACGGACGGACATCGCTAAATCGACTTTTACGATGATTCTGAGTCAACCGTTATAATTACCAGCACAAAGTCATTATAATGATTATTTTATAATCGGAACATTTCTTGGAGGTTTCCGAAACAAGTTTAATTCTTAATCTGACACACAAATTTCTTTAACTGCAAAAATCGCCAGTCATTTTGATTGATTACGGTATAACTGGCATTGATCGATTTTTTCTCGCAAAGTACTCGCAAAAATACAAAAATTTATAATTCCACAAAATTGCGTCATATCGAAAAAATGGAAGTTGTCGAAACAGTCAAAGTGACTAATGCGGTATTGCTGGTGTTAATTGTAATTAAAGTAAATTGTAATTTTTCTTTCTTTCACTAAAACTCCTTTAGCTAATTGTGACAGTTTACTTTTGCAAGGACTTTCTACACGTGCCATTTGTGATCCTGACTCTCTAGCTGCACCTTGCAAAAAAGAAATTGCTCCAAATACCGATATCCAGATTAACTGTAATATAGGTTACAAATCCTACCGATCACCCCAGCGAATTAGGTGTTTGCCGGATGGAACTTTCGATAAAGAGCGTCTGCCATGTGATCATAACTGTGGCCGAATTTTATCGTCAGTGCAACATTTGTCCGAACGAGGTATTCCACTTGAACCCAGTCAAGCGCCTTGGCATGTTTCTATCTATCAACATATTGATGTTGAATACGAATATTTGTGCAGCGGTTCAATTGTTTCGCCACGAGTTATCATATCTGGTATGTTATTTATAAATAAAGATTTTATGGCAGAAAATTTTTCTGTTTCACCACCGTGTAGAGAACCACATTTAGATCATGTTATAAATTTGCTGGCTATTTTCTATTAAAAGAAGTTAAATTAATTATGGTTTGTTTTTTAAATATTTCTAGCTGCCCATTGTTTTTGGGACGCGGTCAATTTAACAGAAAAGAAAAGTTTGTATCAGGTGATGGCTGGGAAAATTTCTAAAAATTACACAGAAAAATTCGAATGAAAATCCACAGATTGTAGATGTTGCAGAAGTACATATTCCACTAGAGTAAGTACAAAAACCCAAAACTTTTGAAAAAAAATTCGGTGAAAAGTAATCACATTTTATGCAAATTCAGATCTAATATGAGATCAGCTGCTAAAACCAATATTTAGGGACTCAAAGAATAGACTCAGTATTTTTAAAGTACAGTGAAATGGCCACTTTTGCACAAAATACTGATCTCTTTTAATAAAATGTTTCTTAAGAAAGTAGGAAATGAAGAAATCTTTTACAAACTTTTCTCCATTAATTCCAAACAATTTTTAACCACAAAAAAAAAATTGTTTTAAAGTTCTGATTATTTTAAAGGCATTTTAAATGCGTTCTTAATTTAAATTAAAGCGGACCCAGATTTAAATATAAAATTAACAATTTTTGCAACGCAATTATATTAGGCCACTGTAATGAGTTAATAAGGCGCCATTTTTCAGACCCAGTAAAAAATGTTCTTGTGTGACTCAACTTTCCTATTAAAATATTTATTATTTTATTTATTTAATAGATATAGAGGATATATTTACAAACATTTTTACAAAGGTTTTGAGATAATATAAATTTATATCTATAACTGGCATAACTTTAAAGTTGTGAGCCAGATTGGCAAATATAAGCTGTTTTTAGATAAAATAAATTGATTTTAGTTCATAGAATATTTATCTTAACATATTTACAAAAGTAGTGTATATTCATATGTAAATATTTATATTTTTTAAAAGACTTTAAACAAGTTTAATTGCATATTATGTAAATTGATTAATTATTAATTTTCTGTATTTTAAACAAATTTCCAAATATTTTACAAGCGTACTAAAGTGATAAGTTTGTCTATTGAGGATGTTTAGAACTTCAGTTAAGTTCAGGATACTTTTTCTAAAGTATTGAAGTCTAAATCCATTATAGATAGGGCAGATACCAATAAAATGAAATGTGTTTTCTGTTTCGTCCAGGTTGCAGAGTGTGCACAACCCGACAGATGTAGCTCTGAATGGTCTAGAGTTAATATCCAATAGGCCTCCTCTTGCGCGAATTAGTAGACTTATTGCCCGTGAAGAGAGATTAGAGGTAGTAATTTTCAATAAAAAAATATTGCAGTTGCGGATATAAATCATGGAATTGCGAGCTTCTTGCATCAGAAATAAGAATTAACGAGGAACAGAATTGATTTATTGTAATTGCAAAGTGGAACTGTATTATCTTCTGGTACGAAATTGATTTTTGCACATAAGTTTGAACATTCCTCCGCCCAAAAAGTATGTTTAGCTTTAATTATTTACGCAAGTTTGCGAGGCCATCTATTCTGAGGCATATTTAGGATTTTATTTATATAAACGAAATGCAACTTTAATGTATCGAGATATAATGATTTTAAACCAGTTTCTGCAAGTAACATGTAGTTTGGTGTGTTGGTGGGCAATAATAACATCTTTTTGGTAAAAAATCTTAACAATTTTTCAACTACAACGTATTTTTTATAACCCCATACCTGGGCTCCATATAGCATTATAGAACGAGAAGCAGCACTGAAGATTTTAAGTTTATTTTTAATGTTTATTTTGGGATGGTTTATATATTTGGACCAAGTAGAAAAAATCGCCATTTTTGATGTTTTGAGTTTGTTTTCTAGATGTTTGTTAAAAGATAAATTAAAAGACAGATCTATGCCAAGATACTTGTAAGAGTTCATAATTTAAATTTCATGTTCTCCATAAGTCCATTTTAAGTTATTGGGTATTCTCGTCCCACTACGAAAAACTAATACCTTGGATTTAGTTAGGTTGACTTTTAATTGCCACAAGTTGCTATACGCGTACAGAGTATCAATCATGTTTTGCAGACCACTTTGGTAGTCAGATAATATGACAATGTCATCGGCATAGAGTAGGATTTTTACTGTGATGTTTTCAACTGTTATCCCGCCAGGAAGTTCATCGGCTAAGTCGTTCAGGTATAAGGCAAATAGCATTGGGCTTAATATACACCCTTGTTTAACACCAAGATTTACATCAAAGGAGTCAGAAAAGGAATTTCCGAAAAATATTTGGAATGAAGTGTTTTCATCGTATTATTTTTGTTGACAACCCCATACGCGACAGTTTGTAGAACAAAGAGTTCCTAGGAATCATATCAAAAGCGCATGAAAAGTCGATGAAAAATGCATACGTATTTCTGCCGTTCAATTTGTTTAAGTGAACCAGATTTAGAAGATTAAAGACATTATCGACAGTTGAATAGTTTTTTCTGAATCCAGCTTGGTATTCATTTATGATGTTATATTTGTTCGTCCAATCAGTAATACGATTCAGAAGGATATTATTAAAAATTTTGCAAAATGTATCAATTAAAGACAATCTACGATAATTAGAAGGCAGTTTGGATCTCCCTTTTTTAGAAGTGGAATAAGGATTGCAGTTTTAAAACTAGCTGGTATATTTTCCTTAAGAAAAATCACATTTAATACAGAAAGCATTTCATTAACAAAATTAACGGGAGCATTTTTACAAAACCCGTAAGTGATACCATCCTGACCAGGTGACTTGTTGTCCTCTAGACACTTAAGTACAGAAATAAGTTCACATAATTCAAATGGTGAATCTAAGAACGGATCTATATTAAAAGGTAAGCACCAGTTAAACACATTTGATGGATTTGAGTCTTGCAAAGTATTTTTTTTCTAATAAATTCTTCATTTCCCAAAACTATTTTTACTTTTGTTTCGGGGTTAAGGTGTTTTTCAACAAAATATTATAACGATTTTTAATAACGGTTCCGGTAACTGTTATAAGCCGCTTGCGATTACATTAACTCCGAATGAAAATACAACACTTCATTCTATAGATCGAAAAAGAGAATGAATAAGGCGCAAAACCAAAGAATAAATAATAAAATGCATAACATTTTTCGACCTCACTTATCTCTCGTTATCTAAAACGTACAACACGTACAACTTACAATTCAGTTAAGCATTATAACATTTTTTTTATAAAAAATAAAATTAATATTGGAATAAATAATCGTGTTTGCTGTTTAATTTTATTTAAAGGAAAATAAAATTTCGTAACAATATCTTAAATTTTGGGTGCACTTGTATGTGTGATAGAAGATTCCAAACTAACGGGCCCATATTTAGCGGCCTCATCTCAAATTTAGGTGGGAAAAAAGTAAGAAGCAAAAAATTTTTTTCTTATTTGCTCCAAAGCAACCAATAGCAAATTTAGTATCAAACAAGTAAGAAAATTATGGTTGGTCTAGACCGACTATATGATACCCTATACCATGCGTTTAGAGACCCTATCTCTCAGGCCCAACTAACTGGATATAGAAAATAAGCAAAAACCAAATTTGAGTGGGATTTTTATTAATTTTTTCGGCTGAAGATATGAAAAAGTTCATATCGGATGCACTATCTATATGGGGACTAGGCCCAAAAATGGACCGATCCTGACCGTGTCTGGTAAAGTCTCTTGTATTTTGCAAAAATATATGCAAACAAAATTTGAGAGGAATCAGTGCAATATTTACTTTTTTTGATAGATTTAAGTGAAGCTCGGGAAGCAGCTCTATATGGGGGCTATTACTAAGAGTTGTCCAATAGGGATCATTTTTGGACTACTGATTAATGGATGTTATAAACATATACAAACCCAATTTGACTGAGATCTATATGATAATTTGGATCTTATGGCAATATATGTTGATTTCATAGGGGTCATTTGTATGGGGGCTAGGTCTGAACATGGACCGATTCTCACCAATTTCAATAGTGTTCATCCCATGGCCGATAAAAGATCGAATACCAAATTTCATCAAAATATATTCATATTTGCGACATGCAGTTTGATTACAAGCTTTACATGGACACACAGACGGACGGACGGACGGACATCGTTAAATCGAATCAGATAGTGATTCTGATTCGATCGGTATAATTAAAGATGGGTATAGGTCAAATATTTTTGGTTGTTACAAACAGCAGCACAAAGTCATTATACCCAAACCACATAGTGGTATAGAGTATAAAAAGAAAGTCAATTATAATCGGCCTAGACGGACTATATGATACTCCATGCCATGAGTTTAGAGAACGGATCTTAACGCCAACTAATTGAATATAGAAAATAAACAGAAACCAAATTTCATTGCCCACAGAAATGAAAAACTACATATCGAAAGCTTTTTTTATATGGGTACTAGATCGAAAAAAGGCCATATTTAGTAAAGTCATTTATTTCTACCAAAAATATAAAGGGTCCGCCAAATAACTTTTTTTTTTTTGAAAATGCTATAAAAAAAACTACTGAATATTATCTCAAATTTCTTTTTTTATTTGAAAGTACAATTCTTCCGGTTAATAATGGAAAATAATTTCATTCAAATGGCTGCCTCGGCTGGCCATGCAGTAGCCTACACGATCGGTCCAATTTTTAAGCACATTAACGATTGTGTGCAGCTGTATTTCACCAATGGCTTCACGAATATTGTCCTTTAAAGCGTCAATTGTCTCTGGCTTGTTGGCGTAACGCTTATCTTTGAGGGCACCCCACAAATAATAGTCCAACGGTGTCAAATCGCAGCTCCGAGGTGGCCAAACGACATCAGCTCTGCGGCTGATAATGCAATCTTCAAGAGCAGGGCGCAAAACATCGAGTGTAGCTTCGGCTGTGTGGCACGTAACGCCGTCCTGTTGAAACCAAATGTTGCCAATATCCTCCTCTTCAATTTTTGTGAACAAAAATTCGTTCAACATGGCCCGACAACGATAGCCATTGACTCTTTCCTCATTTTTGAAAAAAAATGGCCCAATTATGCCTCTGGACCAAAATCCGCACCAAACAGTGACTCGTTTTGGGTGTATCGGCTTTTCAATGTATGCGTGCGGGTTTCCATACACGCCAAGATCAAAATGAGCTTCATCTGAAAAGATGATTATTTTTGGCAAAATCTGCATCTTCTGTTAGTCGATCGCAGGCCCACTTAGCGAAGCGAAAACGCATTGGATGGTCAGTTGGCTTCAACTCCTGAACCAATTGGACTTTGTATGGCGTCATACCAAGGTCTTTATGCAAAATTCTTCTCAATGATGCCTCCGAAATGTTCAATTCTTGAGAACGACGGTGAATTGATGTTGATGGCGCTTCACGCACACTTTCTGCCACAGCAGCAATATTCTCGGGTGTACGCACTGTTTTTGGCTTTTCACGCTTTAGTTTATCGATGTGGATGCCAGTTTCTTTCACTTTTTTCACAAGATAACGAACATACGGAGCAGACGGTGCTTCTCTTCTTCCAAAATTCGTACGCAATTTTCGCACACATTCTGCAACATTACCATGATTTTCAAAGTAATGTCGCAATATTTTCCAGCGTTGTTCAAGCGTATGCACAACCATATTCGTTCAGCGGAAGGATAAAACTAATTATTTGTCAAATCAGACACGAGCTAAACGTTAGCATTCACGAAATAAGCACTAGTTGAAAAAAAAATGTTAGATGGCGGACCCTTTATATAAACTAAATTTTTGAAAAATCAATGCAATATTTTTCATATTTTTTTTATCGATTTAAGTGAAGATCGGGAAGCAGCGCTACATTGGACTATGACATAAAATTTTCTTATAGAATCAATTTTTAAAGTACCAATTAATAGGTATCATAAAGACACATAAACCAAATTTGAGCGAGATCTGTGTGATAATTTGGATCTAAGAGCAATTTAAGTTGATCTCATAGCAATTTAAGTTGATCTCATTTGCATGGACGCAATGTTTAAAAATAAACCGAAGTTCACCAATTTCTTATATACAAATTTTCAATCAACTATATTAACATATAAAGTTTGATTAAATAGTTTACATGGGCAAACAGACGGACAGACGGGGAACGGATTGAAATCGCGAGTTCGCCTCAGAAAATGATTCTGAGTCATATAGTTCAAACATCAGCACAAACTCATTGTGAACCGCATTCTATATGTGAGATTGGGCTGATCAATTTTAGTAGCCATGTCGAAAATGGACGGAATCGGATTGTAGTGTATTCTAGTGTAGTGAAACGCACAGGTTGAGTTCTAGTATACGACTGATTTATTCTTCATCAGTAAATTCTTATTAAATGTAAAATGCAATAATAGTTATGAGAGACATTATTGTTTGTATGTGTGAGTCTAATTATTTGACAAATTGATACAAATGTACTCTACATCTTCCCCTTCAAGTTAAAATTATACTTCTTAATTTTTGAATAATGAAATTATTTAAAACAGAAATTTTTAAGGTGGTGCTGTGATTTGATTAATTGTTCGCTGTATATCTGTCTGGAACTTTTATTATACGGCCAGATTTTGTTGTTGTAACATATCTTGATGATGCACTTAGTGGAGGTTGTGGATTTATGATTGGTTGAACATTTTCTTTAATACTATGATTTTCTGATGTTGCGGAACTTGATGCTGTTACTACATTTGTTGTTGAATTTGGTATTGACGATGATTTTGGCGTACTTGGCAATGACGATGATTTTGTTGGTGATATCTCTCTAACTTCGTTGGGCTCATATGGAATGTCTTTACGTTTACCCTGTACGAGGTGAAATGAAGTTCGACGAAAAGTTCCACGATTGGTTGTTATCAAGTATGATCTTGGTGTATCGGCTGGACTTTCAATTTTACCCCATAAACTCAAATCTCGAATCCATACTACGTCACCTACATTGAATATTTCTCTTTCCGTCACTCCATATCTTCTATTATAGTTTTCAGCTTGCTTTTCCTTAAGTTGTTGATCTTTTATGATTGATTTGTCGACATCAAAATTTGGAAGTAGTTGTTTGTCATTGATGGGTAATGTAGTACGAATTTTTCTACCCATAAGCATCTCCACAGGTGATAATCCGTTAGCTAGCGGAGTCGACCTGTATTCCATTAAGGCCAAATATGGATCTTCGTTCTTTTTGAGTAATGATTTTACAGTTTTTACTGATGATTCGATAAACCCATTGCTTTGTGGATATCGTGGTGATGAAGTTTTATGCTGAAATCCCCACTCTTTTGCGAATTTTGCAAAAGCTGATTGATTAACTTTTTGGAATTGTGGTCCATTATCCGATCTCACGACCTCTGAGACACCATGCCTACAAAAAATAGATTTAATGTGATTAATAATGCAATTGGTAGTTTGATTTTCTAGACGGGCTATTTCCGGATATCTTGAGAGATAGTCACTGACAATCTGCCAAGGGCGTTCTGGTTTGTGGGTATTTAAAAAACTTTCGCGACGAGGTGTGACGTTTTGAATACAAATTGAGCATTTTTTTGTGTAATTTTCCACATCTTTGGTGTAGCCCGGCCACCAAATTGAAAGTTTAGCCCTAGCTTTACATTTAACAATTCCGAGATGTCCTGCGTGAATTTTTTCTAAGATATCTTGACGAAGTTCAGCAGGGATGAACAATGCGACAACTGTGCATTAAAATGTCTTTGTTTACAGCAAAACAGTTTTTCTCAATGTAATACTGACGTATGGCTGATTCGATTTTGTATCTATCTGGCCAACCGTTCAAGCAGTAGTTAGTCACCAGAGTAAGAGTTGGGTCACGTTTTTGAGCTTGCTCAATGATCATTAGTTTTGTTGGTGTAACTGGCAAGCTGGTGATGACATTGTTAACAAATGTGCGAAGCTCCTCCTCACTTGTAGATTCTTCATTTTCTAGTGGGTTGCGTGATAACGCATCTGCTGCAACTAAGAATTTTCCAGCGGTGTAATAAATTTCGTAAACGTATTTCATCATTCTCATTCGAAAGCGTTGTAAACGGGGTGTTAAGTCATCTAAGTTTTTAGTTGTGAAGATTGTGATAAGGGGCTTATGGTCGGTTTCGATGCTGAAGTTTATCCCTGTGAGAAGTTCAGGAAACTTTACGCAAGTAGCCCATGTAAGAGCTAAGGCTTCTTTTTCGATTTGAGCGTAGCCTCTTTCCGCCTGTGATAACGTCCTTGATGCATATGCGACTGGACGAATAAAGTCATTTTCGTCGACTTGCAATAAAACCGATCCAAGCCCATAAGATGAAGCGTCTGATGATATGATTGTTTTGTGTGTTGGATTGTATAATTTTAGCACCGGTGCACTGGTAAGCATTTCTTTTAACTTTCTGAATGATTCTTCTTGCGCGCTTTCCCTTTGAAAATTGATATTACTGCGTAGTAATTCATTCAAGGGTTGACTCAAATCTGAAAGGAAAGGAACAAATTTACCAAAAAAAAATTAACCATGCCAAGGAACCTCTTTAGCTCAGTGGTATTTGTCGGTTTCGAATATTCTTTGATAGCTTTTATTTTAGAATCACATGGGTGTATTCCATTTTCATTGATGTAATGTCCCAAAAACTTTAAGCTCTTTATTCCAATCTCACATTTATCTTTGTTAAGTGTTGCACCATTTTCTTTCAGTGTGGTCAGTACCTGTCGTAAAGTGTTGTCGTGTTTTTCGGCATCAGTACCAAATACGAGGATATCATCGGTTTGACACACTACCCCTGAAATATTTTGTAAAATATTTTGCATTTGTTTTTGGTAAATTTCAGGAGCAGAAGAGATACCGAACGGTAATCTCAAAAAACAATATCTCCCAAATGGTGTTAAAAATGTTGTAAGTAGTTGTGAATTTTCTTTTAATTTTACTTGCCAAAACCCCGAATTCGCATCAACTTTTGAAAAGAACTTTGCTCCTGAAAGTTGGGCTAGTGTATGATCTGCTACCGGCATTGGATGGATTTCTCGTTCGACTGCTAAGTTAAGTTTTGTCAAGTCAACACATGGTCGAATTTCGCCATTTGTTTTTTGAACAATTACGAGCAGAGCACACCAAGGTGTAGGCTCATCAACCTTTTTTATTACGTTTAAATTTACCATTTCATCAAGTTTTGTTTTTAATTTTTCTTTTAGAGGAATTGGCACCCGACGGGCCGTAAATATTTGAAAAGGTTTTGCATCGTTTGTTAGTCTAATCTCACATTCAAAATTGTTCAAACATCCTAACCCTTCAAATAGAGTTGGGAACTCTTTTTCAATGACCACACTTGACTTTAGCTCATTTTTATTATTGTTTATGTTAAAAAGTTCACCTTTTGTTATTAAATTCAAATTTTCACTCGTGAACAAGCTTAACAATGGCTTTTTTAAATTATCAATTACGTAAATCTCGTTTTCTATTTCCATAGTGTTAAATTTTATTTTTGCATCAAACATACCGATTACTTTTAAACTCAGACCATCCGGGCCTGAAATTATTTTATTTGAGGGTTTTAATCGAATGTTTTTAAAATTGTTTTTATAGATTTCGTAAGAAATTACATCAACTGGTGAACCGGTATTGATCATAAAATTAAGTTTTATTTTATTTATAAATACGTCAACATTCCATGATAAAAATTATTTATTTTTTTTATTCTTAGCATTCCCAAAAAATTATGATAACCATCAGCTATTTGTGACGTCACACTCTCATTGTCAGAACTATTCATTTGATTTATTATTGATTTACGATTTCTCTCATAATTTGACAAACATACATTTGCAAAATGGTTTAATTTACCGCACTTATTTATTGCATTGTCTCCCTTTTGCGGGACAATTAATTTGTTTGACATGTATAGTTTTAGAACCGCACCACATACACTTGTTACTTTTATTTTTATTTTGAGGACTGTTACCCCCTCTTGCTGTGTACGAACTTTTGTTTGTGTGTGTGTCTGTAGAAAGTTTGTATATTGTAGAAGATGTTAATTCTTTTTGTTGTTTTCTTACTGCTTGATGTTGTCTCACTTCTGTAACGGCTTTTTCTAAGGTTAAATCGGTCACCAGTTGCAAATTTTCTGATAATTTGTGATCACGTACACCATCAACAATTCTATCCCGTATCATTTCATCTCTTAGAGTACCATAATTACACTTTTCTGACAATGAGTATAAATCTGTTATGAAATCTTCTATCAGTTCACCTTCTAACTGATTTCGAGGGTTAAATCTTGCTCGTTCGTAAATTACGTTTGTCTTTACCACGAAATGTTTGTTAAACGCCTCCATTACTTTATCATACTTAGCTTTTTCAGTCCCTGTTAAACGAAATGAAAGAAAAATGCTGTCCGCTTGATCACCCATTAAGTAGATGAGTGTATTTATTTGTTCTGCTTCTGTGGCTTTATCCAGCTTGGAGGCAATTCGGAATCGTTCAAAACGCGTTGCCATTTAGGCCACTCCCCAGGGTTGCTGAACGTAAATGCTTCAGGAGATCTTACAGTAAAACTGTTTGCGATTGACACTGCCATTTCAGTTTTAAGCTCCTCCACCGCTGCCACCATGTAGTGTATTCTAGTGTAGTGAAACGCACAGGTTGAGTTCTAGTATACGACTGCTTTATTCTTCTTCAGTAAATTCTTATTAAATGTAAAATATAATAGTTATGAGAGGCATTATTGTTTGTATGTGTGAGTCTAATTATTTGACAAATTGATACAAATGTACTCTACACGGATAAGCGGGCTTTGCACCTCCCATACAAAATAATTATTTAATATCACATATCTCGAGTACTATGACAGACACAGATTTGCTAATTTGTGTGAGGTCATCTATTACACAAGGGAACAAAATTGAACTTTTTTGGGTTGATTTGAAATTTATAGCAAATTTTTACTAATTTGAGGTCGCTGATTTCAAATCTGCACTTGGTTTTTTTCTATCAGCTCGACTTTTCGAGATATACCGTTATGTTCAAAATTAAGGCACTTCCGCTACATATATTGGAATAACTTGAAAACGGTTCACCATATTAAATTAAAAAAAAAATCCGAAACTCGCAAACAATATTCTCTTAAAGCCGTGCTTACTTTGTTTTTAAATTTTCCAAGTAGTTTTAGAGATATCGTTCAAGTTTTGAAAAAAAAATTAAAATTTTTTAAAAAAAAAACATTTTTTTTGTTCTTTAAAAATTTCTAAAAAATAAAAATGGGACAAAAATCACAATTTTTGGTCTACAAACAGTTAGTTAAATATATTTCGAATAAAATGAGCTTTATTTCATTGCAATCGGTGCACAACTTTTGATTTTGTTCACGATTTACTGAATTGATATAAATCGCGATTTCCATACAAAAATAACATTTTCTAATGTGTAAGTGTTTGTATGTAATAAGTTAGTTTTTTATGATTCTAAGAATTAAAAAAATTAAGTAATAAAAAAAGATTATTTCATTTTTATGGTCAGCTATACTTTTTAATTTAACACAAAAAGAGAATTTTAAAGAAAAATAAAAAATTTTAATACACAAATATTACAATGTAATTACAACTCATCGAAAAATTTTCTTTTATAAGATTTTCTTAAATAACCTTGTTTAGAGGGATTTGTTTTAATGCTCCAGCAATAGTCCGCCATCATATGCTTATCCCAGTGACCCTGGTACCGCTCCTCTATAGTGCGGATATCTTGATGGAAACGTTCACCTTGTTCTTCACTGAAGTCTCCAAGATTTTCAGGGAAACAATCCAAATGACTGTGTAGGTAGTGCACCTTAATGCTCATATTACAACCAAGCTGCTTGAAATGTGACAACATGTTATCCACGTGGTCCGAATAGTGCTCACCCTTTTTGTTTCCCAGGAAATTGCGCACTATCCAAACAAATTCATTCCAAGCATTTCTTTCAATATCTGTCATGGAATTACTAAAATTTTCATCATTGATTAATTTTTTGATTTGAGGGCCATCAAAAATGCCAGCTTTCAGTTTCTCCGAACTCAAATTGTTGAACTTTTTACTGATATATCTAAAACAATCACCGTCCTTGTTGAGAGCTTTGACAAATTGTTTCATAAGTCCTAGCTTGATATGGAGAGGTGGCAGTATTATGCGATCCCTGGTCACAAGTGGTTGATTAACTATATTGTGGTTTCCTGGAACCATAGCTTCCCTCGAAGGCCAGTCTTTCTTACTCCAGTGTTCAGATCTGGCTCTGCTATCCCATAAAGAAATGAAACACGGATATTTTGTGTAGCCACCTTGTTGGCCTAGAAGAAAATTCACCATTTATAGATCCACACAAATTAGCCAGCGGTGTTCGTTGTACTTTATTTTATTTATAACTGAGGCAATTGTAGAATATTCTTCTTTAGCTTTAGTTGAATGTGCAATGGGCAACGAACCCAATTTATTACCGTTATGCAGAAGTACACATTTTAGGCTGCGTTTAGAAGAATCTATAAATAGTCGCCAGTCATTTGGATCATACTCCTCTAATCCCATCGCTGTTACTAAACCAGGAACATCTGAACAATAAACAAATTCATCGTCTTCGGAAAAGAATGGAAGTAAGTTTTTTTCTCTGTTACGGTAGTATGAAATTGTTGTTCCTTGGGTTAACAGATTTTTTTGCTTTAATCGAGAAGCAAGAATTTCAGATGCTTTTTTAGAAAGTCCAAGGTCTCTCACTAAATCACTAAGCTCCTCCTGATTAAATTGCTCGTTTAGAAGAAATATCTAAATGCAAGTCATCTGATCCAAATTCAGAAATTGGTGAAGGAACATTTTGTCGTAAGTCGTGGAAATTGTGTGTAGATGTAGATGGTTGTGGTTCTGAATCCTCACTAGAGTACAGGACTGGTTGGGTAATAGACAACACGTTAGGATAAATCCATTTAGACCGGTTTGTTTTATTAATGCCTGTTATGTTGACAGCGCAAAAATAACAATCATCATAATGATTCGAAGGTTCCCGCCAGATCATTGGTGTTTTATACTTGAAGTGGGTCCGTTGCTTGTTTGCCCATAACCTTAAATACTCTACACAGTTTTTACATACAGTATTAGGAATCCAGTACTTGTCACGGGTTTCCATGGTAAATCCGAAGTAGTCAAAATAAATTTTTTTAATAAAATCTGACACACTTTTTCTATTTTTTATAAACGTGTATTCGCCACATATGTTACAAAAATAGTTGGGATTGATTTTACAGGTGTTTCTTGACGTAGCCATTGCACAATTTTGAAGTATATATCAAAGTAACACAATTTTCAATAAATAACACACGGGAACAAAATTGAACTTTTTTGTGTTGACTGATTAAATGTTCAATGTAAAATGATTTATATTTTTTGTCGTTATACTTTTCGCTTTCGTAAACACTTGTTGAATGAGAAAAATTGGTTGAATGAACCCATATAAATACTTAGTAGTTTTTTACTGAAGTACCAAAAAAAATTATATCCACAATTTTATTGACAGTCACTTATGAATGAACACATGTGTTCAGGGGAATTCCTTTAAAAAATCATCCGTTACCAACGGTAAACCACACATCAATAAAAACAAGTGGACTTTTCTTTTTTCTCTTTAATTGACTGTGAACTGACTAGGTGTCATAAAGGGACAATAAAATTTATAGGCGTTATGAGTTTGCTACCGCAACCATAAAAATGAAATAATCTTTTTTTTATTACTTAATTTTTTTAATTCTTAGAATCATAAAAAACTAACTTATTACATACAAACACTTACACATTAGAAAATGTTATTTTTGTATGGAAATCGCGATTTATATCAATTCAGTAAATCGTGAACAAAATCAAAAGTTGTGCACCGATTGCAATGAAATAAAGCTCATTTTATTCGAAATATATTTAGCTAACTGTTTGTAGACCAAAACTGTGATTTTTGTCCCATTTTTATTTTTTAGGAATTTTTAAAGAACAAAAAAAATGTTTTTTTTTTAAAAATTTTAATTTTTTTTTCAAAACTTGAACGATATCTCTAAAACTACTTGGAAAATTTAAAAACAAAGTAAGCACGGCTTTAAGAGAATATTGTTTGCGAGTTTCGGATTTTTTTTTTAATTTAATATGGTGAACCGTTTTCAAGTTATTCCAATATATGTAGCGGAAGTGCCTTAATTTTGAACATAACGGTATATCTCGAAAAGTCGAGCTGATAGAAAAAAACCAAGGGCAGATTTGGATTCAGCGTCCCAATTTTCCACATCTTTGGTGTAGCCCGGCCACCAAATTGAAAGTTTAGCCCTAGCTTTACATTTAACAATTCCGAGATGTCCTGCGTGAATTTTTTCTAAGATATCTTGACGAAGTTCAGCAGGGATGAACAATGCGACAACTGTGCATTAAAATGTCTTTGTTTATAGCAAAACAGTTTTTCTCAATGTAATACTGACGTATGGCTGATTCGATTTTGTATCTATCTGGCCAACCGTTCAAGCAGTAGTTAGTCACCAGAGTAAGAGTTGGGTCACGTTTTTGAGCTTGCTCAATGATCATTAGTTTTGTTGGTGTAACTGGCAAGCTGGTGATGACATTGTTAACAAATGTGCGAAGCTCCTCCTCACTTGTAGATTCTTCATTTTCTAGTGGGTTGCGTGATAACGCATCTGCTGCAACTAAGAATTTTCCAGCGGTGTAATAAATTTCGTAAACGTATTTCATCATTCTCATTCGAAAGCGTTGTAAACGGGGTGTTAAGTCATCTAAGTTTTTAGTTGTGAAGATTGTGATAAGGGGCTTATGGTCGGTTTCGATGCTGAAGTTTATCCCTGTGAGAAGTTCAGGAAACTTTACGCAAGTAGCCCATGTAAGAGCTAAGGCTTCTTTTTCGATTTGAGCGTAGCCTCTTTCCGCCTGTGATAACGTCCTTGATGCATATGCGACTGGACGAATAAAGTCATTTTCGTCGACTTGCAATAAAACCGATCCAAGCCCATAAGATGAAGCGTCTGATGATATGATTGTTTTGTGTGTTGGATTGTATAATTTTAGCACCGGTGCACTGGTAAGCATTTCTTTTAACTTTCTGAATGATTCTTCTTGCGCGCTTTCCCTTTGAAAATTGATATTACTGCGTAGTAATTCATTCAAGGGTTGACTCAAATCTGAAAGGAAAGGAACAAATTTACCAAAAAAAAATTAACCATGCCAAGGAACCTCTTTAGCTCAGTGGTATTTGTCGGTTTCGAATATTCTTTGATAGCTTTTATTTTAGAATCACATGGGTGTATTCCATTTTCATTGATGTAATGTCCCAAAAACTTTAAGCTCTTTATTCCAATCTCACATTTATCTTTGTTAAGTGTTGCACCATTTTCTTTCAGTGTGGTCAGTACCTGTCGTAAAGTGTTGTCGTGTTTTTCGGCATCAGTACCAAATACGAGGATATCATCGGTTTGACACACTACCCCTGAAATATTTTGTAAAATATTTTGCATTTGTTTTTGGTAAATTTCAGGAGCAGAAGAGATACCGAACGGTAATCTCAAAAAACAATATCTCCCAAATGGTGTTAAAAATGTTGTAAGTAGTTGTGAATTTTCTTTTAATTTTACTTGCCAAAACCCCGAATTCGCATCAACTTTTGAAAAGAACTTTGCTCCTGAAAGTTGGGCTAGTGTATGATCTGCTACCGGCATTGGATGGATTTCTCGTTCGACTGCTAAGTTAAGTTTTGTCAAGTCAACACATGGTCGAATTTCGCCATTTGTTTTTTGAACAATTACGAGCGGAGCACACCAAGGTGTAGGCTCATCAACCTTTTTTATTACGTTTAAATTTACCATTTCATCAAGTTTTGTTTTTAATTTTTCTTTTAGAGGAATTGGCACCCGACGGGCCGTAAATATTTGAAAAGGTTTTGCATCGTTTGTTAGTCTAATCTCACATTCAAAATTGTTCAAACATCCTAACCCTTCAAATAGAGTTGGGAACTCTTTTTCAATGACCACACTTGACTTTAGCTCATTTTTATTATTGTTTATGTTAAAAAGTTCACCTTTTGTTATTAAATTCAAATTTTCACTCGTGAACAAGCTTAACAATGGCTTTTTTAAATTATCAATTACGTAAATCTCGTTTTCTATTTCCATAGTGTTAAATTTTATTTTTGCATCAAACATACCGATTACTTTTAAACTCAGACCATCCGGGCCTGAAATTATTTTATTTGAGGGTTTTAATCGAATGTTTTTAAAATTGTTTTTATAGATTTCGTAAGAAATTACATCAACTGGTGAACCGGTATTGATCATAAAATTAAGTTTTATTTTATTTATAAATACGTCAACATTCCATGATAAAAATTATTTATTTTTTTTATTCTTAGCATTCCCAAAAAATTATGATAACCATCAGCTATTTGTGACGTCACACTCTCATTGTCAGAACTATTCATTTGATTTATTATTGATTTACGATTTCTCTCATAATTTGACAAACATACATTTGCAAAATGGTTTAATTTACCGCACTTATTTATTGCATTGTCTCCCTTTTGCGGGACAATTAATTTGTTTGACATGTATAGTTTTAGAACCGCACCACATACACTTGTTACTTTTATTTTTATTTTGAGGACTGTTACCCCCTCTTGCTGTGTACGAACTTTTGTTTGTGTGTGTGTCTGTAGAAAGTTTGTATATTGTAGAAGATGTTAATTCTTTTTGTTGTTTTCTTACTGCTTGATGTTGTCTCACTTCTGTAACGGCTTTTTCTAAGGTTAAATCGGTCACCAGTTGCAAATTTTCTGATAATTTGTGATCACGTACACCATCAACAATTCTATCCCGTATCATTTCATCTCTTAGAGTACCATAATTACACTTTTCTGACAATGAGTATAAATCTGTTATGAAATCTTCTATCAGTTCACCTTCTAACTGATTTCGAGGGTTAAATCTTGCTCGTTCGTAAATTACGTTTGTCTTTACCACGAAATGTTTGTTAAACGCCTCCATTACTTTATCATACTTAGCTTTTTCAGTCCCTGTTAAACGAAATGAAAGAAAAATGCTGTCCGCTTGATCACCCATTAAGTAGATGAGTGTATTTATTTGTTCTGCTTCTGTGGCTTTATCCAGCTTGGAGGCAATTCGGAATCGTTCAAAACGCGTTGCCATTTAGGCCACTCCCCAGGGTTGCTGAACGTAAATGCTTCAGGAGATCTTACAGTAAAACTGTTTGCGATTGACACTGCCATTTCAGTTTTAAGCTCCTCCACCGCTGCCACCATGTAGTGTATTCTAGTGTAGTGAAACGCACAGGTTGAGTTCTAGTATACGACTGCTTTATTCTTCTTCAGTAAATTCTTATTAAATGTAAAATATAATAGTTATGAGAGGCATTATTGTTTGTATGTGTGAGTCTAATTATTTGACAAATTGATACAAATGTACTCTACACGGATAAGCGGGCTTTGCACCTCCCATACAAAATAATTATTTAATATCACATATCTCGAGTACTATGACAGACACAGATTTGCTAATTTGTGTGAGGTCATCTATTACACAAGGGAACAAAATTGAACTTTTTTGGGTTGATTTGAAATTTATAGCAAATTTTTACTAATTTGAGGTCGCTGATTTCAAATCTGCACTTGGTTTTTTTCTATCAGCTCGACTTTTCGAGATATACCGTTATGTTCAAAATTAAGGCACTTCCGCTACATATATTGGAATAACTTGAAAACGGTTCACCATATTAAATTAAAAAAAAAATCCGAAACTCGCAAACAATATTCTCTTAAAGCCGTGCTTACTTTGTTTTTAAATTTTCCAAGTAGTTTTAGAGATATCGTTCAAGTTTTGAAAAAAAAATTAAAATTTTTTAAAAAAAAAACATTTTTTTTGTTCTTTAAAAATTTCTAAAAAATAAAAATGGGACAAAAATCACAATTTTTGGTCTACAAACAGTTAGTTAAATATATTTCGAATAAAATGAGCTTTATTTCATTGCAATCGGTGCACAACTTTTGATTTTGTTCACGATTTACTGAATTGATATAAATCGCGATTTCCATACAAAAATAACATTTTCTAATGTGTAAGTGTTTGTATGTAATAAGTTAGTTTTTTATGATTCTAAGAATTAAAAAAATTAAGTAATAAAAAAAGATTATTTCATTTTTATGGTCAGCTATACTTTTTAATTTAACACAAAAAGAGAATTTTAAAGAAAAATAAAAAATTTTAATACACAAATATTACAATGTAATTACAACTCATCGAAAAATTTTCTTTTATAAGATTTTCTTAAATAACCTTGTTTAGAGGGATTTGTTTTAATGCTCCAGCAATAGTCCGCCATCATATGCTTATCCCAGTGACCCTGGTACCGCTCCTCTATAGTGCGGATATCTTGATGGAAACGTTCACCTTGTTCTTCACTGAAGTCTCCAAGATTTTCAGGGAAACAATCCAAATGACTGTGTAGGTAGTGCACCTTAATGCTCATATTACAACCAAGCTGCTTGAAATGTGACAACATGTTATCCACGTGGTCCGAATAGTGCTCACCCTTTTTGTTTCCCAGGAAATTGCGCACTATCCAAACAAATTCATTCCAAGCATTTCTTTCAATATCTGTCATGGAATTACTAAAATTTTCATCATTGATTAATTTTTTGATTTGAGGGCCATCAAAAATGCCAGCTTTCAGTTTCTCCGAACTCAAATTGTTGAACTTTTTACTGATATATCTAAAACAATCACCGTCCTTGTTGAGAGCTTTGACAAATTGTTTCATAAGTCCTAGCTTGATATGGAGAGGTGGCAGTATTATGCGATCCCTGGTCACAAGTGGTTGATTAACTATATTGTGGTTTCCTGGAACCATAGCTTCCCTCGAAGGCCAGTCTTTCTTACTCCAGTGTTCAGATCTGGCTCTGCTATCCCATAAAGAAATGAAACACGGATATTTTGTGTAGCCACCTTGTTGGCCTAGAAGAAAATTCACCATTTATAGATCCACACAAATTAGCCAGCGGTGTTCGTTGTACTTTATTTTATTTATAACTGAGGCAATTGTAGAATATTCTTCTTTAGCTTTAGTTGAATGTGCAATGGGCAACGAACCCAATTTATTACCGTTATGCAGAAGTACACATTTTAGGCTGCGTTTAGAAGAATCTATAAATAGTCGCCAGTCATTTGGATCATACTCCTCTAATCCCATCGCTGTTACTAAACCAGGAACATCTGAACAATAAACAAATTCATCGTCTTCGGAAAAGAATGGAAGTAAGTTTTTTTCTCTGTTACGGTAGTATGAAATTGTTGTTCCTTGGGTTAACAGATTTTTTTGCTTTAATCGAGAAGCAAGAATTTCAGATGCTTTTTTAGAAAGTCCAAGGTCTCTCACTAAATCACTAAGCTCCTCCTGATTAAATTGCTCGTTTAGAAGAAATATCTAAATGCAAGTCATCTGATCCAAATTCAGAAATTGGTGAAGGAACATTTTGTCGTAAGTCGTGGAAATTGTGTGTAGATGTAGATGGTTGTGGTTCTGAATCCTCACTAGAGTACAGGACTGGTTGGGTAATAGACAACACGTTAGGATAAATCCATTTAGACCGGTTTGTTTTATTAATGCCTGTTATGTTGACAGCGCAAAAATAACAATCATCATAATGATTCGAAGGTTCCCGCCAGATCATTGGTGTTTTATACTTGAAGTGGGTCCGTTGCTTGTTTGCCCATAACCTTAAATACTCTACACAGTTTTTACATACAGTATTAGGAATCCAGTACTTGTCACGGGTTTCCATGGTAAATCCGAAGTAGTCAAAATAAATTTTTTTAATAAAATCTGACACACTTTTTCTATTTTTTATAAACGTGTATTCGCCACATATGTTACAAAAATAGTTGGGATTGATTTTACAGGTGTTTCTTGACGTAGCCATTGCACAATTTTGAAGTATATATCAAAGTAACACAATTTTCAATAAATAACTGTGGTGTTATGAATAGGTGGTGTTATAAATATGTGCTGGTTAAAGGCTAACTATTTGGGGTGTGGTCCTTGCAACCGGCAGAGTTTGCCACTGGTTGTGCTTGTGGTGTCCTGTGTTATGTATTTAGGAGTGTGGGGTTTTACAACCGGCAGAGTTTGCCACTGGTTGTGCTATTGCATTTGCCGATCTTACTATTGTAAGGGCAAATGGAAACTTTTGTAATAAAACTAAGGCAGTTGTTGCCGATTTAGTGTTTAAAATTCAAGTCTGTTTTATTTTGGGTTTTACACCCTTTTTATACAATTTGTCATGATCTAACTTATTCTAGCTTATAGTTAGTGTTACATTTGTTTCACTCAGTACTATGAAGGATCGTATTGCTTTATTCTACATTCCAATTACAATGTTATTTGCTTGGTATGCACTCAAATAATATGAGTCACTCACATATTATTTGTTACATATTTACATATGTACATGCCATGCATAGAACAGTTTGACTCATTATCGATATTGTCTGTTGCATATACACATTGTGTAAATGATATTTTAAATTGTCATCGATACTATTGATTGTCTGTTCTATGTATCATGTATGCATTGTAGACATGTGTGGTACACTACACCCTTACCCTTAAGAGAAAAATTAGGGAGGTAATATTTAACTGCATAATTTTTCTTATCAACTTCATAATACCGTTACAAAATTTCTTAAATTTATTGGTTAAAATATTTATATACAATTTGTTATTAAAATATTGTATTAATTAACAATTATTCTTATGATATTTCTTAATATTCTATATATTTCTTTAAATTGTTATTGTGCAATTCTTTTTCTTTGCCATTATAATCTATAGTGGTGTTTACACCATTTCTCTTAACAATTTTATATGGTCCCTTATATGGACTTTGGTTTTTCTTTCTATTCTCTACTCTTATTAGAACTAAATCTCCTATATCTAGTTTAGGTTGGTTGCTATATTTATCCTTTTCAATTCTATTATTTTTTATACTAATTGTCATTTCTTTTGCTCTATTCAACGAGAATTGTAATCTAACTCGTAGTTCTCTAACGTAGTCGTCATAGTTGTAGAATTTATTTTCATTTTCATTTTCTAGAATGTCAGATGGCAAGCATGGTAACTTTCCGTATACTAATTCAAATGGTGTGTAGCCTGTGTCAATGTGTGGTGCTGTATTATAGGCAAAAGTGAAATATGGAATCCACTTGTCCCATTCATAATCAGTTGCTGTTGTCAATAAAAACTCATTCAGAACTCTATGATTCCTCTCAACTGAACCTAGTGTTTGATGGTGATAGGGTGTTGAAAATGCTTGTTTTATCTGTAATAATGAGCATATGTTACGCATTATCTCATTTGTAAATTCTGTTCCCTTGTCTGACTTAAGTACCTTAAATTGACCATACTTCAAAATAAATTGTTCGACCAATGTTTTGGCTGTTGTAATTGCATCTTTTGTTGACATTGGGTGTGCAACAATGAATTTTGTCAGCTCACATTGCATTGTTAAAATGTATCGGTAATCATTTGAAATTCGAAGCGGTCCTACAGTGTCAATTGAAATCACTTCAAAACTGTTGCCTGGTGTGTTTGTTAGTGTGAATGGTTCCCTTATGTGTTTTGTTTGTTTGTTTTTGTTACACTTATCGCAATATGATACAAAACTCTTCACCATCTTATTCATGTTTTTCCAAATATACCGCTGTTTTAGTTTAATTACTGTTTTTCTTATACCCAAGTGGCCTGCATGGGTGGCATTATGAAATTCATCTATTAGTTTGTATTTTAATATTTCGTTTGTTATTCTCTTTGGGGCATTATATATTAATATTTTTAGTTGAGGACTTTTATCATTTATTTTTATCTTTGCATATGCTTCTTTTATTTCTTCTTTTGTATATACTTTAAATATTTTATCATTATTTGGTAGCGCTACTTCCTTTATATTTTCCTTTCTCATTTTAGATATCAGGTTCTTCAGTAACGAATCTAGTTTCGCTGAATTATTGCTGAATCTTGCTAGCTTTTCATTATATTTTCCATTATTAATATTTTGGGTACGTAATTTCTTCATGGTCGAAACTGGTTTCGATGAATTATCATTACGTCCTATGTGCACTATATTATTTTCAATTTTTATATCGATATCTTCTATATTCTCTATTTCATTAAATTGCAATTTCTTTATATTTTTGACGTCATTAATGGAGGTGCATTCCCATATTTGAAGTTGATCAGGCTTCTGAGAGTTACATGTTTCCAATTTATTTCTGTCTACACGTGTATTATTTTCATTATTATTGTTTTCTTCATTATTTATCATTTTATACATATCTTTAGTTGTTGCCTCATTAATTTTATTTTTCATGGCCCGTGTTGTTACTAATATTTTTCTCTCTTTCTCTTCATGGTTTCGTGGTATCATCTGTTTTAATATATCTGAGTTAATTTCTATCCTGGAAAGTGCGTCAGCGTTAGTATTCATCTTTCCTTTTTTATAAACAATTGAAAAATCATAGTCACTTAAATCCAATCTAATTCTAGTCATCTTTGATGAAGGGTTTTTATGTGAAAATAGTGAGATTAAAGGTCTATGGTCTGTTACTACTATGAACTTTCTACCGTACAGGTAAGGTTTGAAAAAATTTATACTCCAATGAATTGCTAATAGTTCCTTTTCAATTATCGGTTTATTGATATCATGTCTTTGTAATGATTTACTAGCATATGAAATGGGTAAATCTTGGCCTATTTCGCCTTGGGATAAAACGGCTCCTAATGCATAGTTTGAAGCGTCGGTAGTTAAAATAAAAGGTTGTTCAAAATTTGGGTATTGTAGTACAGGGGGTTTCATTAACTTTTCTTTTAGTTTATCAAAAGCGTTTTGGCATTCTTCTGTCCATAAAAATTTTGCTTTCTTCTTTAATAGTGCATTTAGACTTTTGGCAATGTCAGCGAAATTTGGTATGAATTTTCTGTAGTAGTTGCAGAATGCAATGAATCGTCTTACTTCGTCCGTGTTTGTGGGTGTTGGATAATTTTTTATTACTTCGTACTTGGCTGGGTCTGTTTTCACACCGTCCTTTGTTATTAAATGTCCCAGATAGACTACTTCTGGTCTCAAAAAACAACATTTTTTTGGGTTAAGTTTTAGATTATACTGTTGTAACCTGTTCAATACTTTTATTAAATTTCGATTGTGATGTTGCAAACTACATCCGTACACGATAATGTCATCTACGTAAAGAAATGCTTCGGATTCTAGTCCCGAAAGTGCTATTGTAAGCATTCTCTGAAAACTATTTGAAGAAATTTTCAGTCCGAATGGCAGTCTTTTAAATTGATAGTGACCTTGCTGTGTAGAAAAAGCTGTTAATGCTCTAGAATCTTTGTCCAATTTGATTTGATGAAATGAACTAGTCATATCGAGTGTAGAAAACCATCTGGCTCTGCCTAATTTATCTAAAATGTCTTCTAATCTAGTTAATGGAAATTTGTCATTAACAATTTTGTCATTTAGTTTCCTAAAATCTACTACTAGTCTCCATTTCTTTTTGTTCTCCGTGTTCTTTTTTGGTACCAAAAGGAGTGGAGCATTGTATGGGCTGACTGATGATTCTATTATGTCATCATTAAGCATTTTCTGCACCTGTTCATTTATTATATTTGTGTGTGAATGTGGTAACCTGTAGTTCTTTATATATACGGGTGTGTTGTCTGAGGTTGTGATTTTCTGATTGTAAAAATTGTTGACTGTTAATTTTTCGTTTTCCAAGTGAAATACATTCTGATATTTTTTAAATATTTTTACTAATTCTGTTTTTTCATTATTGTCATTAGTATTTAATTGTAAGTCATCCAATATCTTTTCAAAACGTTCGTCGCTGTGTATGCTATTGTAATTTAATATGTTATAGTTTTTAAGTGGGTCAGTTTGAAGTTGAATACCCTTTAAAATTACCGCGTCGTTCGTTGTGTTTAATATTTTTATATGTGTCATGCCGCTTTTGGGTGCTATTGAATTACTTAGAAAAATTCCTTCCTTCAATTCATTATTGAATATGACGCAATCTTCTGTGAGGTTCAATTTTATTGCTTGGATAATTTCTGTTCTTGGTGGTATTGTTACATGTATTGTATCAAGTGCCTTCGCTTGCATGGGGAGTGTAATTGTTTCATCATTATTAAACAAAGAAATTGTATATGTTTCATAGTCGATTTTACCAAGGTATTTTCTCAAAAAATCTCTACCTAATATTCCGTCTGTTTCTATTGGAAAGTCTGATTTTACTAGTTGGAAAGAGTGTCTGTATATTTCGGTCGTTAGTGACAATTCTAATTTTATTTTGCCTAGAGAATAAATTTCTTCTGTAGTTATTCCTGTTAATTTACATTTTTCATCTGGTTCATATTGTTCGCCTTCAAAGTCTGTTTGCATTCGACAGAGTGATATGTCTGCGCCTGTATCTATGAGAAATGTTAGTTGTTTATTCTTGTATTTGGCGTATATAAAATTTGTGTTGTTGTCGGATACTTTAAATACTCTTAATTTTGGCCGTTCAGAATATCCATCTATTCCGGGCCTGACTCGTTTCCCGAAGTTTGTATAGTATGTATGTGTCCATTGTTTCTATTGTTATTCTGGTTTCCCCCATTGTTTCTGTTGTTATTCCTAAAATTATTATTTCTACTGAAGTTAGTATTATTTCTGTTATCGTTATTGTTTCTATTAAAGTTCCTATCTGTGTTGTGCCTATTTCCAGTATTGGTGTAACTGTCATTTCTACTGAAACTTCTAGACGAGTTGTTATTTCTAGTCTGGTTCCGCTGTGAGTAATGTGGTCGTTCATTTCTAAAATGTAAAACTGAGTTATGATTTACTTTTCGCTCATTTTCCAATTCCAATGCGAGCTCGGATGCTTCTTGCAGATTATTAGGTCGAGCTGCGTATATGGTCGATTTAAAGTTCTCATTCAAACCTTTTTTAAAAATGTCTAAAGCTAATTTATTATTCAGTCTAATTATTACGTTTTTCTCTGCTTCTGTTACGTCATTTCCCAGTTCCTCGATACCTAACTTGTTTAGGTTATCTATTGTCGTCATTATCTTTTCCTTGAATGAATTTATAGACATTTTCCCTTGGAATAGTGTATTCAATTTAGCCTGTAGTTCTGGTATTGTCTTATTGCTTTTGTATCTTTGTTCTAATAATTTCCTTAGTTCTTCAAAATTTTCTGGCTTTGTATAGCTCCCTATTGCTGTTCTGACATTTGAGGTAAGCTTAGCATGATATATGTACTGTAGAAAATCTATTTTTGCTGTCTCTGATAAAGTTTTGTTGATGAGTTCTGCTGTTATTAGAAAACCTTCTAATTCTACATAATTACCGGTGAACAATGATAGTGTTTTTGAAACTGTTTCTAAACTAAATGCTGCCATTTTAGTGTCTTCTGTTTCCGTTTCTGTAGATTTTCCTAGTAAATATTCCTTAATGTCCTCATATATATTATTAAACTCTTCCTCAGAAGTTATTGTATTTCCTTGTTCAATTTTTGTTATTTGAAATTCTTTTCTTAGTTCCTCAATATATGCTAATTTGTTTTGGATAGTTTTCTTTGTATATGTCCTTCCTGGACTTTTCTTTAAAATTTTTAATAACTCTTTTAATTTTCCAATTTGTTCTTCCATTTAGATAATTTTACAAAAATTTTCTTTTCTCTTTTTTATTTTAAAAATAGTATAATAGACAATTTCATAAACAATATTTCTAACAATTATGTTTTCAATTATTTATTTAAAATAGTACATTTAAAAAAAAATTTTTTCTTCAATTATTAAAATTAATTTTATGTAATTTAAGAATATTATAATTGCTAATTGTAATAATATAAATATAAATAATATCTCTAATATGTCATTGAAAGGCATATTTTATTTTCTTCTTATAAAGTGTTTGCTGATTGAAAATATTTTATCTATTACATCGGATTTTTCAATAGTGTCATGTAATTTCGATGCTACTCCTCTGATTTCACCCTGAATAGCCCTGAACAACAATATTGTAATTGTTATAAATATAATCAATGGAAATACAATGCTTCGTATAATTGTACACATTTTATAATAAGTTTCTATTTATTTAAATGTTCTCTGATTTAAAAAAATTTTTCTTTTTGTATCTGTTAATTATTTATTTTTCTTGTTCTTTTTTTGTTTTGTTCCTTTTTATGCTGGTTTTCAGTTCCTCAATCTTTGACCAAATTTCTTGCGATTTTTCCCACGGGATTGGATTTTCTTCTTCCCTTACAATGCGTAGCAGGTCTGCTAATTTTCTCCGTTCGTGCACTAGCCGTCCTCCTCTTTTCTTCTTAGCAATCTTTGTGTCGACTATCGGTATTGCTGTTAATTTTTTCTCTGTCTTCCTCGCTAGGCTTTGCCTGTATTCCTCGATTGTAAGCCGTTTTGGTCCTTGTACCATCGGTTTGTATGCTGGTGGTGGTGTTGCTGGAACACTTAAGGATGAAGGAACGTATTCGTCGGACATGTGTTTATATATGATGTTTAGATGAAAGTGTTTAAATTAGTTCCGAGGTCGTCGTCCAAAGGATCGCCATGTGGTGTTATGAATAGGTGGTGTTATAAATATGTGCTGGTTAAAGGCTAACTATTTGGGGTGTGGTCCTTGCAACCGGCAGAGTTTGCCACTGGTTGTGCTTGTGGTGTCCTGTGTTATGTATTTAGGAGTGTGGGGTTTTACAACCGGCAGAGTTTGCCACTGGTTGTGCTATTGCATTTGCCGATCTTACTATTGTAAGGGCAAATGGAAACTTTTGTAATAAAACTAAGGCAGTTGTTGCCGATTTAGTGTTTAAAATTCAAGTCTGTTTTATTTTGGGTTTTACACCCTTTTTATACAATTTGTCATGATCTAACTTATTCTAGCTTATAGTTAGTGTTACATTTGTTTCACTCAGTACTATGAAGGATCGTATTGCTTTATTCTACATTCCAATTACAATGTTATTTGCTTGGTATGCACTCAAATAATATGAGTCACTCACATATTATTTGTTACATATTTACATATGTACATGCCATGCATAGAACAGTTTGACTCATTATCGATATTGTCTGTTGCATATACACATTGTGTAAATGATATTTTAAATTGTCATCGATACTATTGATTGTCTGTTCTATGTATCATGTATGCATTGTAGACATGTGTGGTACACTACATAACACACGGGAACAAAATTGAACTTTTTTGTGTTGACTGATTAAATGTTCAATGTAAAATGATTTATATTTTTTGTCGTTATACTTTTCGCTTTCGTAAACACTTGTTGAATGAGAAAAATTGGTTGAATGAACCCATATAAATACTTAGTAGTTTTTTACTGAAGTACCAAAAAAAATTATATCCACAATTTTATTGACAGTCACTTATGAATGAACACATGTGTTCAGGGGAATTCCTTTAAAAAATCATCCGTTACCAACGGTAAACCACACATCAATAAAAACAAGTGGACTTTTCTTTTTTCTCTTTAATTGACTGTGAACTGACTAGGTGTCATAAAGGGACAATAAAATTTATAGGCGTTATGAGTTTGCTACCGCAACCATAAAAATGAAATAATCTTTTTTTTATTACTTAATTTTTTTAATTCTTAGAATCATAAAAAACTAACTTATTACATACAAACACTTACACATTAGAAAATGTTATTTTTGTATGGAAATCGCGATTTATATCAATTCAGTAAATCGTGAACAAAATCAAAAGTTGTGCACCGATTGCAATGAAATAAAGCTCATTTTATTCGAAATATATTTAGCTAACTGTTTGTAGACCAAAACTGTGATTTTTGTCCCATTTTTATTTTTTAGGAATTTTTAAAGAACAAAAAAAATGTTTTTTTTTTAAAAATTTTAATTTTTTTTTCAAAACTTGAACGATATCTCTAAAACTACTTGGAAAATTTAAAAACAAAGTAAGCACGGCTTTAAGAGAATATTGTTTGCGAGTTTCGGATTTTTTTTTTAATTTAATATGGTGAACCGTTTTCAAGTTATTCCAATATATGTAGCGGAAGTGCCTTAATTTTGAACATAACGGTATATCTCGAAAAGTCGAGCTGATAGAAAAAAACCAAGGGCAGATTTGGATTCAGCGTCCCAAATAACCTCAACAGAACCATTGTTCCCTTGTGTTATTAATGTAAGTAGTCACCAAGAAATGGGCGGTATTTGACCAATGGGCGTGGTACCCTCATGCAAAGTAAATATTAAAGTCATATGTCTAGAGTAATGCAATAGTGAGAGCCGTGGGACTTTCTGTGAGCCCATAAGCTGTTCATATGATTAAGCAAACAAAAAATGGGAGTGGTCGGAGTAGTGGGTGTGGCACAAGGGAAAGTCTTGACAGTTTGTACGTATCCGTCAGATATTGATGTAAGTAGTCAGATAAAAATGGGCGGGATAGGATCAATGGGCGTGGCATCTCCTATACAAAAAAATTTAAGTACTATAAGGGCGACAGTCTTGAAACCTTTGGCAAGTATATTAATTACCCATGTAATTAATTTAAAAATCCAAAATCGCCAAAAAAAAAAAAAACAAAAATCGCCAATAACAAAAATCTTAAAAATTAAAAATTGCCAAAATAAAAAGTGGCGCTAGAATTTTCTCAATTGTTTAAATATTTTCTTCTATTTTTAGATATCAAGGCACACACAGTCGGCATAAGCATGACATTGCCATTATTATATTGAAAACACCAATCGAATACAATGCAAATATTTCAGCAACATGCATTCCAAATAACTTGAAAAGTTATTCAGATAATTATGTACTTTCTAATAAAGCTGGCTACATCAATTCTTTTGGTCTTTCGAATCAATTGGAGAGACTGCTAATGTTAACAATGGACTATCACGCTTGTCATGCTAAGCATCCAATAGCCGATGATAAATTTTGCATTTATAATAAAGATGGCGCCTCTATATGTCGTGGTGAAGGCGGTGGTGGATTTGTCACATTACAGAAAGATACATTTAATGAAGATGTGTATAGTCTTCTGGGTGTGATCAGTAATAGGCCAAGAACGAAATATGACTGTACACATGACGATAGCGAAGCACTGTTTGCCGTCACGAATATATCCTACATGCCAAGTGATTTAGTAGCAATTCTCACTAAGGCCATTACGGCAGATACGGCGAAGTTTTAAGTTGTTGGTTAATTACTAAATAAAATAATAAAATGGATATTTTTAATTAAATTAATTTACGTTATTAATCATACTGAATTTCATCAGAAGACTAAAAATAAACAAAAAATTACTATATTTTTTAAAGAAAATTTACTTTTTAAAGAAAAAGAAATTTTTTTTAAGAGAAAGAACTTTTATAAGAAAAGTACATTTTCTTTCGAGAAAAAATATTTTTTTTTTTTAAATATACTTAAGAAACTGCGCTTTTTAAGAAAATGTACTTTTTTAGAAAAACACACTTTTCTAAGAAAATTTACTTATTGAAGAAAATGTATTTTTTAAGAAAAAGAATTTTTGTAAGAAAAGGCACTTTTATAAGAAAAGGCACTTTTATAAGAAAATGTACTTGTTTAAGAAAATTACTTTTTAGAAAAGACACCCTTAAGAAAATATACTTTTTTAAGAAAAAGTACTTTATTAAGAAAAGGTACTTTTCTAAGAATATATACTTTTCTAAAAAAATCTACATTTTTAGGAATAGATGCTTTTTAAGAGAAGATACTTTTTTAAGAAGAGATACTTTTTTAAGAATATGCACTTTTGTAAAAAAGTAATTTTTTTTAAAGAAAAACTGGTTTTTTCATAAAGTGTACTTTTTTAAGAAAAGATGTTTTAAAAAATGTACTTTCATGAAAATGTACTTCTACAAGAAAAGGAAAATTTTAAGAAAATGTATTTTTGTAAGAAAATATACTTTTCTTAAAAAAATCTACATTTTTAAGAATGAGTTTAAGAGAAGGGACTTTTTTAAGAAAATGTATTTTTTTTAAATGTTACTTTTTGAGTTCGAATCTAACTCTCTTTACGAACGGTTGTGTAAAAAATCAAAGCGCTTAGAGTACAACTATTTAAAATTAAAAACAAGTGTATATTTTTGTTTTTGCAATTGCCTATTCTTGATCTCATTTGAACTCACGTGGTAGACAATCCAGGTTAAAACAGGAATAAAAATTTTGCGATGGCCCGGAGGGCCAAATCTTCATCAAAAAGAAAGCTTGTGAATAAGAAGATGACAAAACTTCTTCCGGGTTTTGTTAACCCGAACATGGCGTCAACTTCAAGCAACAGATTTAGCCTGCTTGCTGGCCTCAATGATATGGACGTAACTCCCGTATCAAATATTAACGATGTTAAGGAACACAAACCTCCACCCATTGTTGTAGAAGCTAACGCTTCATTTACAGAAATACAAAAGCTGCTTGGTAAGGATTGCATTTTCAAACGTACTTCAATTGATACCAAAATTTTTGCTCCAAGTAATAAAATGTACGAATGAAACAAACAAATACTTAAAGAGAATAAGATGGAGTTTCATTCTTATGGCTCCAAAGAAAATAGGTTATACACAACCTTTTTACACGGGTTACCCCGCATAAGCTCTGAGGAAATCTCCAAGGAGCTAAAAAATTACAACCTATCCCCAAACAATAATTCAGTTCAAACAATAATGCAGTTTATAAAGTTCAATTTGTTCGTAAAAATTTTAATCCAACTGCTTTAAAAAATGTACGAACAATTTCTAACATTATAATTTCTTGGAAAAAATACAAATCGAAATCCAAGAACAAACCAACTCAATGCTGGAACTGTTTGATGTATGGCCATGGCGGTGAACATTGCCATCGAAGTGCTGCGTGTATGATATGTGCAGAACAACATCATAGTGTGTGTCCGTTTAACACAAATGAAAAAAGACCAGCTGTTTTTACATGCTTTAATTGCAAAAAACAAGGAAAAAAGAGAACTGATCACTCTGCAAACGAAATCAATTGTCCGTTACGTTCTCTCTATTTGGAAACTAGAACAAGAGGTTCTTCTAAAATTCCGAATAAAAGCAGACAACAACAAAATAACTCATTTCAATTTAATGTGGGAGATTTTCCTAATTTAAGAAACAACAACACAAATTGTAACAATAACATCAATAATAACAGCAAAGCCACATATGCTAATCAGCTGAAAACAAACAACGATTTATTTAGCATTGATGAGCTTTTTGATATTTTCACTACAGCTATGGATGATTTGCATAGGTGCACTTCAAAAGTACAACAAATCAAAGTTGTAATGTCAATGGTAAAATACGCCCATGGATTATACTAATAATTTAAACGAATTCAAAATGCTTCACTTGAATGCTAATGGCATTTCAAACTTTTCTAAATTAAAACAATTTGAGATACTAATTGAACGAGAAAATATTAAAATAGCGTCTTTGAATGAAACTTTTTTTTCAGAAAATCATAGACCCTTTTTTAAAAATTATTATTTATGTAGAAGTGACAGAACAGATTCAAGAGGTGGAGGAGTAGCTCTGTTAATTCATAAATCTGTCGCTCATAAAAACCTCTTTATATCAAACACTTCATCAATCGAAAACATCTCAATTGAAGTTATAAATAATAGACCTATTGTTGTATCTTCGTTATATTCACCAAGATATACCCATAACACCTTCCACCAAAGAATATATAGTTTTTGGTGACCTAAATGCCAAACATTGTTCTTGGAATTGCCGTTCAAATAATACTGCAGGAATCGCACTCCACAACCTACAGCAATCAAGCAATTTGTTCATTCACTATCCTCATAGTCCAACCCTATTCCCCGATCTACACAACCGCAAAGCATCCACAGTTGATATTATTTTAAGCAATTTCACTTTAAATATAGACGTAAAAACAATGGATTACGAAATACCATCAGATCAATGGCCTTGCAGGTTGACCTCAATTATTATGATTATAGTGCAATCAACTGAAACATTTATATGATTTTTTTAGACAATAAAATCACGTTATATTCGGATTATACAATACCAATGTATTAATTGATCAGGAAATCCAAAAATTAATAAATGTAGTTTTCGAAGCAAGGGACGTATCTACACCCAAAATAACTCAACAAAATAATTACACATTACCAGAAAGTACTGTGAAATATATAAAACTAAGAAGAAGCTTTAAAAGAAAAAGCCAACGATCTTCAAATATAGCCGAGCAAACTTTTTATAATCAATGTACTAAGTTTCTAAGTAACATGATAGATAAAAGTATTAATTTGGAATGCAATAAGAAATGGTGTCAATTACACTGTAAGTAAAATTTGAACTTTTGAAATGACACACAAAAACACCGAGACACCCCAACTAAAGTTAGCTCAAAATAACGAGATATTTCGATTTTAAATTTGTAGTAGATTTAAGGTGATTTAAGGTGATTTATTTGAGGGAAAACCCTGTAAAAGCTCTTGTTAGATCAATTTATATATTTTTTTTTCGACAAAATGTAACCGTTGAAATAGTAGACATCTATTTGGAAGCAGAATTAGTTTACCTCTTACAATTTGGGGCCATAACAATTATAATAATTTTGGGATTCGGGATTTTGGGATTGGCATCCCTATTACAAACAAATGCTACAACATATATATCAAAGATCAGTGCTTTTTAACATCGCTTTAACTTGAAATTTAGTGTGACAACTTGGAATTAAACTCACTTGATAAGAGAAATGGAAGAGAGAATTTCGATTATTAGAAGACAGCTGTTTTGCTTCATTTGGTTTGTTTTGTTTACAAATTTAAAAATTTTTGTGGAAATTAAAAGTAAAACTTTTTTTAAATCTTTAATAAATTAAAAATAAATACAAAAAATGTTCAGTGTAGCGTTTCTGATGGTAGTTGAAGCAGAAGAGCAGCAGCAGGACAAGACGGAGCAAAGCATGCAACATCAGGGTTGGCTTGCATTGTGTTTAAAAGAACATGAATTTGTTTTTTGTTTGTTGCTTTTAACCTGAATGTAATGCCATAATAATATTATTATACAAAATTTAAATGATATATATTACTTTTTTCATAAAAATATTAAATACTTACATTTTTCGCAGCACTCCCTCGCAATTTTTTGGCGGAATTGTTCCCAAATTATTCTCCCTTTTATTGACATTCAGAATAGCTACTTTTTTCCCGGGGAAGAGATTCCCATTTTCGAAGTTCTTTTAGAATACGGGTAAAGGGAAAAGAGAAAAAAATTCCCGGGGAGATTTTATTAAGAATAGTGGAACAGAGAATAGGGAAAAAATTCCCAGGAAATTGCTATTGAGAATTGGGCTGTATATGTATATCGAATACACAATAATTTATTCTTATAGAACGATCCGGTTTTGTATACAAAGGTGTGCCAAGTGCTCACGTACCAGTTCCACACAGTGATGAATTGCCTGTCCCAGTACATCCATCGACATACCAATATGATACTGCGTCCTATGAAGTACAATCACAAACTTCAGCAACATCATTACATCATGCTGATTCTGATTACCTTCAGCCAGTTACACTATATCCATCGTTAATTTCGCAGGAACATTTAGGTAGAATCTTTCGAAATCTGAAGCTATCTCAAAATAATGCAATGACTTTGGCTTCGAAACTAAGAAGCGTCAACGTGCTGGCACCAGGTGTAAAAGTTACATCTTACAAATACCGGCAAGAACCATATATGGCTTATTTCATGCTTTCCGAGGATGCAGCTTATGCATATTTTCAAGATATTCCCGATTTAATGAATGAAATGGGAATCTGCAACTATAATCCATATTTATGGTGTCTTTTCACAGACTCTTCAACCAGAAGCTTAAAAGTAGTCTTGCTATTTGAAAACAGCAGCGTTAAACCAGTGCCATTGATGTATGCTCTTGGAATGCATGAGTCGTATGATACCATGAAATTTATTCTGGAACGCGTCAGTTATGACGAACACAATTGGCGCGTAAATTGTGATTTTAAGGTTCTTTCCATATTAGCTGGAATGCAAACTGGCTATACAAAGTACATGTGTATTTTTTGTAAATGGGACAGCCGTGCAAAATGCAACCAGTACGAAAGGCGAGATTGGCCAAAACGCTATTCGCAAGTTGTTAATTAATGTAATTCGTCCACCATTGATCCCGCTTCAGAAAATAATGCTTCCGGATCTTCATATCAAGCTGGGAGTTGTACTTGAAAAACAACGCTTTTCCAAAATTATCAATTGAAAAATCAAAAAAGGGTAATTTCGTGTAACTAAAAGTGTGTGACTGCAATATATTTTTTATCAATTTTTTTAACAGGTGTAGTTTATGGTCCATATATACGGAAACTTTTAAGGGATACGAGTTTTTCTGAAATGTTAGATGAAACTGAAATAAACGCATGGAACTTAATTCGTGCGGTAATTGAAAACGTTCTTTGCAAAAATCGCTCACCAGGGTACCGTGATTTCTAGATGTAAATTTTGACAAATAAATAATAAACAAATTGATTTTAAACAAGTTTTTAAAGTTTTTTCATTCAAATAAAATCAAAAATCGCCTTAAATCTACTACAAATTTAAAATCGAAATATCTCGTGATTTTTTGCTAATTTTTCAAAACGGGGTACACCACTGGCTTCTACGATCCATAATTAGGTTGACGTGTCTCGGCGTTTTGGTGTGTCATTTCACCTACTTACAGTGTTATTATCCAATTTAAAACCAGGTGATAAATCAAGAACTTGCGAGGAAAAGGAAAAAATCAAATCTCTCACTTTAAAATTGGAAATACAAAAATAACATCTGATAAGGACAAGGCTGAAATCCTGGCAAATACATTTGACCAAGCAAATAACCTCACTTCGAACTACAACCACTCAGCGGATTCATTAATAAATACAACAGTAAATAATTTTAAGAAGGAAAATCCTAGTTCTGAATCAGCTATTTATACATCACTTGAAGGAGCAATGAATATTTTCTTATTAATAAAACCCTCAAAATCTCCTGGTTTTGACAATGTTCCCAACCTGCTCTTAAAGAAACTATCACTCAAAGCTCTAAAATTACTGGTTATAATATTTAACAGCTGCATCAAACTCAACTATTTTCCAAACCATTTCAAAAATACTAAGGTTATAGCTGTCAACAAACCTAATAAGCCAAAAAATAACCCAAATAGCTATAGACCTATCAGTTTATTAAGTAAAATGTTTGAAAAAATACTACATTCTCGTCTTAGTGAATTTGTAACGACCAATTCTATTGTTGCTAAAGAACAATTTGGATTTAAAAAGGAGCATAGCACTACTCACCAAATAAACAGAATTAAAAATCAAATAATCACCAATAAAAACAATAAACGTTCAACGGGTCTAATATTGTTAGATATCGAAAATGCTTTTGACACCGTTTGGCATAATGGCCTAGTATTTAAACTTCTTGATGCAAATATACCAAAATATTTGTGCAAACTTATTTCAGATTTCATACACGGCAGAAGCTTTAAAGTTGCGATTAATAATGAAACATCATCTCTGCTCTGCGCTCTCAAAGGTGATGGAGAGCATGATCAATTTCCACCTTGTGAACTACCTAGAGGCCAACTCACTTCTTAATGATCGACAGTATGGCTTCCGTAGAAATCGTTCCACGGGAGACCTGTTAGCTCTACTTTCTGAGCGCTGGAGTCGATCCATTCGCAATTTTGGCGAAAGTAAAGTGGTTGCTCTGGATATTTCCAAGGCATTCGACCGGTTATGGCACGGTGCATTGATATCATAGCTTATTGCATTTGGGGTCGGTAATGACTTCTCTCGATTTATATCGAGTTTTCTCAGAGACCGAACAATACGTGTTGTTATTGATGGGGTCTCATCTAATGAGTTTCAGCTTAATTCAGGGGTACCCCAAGGTTCCGTTCTTTCTCCTTCTCTTTTCCTTATCTTTCTGAACGACCTTCTTGGTCAAACTTTTAACTCTGTATACTCTTTCGCAGATGACAGCAGCATTTGTCATTCATTTTCCTTTAATTGTAGGCCAAGCCTCTTGGAGGTTGGGGCCAAAAGGCGGACAATGTATGACACACACAATCAAGACCTCTTAACAATCTCCGAGTGGGGTAAAGCGAATAGGGTTGATTTTAATGCGCTGAAGACCCAATGTTGTATGTTGACCCATAGGGCCATGGAATCAACAATATCATCTGTATATATGGGTGGTATAGGTATTGAGGAATCGGATACTCTTGATGTTCTGGGCATGAGAATTCAATGTGATGTTCGTTGGAACGAGCATGTTTTTCAAGTGTCGAAAGAAGCATTCAAGTGTCTTGGTTTTCTTAAACGGTGTAGAAATTACTTCACTCCTTCTGATCTCCTTAAAATCTATACCACTTACATCCGACCGAAAATGGAATACAGCTCCCATATATGGGCAGGGGCTTCAAAGTCTATTTTGGAGCTACTGGACCGTGTGCAAAGGAGGGCGTTGGCGCTCATCAATGACAGTAGGGTATCCAATTCTATTGATTCATTGGAACACCGTCGGAATGTGGGTTGTGTAGCACTGTTCTATAGATATTACCATGGGATATGTTCTTCTGAGATTAGCGAACTTATTCCAAGTGCCCGAGTTTCGGTTCACTCTACCCGCTTCTCTGGTAGATCACATCCGTTTGTAGTCTATTGTGCAGTTGACCGCACAACGCATTACAGAGAGAATTCGTTTATCAGTCGAACTAGCCGTATGTGGAATAAACTCCCCGCAGAGGTCTTTCCTGACAGTTATAATGTAATAAAATTTAAGTCAAATATCCATAAACACTACTCCCTCTCTCCTCCTTCCCATAACCTATTTTCCTTAAATCAACACAATGCACTGCATTTGTAGGGGGCATCCCCTGAGTGTTGGTTAACAAAAAAAAAAAAAAAAAAAAAGGATCAGTTTTGTCGCCATTGCTTTACTCGATATACTCGATATATACATCCGATTTCAAAGTCCCGAAATATATGAAAATTGCTTACTACGTAGATGATACTGCGTTAATTTCTTCAAACAAACTTACAAGCGCACTCCTGAAGAAAATGGAAAAGGGACTTGTAAATTGCAGTAAATATTTTCACAAATGGAAAATCAAAATTAATCCAAACAAGACCCAAGCAATAATTTTTCCGTTCAACAAATCTCCCAAAAGACTGCCAAAACGTCATCTTCATATTGGAAATAATACCATAAATATACTTAATCATGTCAAATACCTCGGAGTTGTCTTGGACAAAAAGCTTACTTTTAAACATCATATTATGGCTACGTGCCAAAAAGCCATAAAATCATTTAAAGCATTATGGCCACTTCTAAATAGAAGGTCATTTCTAAACCCCAAAAACAAAAATCTCCTCTTCAAAAGTGTTATAAGGCCAATATTAACATACGCGTGTCCTATTTGGGGTGATGCTCCCAACTGCCACCTAAAACACTTACAAATTATACAAAACAAATGTCTTAAAATGATAAATAAAAAGCCCTGGAGGTATCCTACAAATCTTCTGCATGAAGAAACAGGTTATGAAAAAATTATCGATTTCATAACAAGGATTAACAATAATTACTTTGCCAAAATTGAAAATTCCTCTTACCCACTGATAAGAGAATGTACAGAAATAACGTAAAATTAAAAAGAAATCACCAAATTGAAAATTATATTCTTATAGAGGTCTATTATTTCTAATAAACCTTCTATAAGCATATAAATATTTTCAGATAGTATTTGAATTTATTAAATCATATAAAGGTTTTTTTCCTCCCATTTTCCTTTAAAAATCATTAAAAAAATAAAGTAAAAACTAATTAATGTCTTTAGATCCTATATATTATTTGTTGCAATATCTATATGTAAAGATAAGATCTCATATGTAAATATCAAATTTGTTAAAATATGTAAATAAAGGAAGAATATATAATTGAAAAAAAAATAAATGTTACTTTTTTAAGAAAATTTACTTTTTTAAGAAAAGATACTTCTTAAGAAAAGGTACTTTTTCAATAGAAGGTACCTTTTTAGTAAAAGAGATACTTTTTTAAGATTAGACATTTGTTTGAGAAAATTTGCTTTTAAGAAAATTTTTGAGAAAAGGTACTTAAGAAAATGCACTTTTTTAAGAAAATGCACTATTTTAAGAAAATGTACTTTTTCAAGAAAAGCGACTGTTTAAAGAAAATGTATAATACATTTTTAGAAACTATGTTTCTTTAAGAAAATTTACTTTTTTTAAGAAAAATGACTTTTGTAAGAGAATGTACTTTTTTAAGAAAAGGTACTTTTGTAAAAAAAGATCAAATTTTTTTAAGAAAAGGCAATTTTGTAAAAAAAAAAGGTAAATTTTTTTAAGAAAAGGTTTTTTTAAGAAAAGGTACTTTTTTAAGAAAAAAATTTTTTTTTCTGAGAAGGTACTTTTTTTTAGGAAAATTTATTGTTTTTAAATGCTGCTTTTTTAAGAAAATTTACTTTTTAAGGAAATGTACTTTTTTAATAGAAGGCACCTTTTTAATAAAATATAATTTTTTAAGATTAGACAGTTTTTGAGAAAATTTGCTTTTAAGAAGCATTTTTGAGAAAATATATTTAAGAAAATGTAGTTTTCTAAGAAAAGGCAAAATTTTTAAAAAATTCACTTTTTCAAGAAAAGGCACTGCTTTAAGAAAAGGTATTTTTTTCAGAAAAGCGAAAAAGGTACTTTTTAAAGAAAATTTACTGTTTTATACCTATTATGGGTTTTTAAGAAAACTTAAATTTTTTACAAAATGTACTTTTTTAATAAGGCACTTTTTAAGAGAAGCGACTATTTTTAAAAAGGTACTTTTTTAATAATGATATTATTTTAAGATTAGACATTTTTTTGAGAAAATTTGCTTTTAAGAAGCATTTTTGAGAAAAGGTATTTAAGAAAATGCCCTTTTTAAGAATATGTACTATTTTAAGAAAAGGTACTTTTTTAAAAAAGTCGAAAAGATACTTTTTTAAGAAACGGTACTTTTTTTAAGAAAAGTGACAATTCTAAGAAAAAGTGCTTTTTTAAGAAGAGGTACTTTTTAAGAAAATGTACTTTTATAAAAAAGAACACTATTTTCAGAAAATATGCTTTTTGAGAAAAGGTGCTTTTTTAAAAAAATTTACTTTTAGCGATTTAAAAAAGTCGAAAAGATACTTTTTTAAGAAACGGTACTTTTTTAAGAAAAGCGACAATTCTAAGAAAAAGTGCTTTTTTAAGAAGAGGTACTTTTTAAGAAAAGGTACTTTTATAAAAAAGTACACTATTTTCAGAAAATATGCTTTTTGAGAAAAGGTCCTTTTTTTAAAAATTTACTTTTATTTATTTTCTAGAAAATGTACTTTTTCAAGAAACTGTACTTTTTCAAGAAAATGTACTTCTTTAAGAAAAGGTACTATTTTAAAAAAAGCGACTATTTTAATAAAAGGTACTTATTAAAGAAAATGTACTTTTTTAAGAAAAGGTGCTGTTCTAAGAATAGCGACTATTTTAAGCAAATGTACTTTTTTTTAGAAAAGGAATTTTTTTAAGAAAAATTACTTTTTTGGAAAAGGTACTTTTTTAGAAAAAGTACTTTATTAGAAAATTTACTTTTTAGGAAAAGGTTTTTTTTTAGAAAATTTACTTTTTTAGAAAATGTACTTTTTTAAGAAAGGGTCCTTTTTTTAGAAATGGTACTTATTTTAGAAAAGGTTATTTTTTTAGAAAAGGTACTTTTTTAGGAAAAGATACTGTTTTTAACAAAAGGTAGTGTTTTTAGCAAAGGTACTTTATTAGAAAAGGTACTTTTTTGAGAAAAGGTTCTTCTTTAGAAAATTTACTTTTTTACGAAAAGGTATTTTTTTAGAAAATTTACTTTTTTAGAAAATCTGCTTTTTTAAGAAAGGGACATGTTTTAGAAATGGTACTTACATAAGAAAAGTTTTTTTTAGAAAATGTACTTTTTTTAGGAAAAGATAATGTTTTTAGAAAAGGTACTATTTTAAGAGAGGGGGTCCTCTTTAAGAAAATGTAATTTTTTAACAAAAGGTAGTGTTTTTAAGATAAGGTTATTTAACTATTTTATGAACTATTAACTATTAAGAGGAACTTTTTTAAGAAAAGTTTTTTCTTATGAAATTGAATATTAATCCTATAGCATTTAAAATTCAGTCAGTGAGTCTGTGCTGAGTGTAAGTATACTTTATATATATATTCTATTTATTTTTAATTTATCCATGCATAATTCAAATCTATTAAAATTATACTTTTTTATATATTGTATATTTCTTATAATTACTTTAATTGCAAACTTAATTATTCTATGCGTGTTAGTAACTACTTGTTAATTAACAAACAAAACAATAATAAATTTGCACTGTATAGCACAAAATTAACAATCATTTCCAATATATTTTTTACAACGCAATAACAAAAGAATCTAAAACCGGCCAGAAAAATTATTAATATAAACAATAAGGGTTTTCACTCTTCGTAGTAAAGTAAGTACCCTTGAAAATGTTTTAGATATAGTAAAAGTACTACCCTACAAGACCACAACAACAAAATGTATGAAATTATAATTTACTACGCTGTGTTTAAATTACAAGGATAAAAGGTATAGTAAACTTGATATAAAACTTGTTCTACATTTACACGACTAAACAGCTGATCGTTGAGCTGCCAAAAAAAAAAAACTATTGTTAAATTTTTTTATTTTTCAATTTTGGGGGCTCTATTGAAATAAATGGATCAAAATAAGTAAATAATGGATCAAACTAATGAAAAATCCAACGTAAAACGAAAGCGCAAAAAATAACTAATATAAGATGGACAGATAGCGATTAGAATACTTGCAGGAACATCAAGGCAATAATATTTCTTATGTACTTTTTAGAAACCCACTGCCCAAATATTCTATGGAAAGTTTCTGGATACAACACAAATCGATACCTCTTGGGATATTGTACGGTGTAAAGTCAATAACCTTAAAACAACCTACAACAAAGCAGAGACATGGAGAAAAGCCACCGGTGCTTGAAACTGACAAATGTGTTTTATACGTACAAGGTTGGCACTTAAAAAGATGTGTCGATTTTATGGTGAACTTAAAGGTATTTTTGGAAAAAAAAAAACAAGAATTCCCATTTCAAATTTTTGATAATGCCGCTACAAGCAACTTAGAACTTAATAGCACGCCTTTTTTAGATAGTAGTCTAGATGAACAAATAGATAGGGCATTCACAGGGGTGTCCTAACTGTTTTATGTGTCGTATGTGCTAAAATTTTGCCACAGTTGTATAATTGTTGTTGATATTTTAGCAGGTATGATTTTGCGGTGTACTATTTAAACAGCTTTTGTTGTTTATTTCAAATATTTTTTAACGTTTCTTGTAACTATTGTTGCAAAAATGGTAGAAATAAATAATAAAAAAATGGACGGAAATAATTACATTCTGGTAAGTCTGGTGTAAAAGAACAATTATTTTTCTTTTATTCGATTTTTTTTTCAGTTTGTAGTATATGAATATACGAAAGGTTGTTCACTAGGGTGGCCCTTCGTTATATGGAGGGAAAAAAAAGTGTTCAAACTGTCGGTCTCACCCCTAGAAATATGCGAATAGCAAAAAAACTGAGAAATACAAAGTTTTGGGCCAATCAAAAAACGTTTAGTCGTGGCGCAAAGCGATTGAAAATTTCAAGTGTGTCTATATGGGGAAAATATGACTTTTTTCAGATTTTACGAAAATTTCGGTCTATAATTTAATATTTCCGACAAGCTGTTACATAATTCGGGATCAGTATTAAATTATCCTTTCAAAATTCTATAAAACTTCAAAATCGTATGAAACCTCGCCAAGAAATAGCAAATGCCCCAGACCACTTTTGTGCCAAAAAAAAACTAGGTCATGAAATTTGATGGCATTTTTTTCAACTTTGAGAAATTGATTAAAGCCATCATTCTTTTTTGGTCTCTATACTTATAAGTACTCAGATATGAAGTACTGTTTTATTACCACGTTATTAACCTATTGCGCATTCAGACCGAAAATTGGAAATTTTTTTGATAAAATTTTTAAAACTCCGTTTTCAAGTTTGAAAAAATTTTCTTAAACAAAATTTAAAAAAATGAATCTATCACTTTAAGGTTTTATTAAATACATGTTGCAGATTAACTGTGTGAATTTTTAAGTAAATCCCTCTGCCAGAATTTTTTGGCAAGGATTTTATTTTCGCGGATTTCGAGAAAAAATGGATTTTTGTGAAATATTCTGTAAATGTACTCTTTCTAAATACTTTGAATCAAAAATTCATCATTTTTCTACTTTTAAATGTTATATTTTATCTTAATAGCCTAAGGTTCCGGAAAAAAATAATTTGACTCCATTAACCCTTTTGGAATTGGGGTCACATATGACCCCAAACTAATAAAAGACAATTTATTCAAAAAATCGAATATTTTGTAAGTGCTGTCCAATTTTTAGATGCGACACTTAAAATATAACCAAATATGTAGAAGTTTCGTTCCAAAAATTTGGAATAAATCCGAGAACGCTAACCCATTATTTGCCAAGGCCAGCTTTGGATTTTAAGATATTTTAAAATAAAAATGACCTAAAACGGGGTTTTCTATTACACTCGTTGATACCACTATTTAGAATTAAAGAAAAATAATTCGGTTAATTTTTATTTATTTAACCATTCAGTGCTCCTGGGATCAAAATAATCCATTAATATTTCCGACAAGCTGTTACATAATTCGGGATCAGTATTAAATTATCCTTTCAAAAGGCAATAAGCAATTATCTGCTTATTGCTCGCGAATATAAATTAGGGCACATTTGGTTATTATATTTTAAGTGTCGCATCTAAAAATTGGACAGCACTTACAAAATATTTGAATTTTTTGCATAAATTGTCTTTTATTAGTTTGGGGTCATATGTCACCCCAATTCCAAAAGGGTTAATGGAGTGATATTATTTTTTTCTGAAACCCTAGGCTATTGAGATAAAATATAACATTTAAAAGTAGAAAAGTGATGAATTTTTGATACAAAGTATTTAGAAAGAGTACATTTACACAATATTTCACAAAAATCCAATTTTTCTCGAAATCCGCAAAAATAAAATCCTTGTCAAAAAAATTTTGGCAGAGGGATTTACTTAAACGTTCACACAGTTAATCTGCAACATATATTTAATAAAACCTTAAAGTGATAGATTCAGTTTTTTAAATTTTGTTTAAGAAAATTTTTTCAAACTTGAAAAAGGAGTTTTAAAAATTTTTTTAAAAAAATTTCCAATTTTCGGTCTCAATGGGCAATAGGTTAACAACGTGGTAATAAAACAATACTTCATATCTGAGTACTTATAAGTATAGAGACCAAAATTATGGCTTTAATCAATTTCTCAAAGTTGAAAAAAATGCCATCAAATTTCATGACCTAGTTTTTTTTTGGCACAAAGGTGGTTTGGGGCATTTGCTATTTCTTGCCGAAGTTTTATTCGATTTTGAAGTTTTATAGCCTTTTGAAGGGATAAGTTAATACTGATCCTGAATTATATAACAGCTTGTCGGAAAAATTAAACTATAGAATGAAATTTTCGTAAAATCTGAAAAAAGTCATATTTTCCCCATATAAACACACTTGAAATTTTCAATCGCTTTGCGCCACGACTAAACGTTTTTTGATTGGCCCAAAACTTTGTATTTTTCCGTTTTTTTGCTATTCGCATATTTCTAGGGGGTGAGACTGACAGTTTGAACACCCTATTGTTCACATATGTACTATTTGACATCTTGTATTTAAAACATACAACTTTAGTACACCTTATGAATTACCTTAGAGTTTTGTGGCTTCAAAAGTCTTTTTTTTACATTAAAATAACTTTAAAAAAAATTTTTGTTGTTACCTTTTTTACTTTCTTATGAGTTCTTTGATTTTTTAATGTTTTGTTTTTGTTTACATATAAAATATATTAATTAGACATTAAACAATAAATAGCTTGCCTTTTAAGTTTATATTTTGCATCCGCTAAATATAATTCTGGTTCTTCATTTTGGCATTTTTCTTATCGTCAAATTCTTTTTGATATTTTAAGTTTTCATATTGATGAAAAACAAAACAAAAATCAGCTGATTCATTAATTTCTAAATATGACAGGGTTGTAAATATAACTGCGAGAGTGAAAACCCTTAATAATAGGTTTATGCTTGATTTTAAAAATTTAATCTTTGACTCACGTTACTACCTACAAATACTACACATACACAATGCAAATGTGATATAAAGATATTTCTATATTATATCACATAATATAAAAAAAATTCAAATATAATAATATAATAAAATTAATAGCAAAATTATGAGAAGGGCGGCAGGAACTATGTACGACTCCAGCTAGATTGCATGGATTTTTCGTTTTTTTTTTAATAAACAACTACAATTGTCAAGTTGTGTGATAGAAATTTGTGAATTTGTTAAGAACCGAAATAGATATCACAGCAAAATTTGATACTTAGCTTTAAAGTTATACAAACTATATGTCTGCTTAACAAAACATTTTAATTATTTACGATAACATTTCTTTGTTGCCTAATAAATCCTCTGCAGTTATTGTGAAACCATTCGTAAATCTTATATTTTGGGTAATGGACAGAAGACGTTGTTGCTTCAGACTTAATGATTGTAGTACCAATATGACATCATGCTCGTTCAGTTCTTTGGCCACCATATTGATCGTTTCAATAAAAGTATTATCGAACAGCATGAAACGAGCACAGTCCAAAACTATGGGGAAATCATATTGATATAAGCAACAGGCTGCACGTATCTCGGTATATAAAACATCGCAGCCGGTAAAGTAAACATCCGATAAAGGCTTAATATGAACATAGCTGGTATTTTCAACCTGTAAAATAAATAAAGTAAAATATCAAATACGGACATATTTCTAAGAGTGATTCTTTTGACTTGAACTTACCTGTTTTAAGCTGACTTCTAATTCTGGGTTACCCAGTCTTAGTAGAATGAATATCAAATTTAGTACAATGCCATACAAAAGACCCATTTCTACACCGGCCAATAAACAAACCAGCAAACAGCCAGTCCAACTGAAGAAATCTTTTTTATTTGTCTTCCACAAAGTCTTCATGGGTGTCATATCAATCTAAAAGCAAAAATAAATTAAAATGCAAATTCTAGCTTGTTCGAATTGAAAACAAACCATGAAAAAAACGGCAGCTATTAAAACGGCAGACAAGGCTGATTTGGGAACATATTGGAAGTAGGGTGTTAGAATAGACAACGCTAACAGTACAATTGTACCTGTAATAAATGGCAAAAGTATCAGAAATCTGTTACGAATCAGAAGTGGAGTTCTCTGTAAATTTAATAAGAAAATTCGAAACAATGCGATACTTTTATAACATTTTTCGACAGCCAAAAATGTACTTAAAGACGAGCCAAAGAACTTAGGGTAAAATAAAAAAAAATAAAAGTTCAATTCATATTTTTTCAGCAAATTCATTTATTTAAAAAAATTTTTTTTTCTTTAACTTAAAAAAAAATCTTTATAATAACACAGCCTTTCTAGGGGGCTAGAAATTCCAGGGTGAAAAAACTAGAACAGTATAGTGAAACCTCGAAAGGGCCAGCTCTCAGCAATTAGTTTCAGCAAATCAAGTTGTACCAATTTTAACGAATAAAATCTTCAAAATATTGTAATTTTCCCCCTCTTTTTATTAAAAAAAAATAACATATTCAGGGTGTATGTATATTGTTTATTAGTAGATTAGAAAAGATATATATGTATCTATGAGTGATAATATTAAACCAAATATACATCAGTATTTTTTAATCTATTTTTTACATACATAAATATATTAATATAAATTATTTATTTAAGTCTTGAAGAATCAAATAAGAAATCATCAATGGTTCATGAGTTATAGCTGAAAAACTAAGCAAACATCAAGAAAAGAAAAAATTAATAAGTTGTTCCTGAAAACGGCAAACTATTTAGGACTGGCCTAGTACTTTCAGCCCGGAATTTCTCACCCCCCCCCCCCCCCCCAGACAATGACCATGAAAATGTTCCACAATGTAATTTATATTATTTATATCACTGTGCAGGAGGTATATATCTTTTTGCCATTCCGTTTGTAATACAAAGAAAAATGCATTTGCGACCCAATAACAACTCCAAGCGATATAGCAATCTCCGTCTGTCCTCTGTCTGTTGAAATCACACTCATTCACAAAATAAACCATCTACCTGTGTAAACTTAGGATAATAATTGTTTGTCATTATTTCGAGCAAGTTGGTATTTATATTGCGGTAAATCGGGTATCATTGTGTTAAGATGTGATCTAAAATATTGAGACACTTCAAAAAAATGCTTAAAATGCAATGTGTTTGTTGTAATAATTTAGAATTAAATTTATCAAACTGTTTACTTTCTAAAATATTTGGTTTAAATTTGTTATAAATAGTGCAATAAGTCCAGATATTAATGTAAACGTAAAACCAGGTGGAGCGTATCAAAGATTCGGCCTGGCCGTATTTTACACCCCTACTTGTTTTTATTTACAGTTAGTTTTTGAGGATATAAAAAGTTTCTGCTGATGTTTGTAACTGCCAAATATAATTGACCTGTATCCTACATTTTTATTATACCGATCGACTCAGAATCATTTTCCAAGTCAATTTAGAAATGTCCGTCCGTATGTGAGTCCATGTAAACCTTGTATTAAAACTACAGGTCGCAAATATGAAATGTTTTATATAAGCTTTTATCAGCCATAGGACGAACGCTATTGAAATTGGTGAAAATCGATAAATTGCCATCGACTTAAATTGCCATAAGTTCTAAGTTATTATCAGATCTCGGTCAAACTTGGTTTGTGTGTGTTTATTATATACATTCATCAGTAATTCAAAATTAAACCATGTAAGGAAATTCAAGTCATAGCCCCCCGAATTAAGCTGCTTCCCGATCTTCACTTAAATCTATCAAAAACAAAATTATGGCAGAGAATTTCCCCATATTTGGTTTGGTTTGTGAAGTTACCAAATATTGTCAGGATTGGTCCTTTTTTTTGACCCAGTCCCCATATAAGTACCGCATCCGATAAAAATTTTTTCATATCTGCAGCCAAAAAATTAATAACAATGCAACCCATATTTGCATTTAGTCGCACCTAAGACCCTTTCGTTAAGCACATGGTATAGGGTGTCGTATAGTCCACACTTCGGCGGAATTGACGAACTGCTTAAAAAATACCCCGCAAAAAGTGGTTATAGGGTTTGATACTATTATATCACCGTTCACAGAAATTTTTGAAATATGGCGATTTGAGAGATTTAATATAATTTTTTGGTGAAATATTTTTTCTTCTTTTGTTGTTGTTTATGTGCTATTATTATTTCATTTGAAAGAGCTAAATATTTAAAATAATTAAATTTATAAATTATTTATTATTTTTATTTATTAATATGCCCTGTCATACTTCGCTACGACTTACCGGCACTAATTGACATGTATGTTTCCAAAATAAATTTTTGCTACGCAGTTTTTATTGTGCAATTAAAACATTTAAAAACCACACCGCAAATTACAGGGGCTGCCCAGTTTACTCTGCGATATATAAATATATGAAAACAAAGAAACATGCTTCACCCATACCGAAAACAATTTACCCGCAATCATCAAATATTAACACAGCTGCTCCTAGAAATTATGCAATTAACCCTACGATTCATAACCGGGTACCCGTGTACCTTTTTTGACTTTAAAGTGCTGCTGTGCCTATAATTTTTGAGATATGGACATAAAACTCCGAATCATGAGAGATTTTGGCTAAACTAAGATTTAAATACGAAAAAATTCAAAATATTTTCAATATTTTCTTTAAAAAATGATTTTAAATGTTTTACACCCATAAACACACAACCGGGTCCCCGGGTACCCTAATGCAATTCCTATGTAAATGCCTGACATATAAGTGAAAAAACGTTTTTTTGTGTTGTTTTTATTGGAAATAAATGTCTTTTTTATTTATTTTATCATATTTTATATATATTATATTATAATTCATCCGAATCACTATCGTTGTTCTTGTGGCAATTGTAGCATTTAGTAATTGTTATGGCGTGCTCATCGCATATCGGCGTGCTACATATGCTGCAATTTTTTCTAGTTTTTCTTCTGCGCTTATTTGGAAGAAGGTTGCACATGTAGCACACGCCCGTATGTACTTTTCTGCCCCTTTGTCGTGCTGACGGAGATGTTGACAGACCTGCAGCACAAAGCACACGCTTCAACGGCCTTCCGATGATGCTTTCAATTGCATTTTTTGTTGAAAATTGGCGCACGCTTTGCACATTTGAAATTCTATTTTCTATAACAGAAATGCACAGGTTTTCTGCCAGTTGACGCAGGAAATTCTTCCTGCGCGTCGTGGTGTATCGTGCAGTTGGATTATTTCCATAATATATGATGTGTGATGCAAATGCGCTCACATCAATGATGTTATAGAAAAATGCCATCGGCCATCTTCTTGTTTGTCGCTGGGTCGTGTATTCTTGGAGCGTTTGGTCCATTACGTCCACCCCACCTTTTGTTTGGTTATAAAAATTTATAATTTCTGGTTTCCCATTCTCGTCAATTTGTGCATCATCATGCATACTAGAAAGAAGGATGACCGACTTGGACTTCCGCTGCTTATATGAGAGCAGTGTTACGTTGTCGTAGAAGCCAAATAAACTTGAACCAACGTCTTTTTTTTTGTCTTCTTTCATCTCCGCAGGGATGTAAGCTTTGTTGCGGCGGAGTGTACCCACAATGCTGAGCTTTTCTACTTTTAGTTGCCTAGCCAACTGCAGCGTCGTAAAAAAATTATCCATTGTTATATTTCGTCCGCTACCGTAGTATGGCCCAACTAAATCTCTCACCACTCTTTCGCCAACACCAACTTCACGACCAGTTTCTTGTTTGCCAGAGTATATATTTGGCCATGAAGTGGATATGAGTTTTTGGCATCGCAAATTCACCATACTTTTATGTCATATTTTGCTGGCTTCGAGGGTATATATTGGGTGAATTTGGTTCTACCATGGTATGGATATAATTGTTCATCAATGGTCAAATATTCTGATGGCACATAATATCTGGCAAGATTTGCATTGAGCATTATCCAAATATCGCGAATTGGCGCCGCTTTGTCTTGACGCTGCCGCTCTACCCGTGTTCTGGTGTCGTCAAACCGCATAAAACGCAGCAAATCGAAAAACCTGTTTATTCCCATGGTGGCGCGGAATATTGGGTGAGCCTGTGACGTCCACAAATCTCTTGCGTTTTCGTCATTAGAATGATTTGTGCCAGCCATCAAAATCATTCCAATGAACGCATAAATTTCGTTGATTGTCGTGTCTTTCCACTTCAACTGACGTCTATTGGGATTCGCTTCATTGTACGCATTATATGTGGCATGCGCTTTTCTATTTGTTTGGCGCACTATTATATCCACCATTTCCACTGTGAGGTATGATTTGAAACACTGCAAAGGCGTCATATTTTCAGTAATCCGCGCTGGACCACAGCGGTCTCTGAATATATTGTGGCTTCTCACTTGTTGGCAACTACGTGGTGTTCGCTGCCATTGTGTGCCGTCACGTGCAGTCATGTAGTCTGCTGGGTTTGTTGTTGGTGCATCTTCTTGCATATCATCATCTTCACTTTCATCATCAATGAAAATTTCCTCTGGTGCGTCAATAGCAGCTGCAATTTCGTTTGCGTTGTCAACATTCAAATCTTCATTCTCTGATTCCGAAACTTCGCCAGTATAGGACACATTTCCTTCATTTTGGTCTTCCACAGGGTCCACTTCAAGGTCCTCATCTTGAGTCGCTTCCTCAAATAAACGTTGAATATATGTGCTTCTTGCTTCATCACTCAAATTCCAGTATTCCCTTGTAGACAAATATCGGTCGTTGCGGCTCATTTTTCACCAACTTCACAGTTCAAATATTCAACACAGACTGGCGAAGCAAATGAAATATTTCAATTTTACGACACAAATGAACATCTGCTATCTAATTCAAAAGCAATTAAGCAAGTAGGTACCGAAAATAAGCAAAATAAGCAAATAAACAACCCTTACATAAAACCAGTTTCTGCCTACTTGTGTCGCTTTAGGTACTTATATACGAACAGAAACCAGTTTTTTTTTTTCAAATATCAAATTTGTACAGTTGAGAACGCAAAATATAATCAACAACAAAAATATTTACAGGAAAATATTATTTTATTTCAATAAACGCAAAACAACCTACTTCGGGTACCCGGGTACCTGGTTATAAAATTAAAGGAGTTTTGCTGGTTATGAATCGTACGGTTAATACAGACCATCTGCAATCCGCTGTAACAAATTTAGAATGCGATCCCCCGAATAAAAATCAAAGTAAACTTGAGTCGACTCCTCGATACTCTTGTCCAAACGACAAATACATTCACGAACGCTATGAACAACATGATGCAAGAGATGATGAAAATGCAATCCATGATATTGCAAGCTATTCTAAGCAAACCATGAACTGTTTGAAAATAGGTTTCTAGAACGCAAACGGCTTAAGCCATCATAAAGACGAAATTTGTCATTTTCTTAGAGACAATCAAATTAATATTTTGCTTGTCTCTGAAACTCATTTGACTCGTAGGAGTCTCTTTTCACTGCGCGAGTTAAGTCCAATGGAACACTGAACTCAACAGATTCCATCGAACTTGAAAACCCTATATCTAGCATAAGAATAAATTACCAAGAATAAAATAAATACCATATTATTAAAATTATAATTTTTAATAACTAGAACAAAGTGTTAATAAACTTTGTATTAATAAAATTGTTTACTCAATAATTATTTCAGTTCATCATTTAAAATGAAATAAATGTCAAACTAACAGAATTATAATTTTAAACGAAAACAAAGTGTTAATAAACTTTCATATGGAAACTTACTTCATTCATTGAAACTTGATACCTTTGTTTTCGTCATTAAACTAGAACAAAGAGTTAATAAACTTTGTATTGAAATTTTGTTTATTCATTTCAATCATTTAAAATAAAATAAATGTCAAATCACCAAAATTACAGTTTCAAAACGAAAACAAAGTGTCGATAAACTTTCGTATGAAAAACTCACTTTGTTTTCGTCATTTACTTCCTACAAAATACAATATTGTTTTATGACCAACCAATTAAACGTTCTATAAAAGAAACCAATAGCATAAGCATATTTTTTTATTGAATATTTATAGTTTTAGATTAAGAATATTTTTGTATAAAAATATAGCAAACAATAAAGTAAAGAGCAGTTCATATTAACATTCCAACCAAATGTATTCGTGGACTTTCATTTAACTGGCGCAGTCGGCAAACAAATCCAAAAGATATTCTGAAGAATATCCCTATTTGGTCGCGACGCTATCTAAAAGAAATTAATGAAGATATTCTAAAGAATATCCTTTTTTAAAAACAAAGAAACATTAGTGAAAATTGTCTAAAGAATATCCTTTTTTTTAAGAAAAAAAAAAAAAAAGTGAAACATTAGTGAAGATATTCCAAAGAATATCCTTTTTTGAAAAAAAATAACATTTGTTAAAATACTGAAGATATTCTAAAGAATATCCTTTAAAAAAAAAAAAATATATATTTGTGAAAAATTTTAAGATATTCCGAAGAATATCATTTTGAAAACAAAGAAGAAAAAGACTAAAGAACTTATTTTTCGTTACGGTTCGAGTTTGTGAAGGAACAGTGAATTGTGTCTAAACTCCAGGGAGATGCCTAAAGATACGGAGAAAACTGAAACACCACAGTTTAAACCATACTTCAACATATTACAAAGCAACGATATACTCAACACAATGACATCAACATCATCAACAGCAACACTAACTTCTGCTCCAACACAAACATCAGCACCCACAGCAGTGCCAACAGAAACATCATCGTTGGGTCCGATTCCAATTTCTATCCTTTTGAAGGAAGTAGATAGAATAAATGTTTTCACTGGAAAAGATCGAGACTATGACATATCATCATTCATCAAGGAAGTCGAAATCTTCCTACGAATTTTTCAAGATGGTGAAATGGAGGAATATATATACCATCGCTGCATACTTAAGAAGATACAGGGAGAAGCAGCCAATATAATTCGAGGTTTAACCGATAAATCATGGCAGAACGTGAAAAATGAGCTATTAAAGGTGTTCGGCATCAGGGAAAGCTACACCCAACTATACCATAGAGCACTATCAACAAAAAACAATGATGTAAGTCAATTATATAATAATTTAAAAATAATATTAGATAAGTTGAATACAAAATACGAACAAGATTCATGTAAACCATTAGAATTCAACCCAAATATAAACGAATCAATGATTTTTCGAACTTTTGTTAATGGTATACCTCCGCATTTGGCAAGTGTTATATATAGCCGAAATATTAATACTATTCGCGAAGCATATCATTGTTTACAGGAATGCGACATGATCAGGGAAAATAATCGACATTTTAGAAATACTAATCAAAATATTAAATACACTAACCAAAATTCTACCCATAATTATTCCGAACCTCACCAAAGGCAAAATTTTCGACAAACAAATTTTAGACCGAGTAGACAGAATTTCCCAGACCAACGGACACAAGGTTTTTCTTGTCACCAAACACAAAACTTTCCAAATTCAAATCGACAAACACAAGGTTTTGATAATCGGCAAGGGCAATATTCAAACGTAATTCGAAATTCGCAACAGTTCCGACAATCTAATCAGTCGCGACAAAATTCTGGTCAACATCGACATAATGTTGAACCGATGGAAATAGATCATATTGAACAGAGTGAAATTGTTCCGAATGAGGAAGCAAATTTTCGTTCAGCCGAAAAGAAAACGGTTTACCGATAGTACAATTAACTATTGGTAATTCCAAGATAAGATGTTTGATTGATACTGGATCAACCACATCAATATTAAATTGTAATGCACTTCCTAGTTATGAACGTATAAAATTAAGAAAACCATTAACTTTCTCAACTCTGGCAAGCAAAGTAGTTATAAGTGAGGAAATTGTCACGGAAATCCCAGAAGAGTTTTCCGATAATAATTTTATGGCTTGGAAATTGTTGAAGTTGACTAATAATAGATTTGATGGAATAATTGGTAATAATATATTGAAACCTTTAGGTGCAAAAATTTGTTTAGAAGAACGGTATATTCAGATTAATGATAGAAAAATTTTTTTTACAAATTCATTTCCTTGCTATTATAACGAGATTCATGCATTGGAATTTTTAGATGTCAATAAGGAGAACATTAAAAAACTTTTTAGAGTCGACATGAATTCCGAAGAAAAAGAGTTTCTTCGTGATCTCATAAGTAAAAATAGCGACTTGTTGTTTCATGAAGGTGATTCACTTACTCATACTCATGAGATAAGACATTCCATAATTACTACTACAGATAAACCTGTATACTCTAAAATATACAGATATCCCAAAATACATGAAGACGAAATTAACAGGCAGATCCAAGAAATGTTACAACAGAAAATAATTGTGGAAAGTAACTCTGCCTATAATTCTCCTATCTGGGTTGTTCCAAAGAAAATGGACCAATCGGGCAGGAAGAAGTGGCGCATTGTTGTTGACTACAGAAAATTGAACGAGATAACGGTGGACGACAAATTTCCAATACCCAATATAGAAAATATATTGGATAAATTGGGAAAATCTACTTATTTTACAACATTGGATTTAGCCAAGGGTTTTCACCAAATTCTCATGAATACAAACGATAGAAAAAAAACAGCTTTCTCGACTCCCTTGGGACATTTTGAATACAACAGGATGCCCTTTGGATTAAAAAATGCTCCAGCAACCTTTCAACGTCTTATGAACTCGGTACTTAGAGAATATATTAATAAAATTTGCGTTGTTTATTTAGATGACATTTTAATTTTTAGTACATCATTAACAGAGCATGTACAGAGTGTCAACAAAATTTTTCAAAAATTACGAGAGCATAATCTGAAGATACAGCTCGACAAATGCGTTTTTTTGGCGAAGGAAACTGAATACCTTGGTCATGTTCTGAGCGAGGAAGGTCTAAGACCTAACCCAAATAAAATTGATGCAATTCAGAAGCTAAAGCTTCCTGAAACAACTAAACAGATAAAATCTTTCTTAGGAGTTACGGGGTACTACCGAAAATTTATTAAAGACTACGCAAAAGTTGCACAAGGATTAACTAAATATCTAAAGAAGAATACGAAAATTAATCTCAACGATCCTAATTATCATGATTCCTTTGAAAAATTGAAAAAGTTGATCATTAACCCACCGATACTTAAGTATCCAGATTATTCAAAAAAATTTAAATTAACTACTGATGCAAGTGGTTATGCTGTAGGTGCCGTATTGTCTCAGGAAAATCATCCAATTGCCTATGCAAGTAGAACATTGAATGACCACGAGAGGCATTATGCGACTGTGGAAAAAGAATTGCTGGCTATTGTTTGGGCAGTAAACTACTTCCGTCCATATCTATATGGCAGGCAATTTGAACTATTTACGGACCATCAACCATTGGTTTGGCTTCAATCCAAAACCAAGGGTAAAGATATAAACCAAAGACTCCAGCGTTGGCTGTTGAGGTTGGGAGAGTATGATTTTAAAATAAGTTACATCAAGGGTAAAGAGAACGTTGTAGCCGATTTTATGAGCCGTATAAATGCACCAAATGATATTGTTTTCATGGCAGATGATCAAATGAGTGTGGCTGCAACTATCCATTCTCAACAGGAAGAATTGAATGACCATTTTTTTATTTTGGACACAGTCGTTAATAGATTTGAGAAGCAAATAATACTAACTGATAACAAAACTAATGAAACTCAAATCATTGACGGCAAACATAAAATTTTTTTAAACACTAACGATATCATAACCGGTACAATGACCGATATAATTAGAAGGAATATAACTATCAAGAGAAATTTGAAGATAGGTATTTACACCGAATTGTCTGATCATTTGTACAATAAAGTACAATTAAAGCTAATTGAAATATTCGGTAACTCAATAAAATTTGTCCGATGTGTTTATCACGCTAAAGATATGCTGAATGAGGATGAATTGTATAGATATATAGCAAAATACCATAAAAATGAAACAGGTCATGCAGGAATTAACGAAAATTATTGTGGTTTGAAAACTAAAATTTATTTTAACAATCTTAAACATTTTATTCAGAAATACGTTAATAATTGTAATGTTTGCAACAAATCCAAATATGATAGGAAACCAATAACACCAAAATTTCATGTCACAGAAACACCAAAAGATGTTAATGAAATAGTACATATGGACGTATATACAAATAAGAAACACAGTTTTTTATCTTTCATTGACAAATTTTCAAAATACGCAGTTATGTTATATTTGGAAGACAGAAATAGCTGTACAATAGTAGAGAAAATTAGACTCTATATATCAATGAGAGGTAAACCAAACAAAGTAGTTACAGACAACGAATTCGCATCCATCAATGTAAAGAACTTTTTACGAGAGGAAAATATTACAGTTCATTTCACCAAACCTAACAACCATACAGGAAATGCAGATATCGAAAGATTACATAGTAGCATATCAGACAAGTTTAGAACATTAGAATTTCAACGATCAGAATTATCAGTACAAGAGCGAATGTATAAATGTGTTGAATGGTATAATAAATCCATTCACTCAACAACGATGAGCAGACCATTTGATGTAATACAAGGAACAATAGATAAAATAAAATTATATAATCGATTAAAAGACTTTAAGGATAAAATTATAACAAAAAGAAATTTGAATAGGGAACAATTTAATTATGACAAACCAGAAGCATATGTGAAAAATTATAAAGCTTTAAGACATAAATACGAACCTCGTTATAGAAAACTGAAAGTAGATAATATCCACCCAACTAACATCAAACGTCCCTTTAAATTTGCAGATTCACTGGATATTACGGCTTACGATTCTAATCCTACTAATATCACCGGTAATGAATAACTTATTGATTCAACCTATAAATGAAGGCAACAGTGGATATACGGAAATTAAGTTGGACAATGTAACAATGGTCGAAGCATATACAACGATAGTTCACACCATTTATCTAAGTGAAATCCAGGAAATAATTAGCCACATTGAAAATAGTATACAGCAGTCTAACATAAATAAACAAGTCTTACAAGCTCAGCTTAACAGGGTTATAATAAAGTTTCGTACTCTACAATTGAATAGAGGTAAAAGAGGTTTAGCTAATGTTTTGGGATCAGGTCTGAAATGGATGGCAGGAACTATGGACGAAGAAGATAGGGAAACAATACAGAATCATTTACAAATTATAGATAACAATAATCATAATATAATAGAAACCGCAAACAAACAAATAAAAATTACAAATCATTTCAATGAAACACTAACTAACTTAAAACACACTATTGAATCGGATAGAGATATTATTCTGGCAAAAATCAATTCAATAGACAAAAATAACTTAGATATTTTTTCACACATTTTTTATCTTGATTTGGTGCTAAAGATTAAAACATTGGACGAACAGATTGAGCATATACAAGATAATATTATTGCAGCTAACCACAATCTTATGACTAACAATATACTAACACCAGAGGAAATTAATGATTTAAATATTGATTTCAATAAATTACAACAAATACAATTAACAGTTGCTAAATACCGGAATGAACAAATTGTATTTTTTATAAAGATACCACTAAATATTATTACAGTCCCAAAATCATTGATTATGCCAATTAAAAACAAGGAAGGTTTTGAATTAGATATAAGAATACAAGAAATTGTTATTATCAATAATACTGTTTACAATTACAATAACGAACAAAATATTTCCAATCTAAAAAAATCAAACCTATGTATTTTTAGTAATAAGCAAAAGTGTTACAAAATTCTCAATAATAAAGAAGAAATTTTAGAGGTTGAACAGGGAATGGTGCTTCTAAAGAATGTAAATGGTGCAAAGGTAGAAAGTAACTGCGACAGCAGGAAATTAGTTTTAAGTGGAAATCAACTTCTTACATTTAATGATTGCAAAATAAAAATTGATGGCAATATTTATGAAAATAAACAAAAAGAATATAAAACCAGTTTTGCATTATCACCAAATTTAAATTTAAATAATATGGAAACAACCATTTCTTTGGATCAAATAGCTATAAATGAAGTGGAACATATAAAAACCATAGAAGAATTGAAATATCATAAAGCAATACATTTTAATTCAATAATTGGTAGTTATTTTCTAACTATCTGTATTGCAATTATATGTTTAACTTTTATAATCATAATTTATAAGAAATACAAAAAATCTCTTAAGAAAATCCAGGAGAATTTTCAATCTAAGGAGGGAGGAGTTAAGTCCAATGGAACACTGAACTCAACAGATTCCATCGAACTTGAAAACCCTATATCTAGCATAAGAATAAATTACCAAGAATAAAATAAATACCATATTATTAAAATTATAATTTTTAATAACTAGAACAAAGTGTTAATAAACTTTGTATTAATAAAATTGTTTACTCAATAATTATTTCAGTTCATCATTTAAAATGAAATAAATGTCAAACTAACAGAATTATAATTTTAAACGAAAACAAAGTGTTAATAAACTTTCATATGGAAACTTACTTCATTCATTGAAACTTGATACCTTTGTTTTCGTCATTAAACTAGAACAAAGAGTTAATAAACTTTGTATTGAAATTTTGTTTATTCATTTCAATCATTTAAAATAAAATAAATGTCAAATCACCAAAATTACAGTTTCAAAACGAAAACAAAGTGTCGATAAACTTTCGTATGAAAAACTCACTTTGTTTTCGTCATTTACTTCCTACAAAATACAATATTGTTTTATGACCAACCAATTAAACGTTCTATAAAAGAAACCAATAGCATAAGCATATTTTTTTATTGAATATTTATAGTTTTAGATTAAGAATATTTTTGTATAAAAATATAGCAAACAATAAAGTAAAGAGCAGTTCATATTAACATTCCAACCAAATGTATTCGTGGACTTTCATTTAACTCGCGCATACACCTTGTATGATACTAAAGATCCAAGAGGTAGAGCATGTGGTGGCTTAGCTACCTTAATTAAATCCAGATTAAAATATTATTTAATATGTGATCATTCACTAATATGTGATCATTCAGAAAACTGCCTTCAGGCTACTATTATTTGCTTTGAGGAACTTGGAAACAGCCCAGCGATTTCATCAATATATTCTCCCCTAAGGTTTTCTATATCAGCAAATCAATATACAAGTTTTTTTAAATCATCAGGCCTTCGTTTCATAATTGCTGGCGATTTTAATACCAAGCATACATTCTGGAGGTTTCGCTTATTTCCCCGAAGGGTCGTGTTTTGTTCAACACAATTTCTAAAATGGGTATGGATGTGGTCTCAATCAGGGAACCAACGTTCTGGCCAACAGATGGTCAAAAAATACCCGATTTGATCGATTTCGGATTATCGAAGAACATCGCAAAATAACTTGTGCATGTAGAATCTTCATTGGAACTCTCGTCTGACCACAAACCCATTATTGCTACTATTTCGAACCCCCAAAAAATTGTGTCCCCATCTGGTCATTTAACGCTTTCAAGTAATATTGATTGGCTAAAATACAAAAAGTTTCTTAGTACCCATTGCACAGAAAGCTTTCCGCTAAGAACACCTGATGATATTGACCTTTCGATTGTTGGCTTCGTACAATATCTCAAACTAGCTGCTCAAATTGCTACTAAATCTCCTCGTCACACCAGGCCATAAAGAACTACTTCTGTAGATGTTGAAAGACTATTTGGGTGAAAAAATAAGAATTCGAAGAGAGTGGCAACTGCACAAATCTCCTCAACTTAAGCAAAAATTGAAAGAATGCACGAAACACCTACGGAAACTGCTTGAAACACGAAAAAACGCTAAATAGTTATCTTGAAAAACTGAATCCAACTGAAAAAACTGATTACTCTTTGTGGCGTGCTATAAAAAATCTTAAAAGACCTGTTGTATACAAGCGTCATCTAAGAACTAAAAGTGGAGGATGGGCTAGAAATGTGAAACATCTAAAGAAGTTTTCACTCCGAATATAACCACTACTTATATTGATGAATTGCCACCTGTTATTCCACAGCATGGAGCAGTGCCCCTTCGTTTTGAGATTCTAAAGGTCGAAAGGGCTATTGATTTAAACCCCAAAAATGTATCGGGGATCGATTGGATCAGTAATAAAATGTTTTTGGAGTTTCCCGGAACAGTATTAAGAATAATTCTGTTTCTTTTTAATGCTATAATACGCCTTCAACATTTTCCCCCAAAATGGAAAGTTTCAGTCGTTACAATGATACCTAAACCAGGAAAAGCTCACACAAAGGTCGATTCGTATAGACCAATAAGTTTACTGTTGAACTTGTCAAAATTATACGAAAGGATTTGGTAAACAAACGTACAATATCCGTTAATCAAAATAATATCCGTTAATCAAAACACAGCACCACTGAGCAAGTTGATAGAATTGTAAGTGCCACAAGAAGAGCTTTTGAAGAGAGAAAGTACTGCTCTACACTTTTTATAGACGTTTTGCAAGCCTTCAACTGAGTTTGGCACGAGGGACTCCTTTATAAAGTTAAACAGTTGTTGCCCCGAACACATATAAGCTAATAATTAATAGAAAGTTCTCTATAAAAGAGAAAAACTTTCTGAGCTCTCCACAGGCAATTCATGCTGGTGTACGAAAAGCTAGTATCTTGGGCCCGCTTCTGTACATCCTTTACACATCAGACATGCCAACAAATGAAAACACACTTAGGTCGACATTTGCGGATGATACTGCAATTTTAAGCGTACACGAGAACCCCTCAACAGCATCTCTTCTTTTGCAGAGTCATATTGAACAGCTGGAAGATTGGCTAGATATGCGGAAGATTAAAGTAAATGAACAAAAGTGTATCCACGTAACTTTTACCCTAAGAAGGGAGACTTGCCCTCAAATTCGAATTAGGAACCAGCCTATACCTCAACATTCCTCTGTTAAATATCTCGGACTACATCTTCATCGCCGGCTTACCTGGAAAAACCATATGGATGCTAAATTAACACAAATCAAATTGAAATTAATCCAATCCACATGGCTAATTGACAGGAACTTGAAATTAAGTCTCGATTGTAAGCTCTTGATTTATAACTCGATTTTCAAACCCATTTGGTGCTATGGTTAAGGGGAACAGCCTCAGCTTCAAGCACAGAAAGAATACAAAGATGACAAAACAAAATTTTGAGAATGATTACAGGCGCACCATGGTACGTGAGAAAATCACTATTGCACAGAGACTAAAATGTTTCTCTAGTTAAATGTGAAATCACTAGATATAGTGCAAACTATTTGGAAAAGCTAGATTCTCACCAGAATCCTCTAGCACGTAACTTAGTCAACAATCGTATCCACCAACACTTAAGAATGAGGGAGACTGCTGATCTCATTGGATGAAAAATGTATTGATACAATTTTTTTACCATTGGATTAAATATGTATATAGAATAAATGAAATTTTCTCTGGCACTGGCTGGATTTAATATTTAAGTTTTAGTTTTAAGATTTGAATAACTTATTGTTAGTTCACAAACCTACGTGAAGATTCAATAAATAAAGATGAATTACAAAAATAAAAAATAAATATTTTATACTTTCTTTATTTTAATGCTTGCTGATTTTTGTTTTTTAATTCGGAGCAAAAATTATAAAAATTTCTGGAGTAAGCTGCATATAGCTAGCCATAAAAAAAGGATGGAGTTGCCAAATTAAATCCGGCAACTCTTAACGACTGGCCTTGAATTTAGAATATCAATTGGCAATTTTTAATATTAGCGATTTTTTGGTTTTGGCGATTTTTGAATTTGCCGATTTTTGATTTTGGGGATTCTTGTTTTTGGCGATTTTTTTTCGCTATTTTCGGTTTGGAGATTTTTAATTTTGGTGATTTTTGAACTTGGCAATACCGCCCATTTATTTATTTATTTATTTTATTTATTTAAAAACTAAATTATAATAAATTATAATATAGTTATGATTTTTCAGCACTAGCTACTTTGGCCATCAGCTCATATTTTTTACAATGCTTTAATTATTAGAAATTATATATCAAAATTAGTACAATTTATATATTTACATATATGTTAAAAATATTTATTATTATTTTTTTTTTTTTTATTCATATTATTATTTTTTTTTTTTAATTCATTTTAAAAAAAAAATTCATGTTTTTTAAAAGGCAGTTCATTTATATATACAAAAATTGTGTTTTTTTTTTTACAAATGTGTTAAATTTTGTTAAAAATGTTTAATTCTTTTAAAAGTTTTACAAGTTTGTTGATGTTGTCTTTCGAAACATCAGAAAGTAAGTTAGGAAGACAAAAATTATGTTTAGTGCAAATGGATTTTATATAAATACATTCGTTGACCAAATGATTCATTGAAATATTTGAATTACGGCAAAAATTACATTGGGGTGCAGGTTTTTTTTCCATAAGATGCTGGTGTGTGAGTTGGCTATGACCTAATCTCATCCTAATACATTTCTGTAGGTGAGTTCTTGTAGCGTTAGGTGGATATAAAGGTGGCTTACCATCGGGATTGAATTGCTTGTAGAAAAGAGTGTAGTTTTCCCAGAAAATGTTTTGACTGTTATTAAAGAAGTTACCGATTGCTGAGTATATTGATTTTTTATTTTGAGTTGAGGTCATTATAAGGGGTAGTTTGAGAGCTTCTTTAGCAATTTTGTCTACCGTTTCATTACCTTTAATGTTTGAGTGGCCTGGTATCCACATAAGTTTTATTTTATTTGGAAATCTAATTAGATTATCCCTAATTTGGCTGACAATATCTTCTGAGTTTGAAAAGTTTTGTATTGCGGTAACACATGATTTAGAGTCTGTGCAGATGATGTGTTTTAATCTTTGTTTTTTTGCCCATAAAATTGCATTTAATATCGCTTGTGCTTCTGCATAAAATATTGAGTTGTTCTGGTTTATTATGCCATATTCGATTGCGTTGTAGTTGTTGTCTATCAAAGCAGTATAACAAACGTCAGTATAACAAAACTTCCAATTATTTTTTTTATATTGTTCCTTTAATTCTTGAAAATGAGCAATGTATGTCTCACGTGATGTTGTTTGTTTTGGATACGTCATCATTGAATCTACAATGCTTTCTTCAGTTAGTAACCATGGTGGACGAAGACAATTAAATTGTTTCTTTGGTGTACGGTCGATGTCTAGTATGCGTATATATTCATTCATTCGTTGGACGGCTGATTTTAATTTTTTTTTTACAAGAAGTTTTAGGGTTATATTGGAGAATTTCTTTTTCCGTTGGTAGGAGTAGTTTTGTGACTAATTTTGCTGTGTTAATCTCTATGAGATTGTCGAGAGAAATTAGACCAGTTTCTGTTAGTAAATTTTTTATTGGTGTGGATCTAAACGCACCAACTGCAAATCTTGCAGCTGAGTGGTATGTAGATTGAATTTTATTTAATTCTACTTTTGCAGCGTATCCATAAATTGGAAGGCCGTATTCTATTTTAGACACTAGTAATGATTTTATGATATTAACTGTGGTAGATGGGTGTGCATTGCCATTCAGACTCGAAATACATTTTATAATATTTAGTCTTTTTTCCAGTGCTTTTTTAAGGCAAGCTATATGGTCTTTCCATCTATATTTTGAATCAAAGACCAAGCCTAATATTTTCATTACATTTACTAGATTAATCGTGTGCGATTGAATGCTTATTTGAGGTTTAGTACATTGGGTTTTACGGCAAAAATGAATAGCTTTAGTTTTATCGTATGATATTTTGGCACCATATTTATCACACCAATTTTTCAAATCTAAAAATAAGTTGTCAATTTTTACTTGATCTATTGATTGTTTGTGTTTTATAATAATGCATAGATCATCTGCGTACATGCAATGATTGAATGCTGGGTGTTTAAGTAAGATAGAATTAATTTTTTCGTATGCAATTTGAAATAGTATAGCCGAAATGGGTGACCCCTGAGGTATGCCATTTTCAAGTGGAAAAACGGGGAAAAATTAATTATTTACTTTTGCTCTAAATTTTCTATTGGTTAAAAAACCAAAAATAAATTTCAGCATTTTAAAACCAATTCGCCATTCTTTTAGTTGAGTGATTATGCCGTGGATTCCAATCCTGTCAAATGCTTTTTCAAAGTCCATTGACAGAATTGTTAAATGGTTCCGCCCATATTTTCCATGACTACTCTACATTACTACTACACTACTACCACTACTACATTGGTAATTAATAATAATATTTTGTATAGGAGATGCCACGCCCACAATTCCTATCCCCCCAATTTTTTTATCTGACTACTCACATTAATATCTGATGGTTTCCTACAAAGTGTCAAAGCTTTCCCTTTTATAGTACTCCTGTTATGTGATATTATATATTTACTTTATATGGGTGGTGTCGCACCCAATGCTGCTATCACGTCCATTTCTTATTCGACTAATCACATGAATAAAATATGGGCTCACGCACAGTCCCAAGGTTCTCACTATTAGAGTACACCCTATACATGACATTTAATATTTACTTTGTAGGGGGCCACGCCCCGCGCTCTGTTCCCGCCCCTTATTTGTCCTACTACTCTCAGTACTTAAAGATGACCCCAGAGAAATTTGCAAAGCTGTTTGTGTCATAGTACTCGAGATATATAACATTGAGGAATTCGTTTCTATAAGAGGTGCCGCGCCCATTTTCGCCATAGCTAATAACATTAGTAATAGTTGACCTCACACAAATTTTCACAGCTCTCTCTGTCATAGTACTCAATATATATGATATTAAAACTTCACTTTGTCTCAAAAAAAAAAACAAATAAAAATGACGATAAAACATGATGAACATGATGCTGCCCCTGAAATGATTGGTCTAGACTGTTAAAGATCCTCAGTTACACCTGTCCTTAAATGGTCTTGCTTAATGGTTAATTAGAAGTAAATGAGATTTAGCCAAGATTTTGTTTACAAAATAACCCCAAATTCCTGCCTTGATTGCATTATTTTAAACGATATTATTCAAAAACACTTGTCAAGTGTCCAGATAATTTCAATTTGAAGTATGTAAGTGTAGTAGAATCGGATAGATAAAGTATAATTATTTTCATTTCTTAAACATATGGCTTAATCAAAGGTTGGAGACCTTTGCTAGTACGAAGATAGTAACTGTATGATTTACTTTGACCGAGTTTTTGCGCAGCCATTTGAACTTAGTTTAGTTAAACTCAGATTTTTCAACACCTATAACTTTCAAGCTCTTTGACTAAAGTATTAAAAATCGTAGATTTAACTAAACAAAGCTTAAACGACCTGCCAAAACCTCGGTCTTGTAACTTTCAAACTATTTGGCTAAAGAGTCAAAAACCTAGAGCTCATCTCGCTCTAATTTTCAATTTTTATCGCAGGAACTCGATTGAAAAATAAATAAACTTACCAGTATAAATTCCAGCCATAGGAGTACGAACACCACTAGCCTGACTTACAGCTGAACGTGTAAAAGCACCACAAGTAGGCATAGCACTAAAGAATGAACCAGCCAAATTACAAATACCCAAAGTCAACATTTCTTGTGAAGCATCTAGCTGACCTTCTTTCACTGTAACCATAAATATAATCAAAATTTTCACCATAATTCCAAAATATACCACAGTAAAAAACTTACCAAAAGCTTTAGCTATGGCAACATTAGCCAATACAGCCACTATAGGAACTACAAAAATACCACTACCCAATTCTCGGATAATATCAGTAAAGACATATGTTCTATTATTCGACTCAAAAGCAAATGGTGGTAAACTGATAGTAGGTAAACCTCCTTGCACTTTCGAAGACAGAGCAAATGGTATAGCTTCTATGGAACTCTTACGAATCCAAAGGAAGGCCATAAGACCACAAAAGAATACCACCAAAGCATTACGCGATATGCTAACGTACCACAGGGCTTTCTTTAAATATCGAGTCGTGTTAGTTTGCTTCTTAAATGTTACATTGGCCAGTTGCTACAAAGTAAGCGAGTATATTTGGACATTTTTATGACAAGAAACTTGTTAAAACAATATTCTTACCTTTAAAGCTAGTAAAATGATTATACATGTTATACCAACTGTGGAATCGGATAGTCTGATGCCATTCCAGAATTGTGTCATTGTTGGTATACCCTTTATTTTGACGCCCAGTAAATTTTTAGTTTGTGCTAAAATAACAATAACTGATGTACCCGTAGTAAAAGCTTTAGTTACCGGAGATGGTATAAAATTGACAATAAAACCTTAGGGATTAGAAAAAGAGATTAGTTATTATATTTTTACACTGATATTCGGAATCATTATAATAAATCAGTAAATGTAATTCCCAATCTTCTGGAAACATTCTTAGACTAGCTGATACAGTAATTGACTTTAAATCAGAAGGAGATTCTAATGAAGCCCACTGATCTCTAAGACACTGACGGAATACTACTGAGACAAAGAAGAAGTGGAGAGAATCAACCTAATGTAGTAGTAAGAGAGGATCAATGTGATACATTATTTTATAGGAGCAAAGTATCAAGCAGAGGTAGACCTTTGAAGATCTTAGCAGAAGATTTGTATTGAAGGATCGTTGAACTTTTCGCCATTGAGTAATTATTGAAAATGTCTTGGAGAATTTGAGAAATTCATTGGGATAACTGGATAAGATTAAGAGAATCTATGTACTGCGGGTTGCTCCATAGATTCAGGCTCCTTATATATTAAATATGTTAAGTCTAAGACTTCCATATGTGCTATGTAGCCATCAAGGACAACGTTTAATTGCCGCCTTGTCTAGAACATTCACAAAGAATACAATCCGCATTTTAAACTTCTGTTCGCAGATCCTGAATGTGTTTGAATCAGTCAGACCTTGTATTCTTACCTCTTCTATATTGTAGTATTCAATAAAGAACAAAGGTCCTTAAATCCTTGTCTAGTGAAAGTAATCGTTCCGACTGAGCATTTAATGGTCTTATAAATCTTCTAGTTAAAAAATTATGATTCCTTTCCTCTCCGCTATTAGTTTTTCCTTGATATAGCCAATACTCCTGTATTGCCCTCGTATTCCTCATGTCCTGAAACCCAATCTACAGTTTATTTATTGCATCTGCCTAGAAAATTGAGCGAGTTAATTCAATCCAAATTGGGATAATACTCTCTTACATTAAAAAACTATATTTGTAAATGCTCCAATGTACCGGAAGAAAGCTCTAGTTGTTCCGGGTCCTCGCACTACTTTACTTGCTGACTCTGCTTAAGTTCGATTTAATCTAACTGGATGGATGTAATCTGACTCTCACTACCGCTAAATATAATTAGTAGTGGTACTAGAATTCCATAATTTTTTTACATTGTAGCTTCTGAAACTTCGCAAATGCCTTTTTTTATAAAATATCCTTTGCTAAGTGGAATAATGGTAGTTTCTTGCTACAATATTTTTAAGAATTGTTTTCGTTAATCTTTGAATGGCATCAGGCGAAGAGAAAATACAACAATATTAATGTGGACTTTTGAAGTTGGATCTGATGCAGCAGCAATATCTCCCTTCACCTTTCCCTTAACCTCTAAGTTTAAGATTTTATCTCGACCTTGTTTTAATTCTATTCAAAAAGACTGTTCTTTAGTTGGGAGCCACATATATATTTCTGCCTTTATCACATCTAAATTTTAGTTCTTGTCATTTCTATTAGAGCTGTGCAACTAAGTATTCTCATTCGTAACATCTAAGGAACCCTATACAGTCGAAATTTCTTCAACTCTTCCTTTAAAATTGCTGTTTTTATTTCCTCCTTGAGTTTTGGAGAAGGCCTTGACGTTCATTGAGGACACAGATACTAGTTTCAATTACTATTCGTTTTCTTATCTTTTGTAGAAACAACCCACCCTCCAACTTCCTAATTTCCAAAAAATAATTTTTAATTAGCTAAGCAGCTCATTTTAAAACCCTTCAACTTCCTCAATTCTAAAGGATTCGTTTAAGGTTGGTGCAGATAAAAGTTCTTATTAGTTTTAAAATATTTCTTATTCTTATCCTTGTAGCTGACTAATTTAGAGTAGACTTCTGGGTCGACTCCTCAGACTTTGATCTGAACCAACTAATTTTGGTTAAAAGTGGAAGTTTAATTTGAACAGAAATCAGGCTTTAAAGCCGTATCACCTAATCAAATAATTTCTCCATATTAAGTTCAAAAAACGAATAAATCATTAATGACAACAACAAAGTATATTTTTGTTATAAAAAGAAAAATCTTCATTTGTTCTTCCAAATCAAGTTCGTCATCTTCTCATTAATTCCTTTCCGATACAATATACTTATGCTAAAGTTTTTTTCACTTCCTGAAACGGTTATTAAAGTCAGTGCGGTTTTATCTCCGCAATCGATTCAAAACGGTGTCCCGAAGTGATCTTTTGAGGTTTTTACATAGTCAGAAGTCTCTTTGTACTAAATCAAGCGAATACGGTGATTGCTGAACTGTGTTTGTGAGAAATGCATTTTGTGAGAAATGGTCGCGAAGAACAAATGCCATTATTATCACTTCTTTTTGCGTAAAGTTTCATGCCTGACACGAAGCATGACACTCAAATAATATTATCTGTTAACAGTTTCATCCGGCTGAACGTCCACCCAATGAACGACTTTGACGTGATCTTTTTAGTCTTGTTCAAATTTTTCCATCATATTTGGTTGAGGAGTCAGTCGTCATAGGAACAGATCGAAGTTTTGTCCTCCATAATGATATGTTTCATTTTGTTGTGGTAATCAGAAAGCATTATTTGAGAGAATTTAATGTGGCGCCCTTTTCCAAATAAGATTTCGGAACCAATCGAGATTTAAAGCCATTTGAGACCAAAAATATCTTTTAATAATAATTTTGAGCGATCCTTTTGAAATACCAATAGTATCAGGAAGATATCTAATTGATAAGTCATGATTTTTCAGCACCAAATCATTGATTTCTTTGACGTGTTGTTTCAAGGTTGTATTTTTTCTCGTTCGGGTCGCTCTTTGTCTTTAATGCTTCTAGCCTGCTTATAGAAGGAGTTCTGCAACATCATTCAAGCAAAAATTTTATTTCGCAAACAGACAATTATAGAATCGCCAAAGAAGATTTTTGCATTGACTATACTACCAAACTGAAAATAAAAAGATTTGACCCATGAAGTTTGAATTGAAAGTCCCTTTAATTGGAACACAATATTAGATTATCTAACAAATATTTGATTTGCTAGGAAATATCAGATTACTGGTCTTTTCGGCCGTTTTCCACTTAAGAATTTTATTTAAAAAAAAACTATATAGGACTTGTATTTGGAAAATCTGGCAGATGTAGTCTGTATTCTGGATGTTTGATAGGAGTCGGTATTGTTATATGGTTGTTTAGTAGACTTTGAGCTTCATCTACTTAAGCCTTTGGGAACAGTCTCTCAAAATTAGTTTTAAAAAACTAATATATTATTACGAGTATCTAACGGAATCTTAAAGTTTTCGTAAAATTCTCTGACTATCGATTACTGCTCTTCTCAGTAGATTTCCGTAGATTTGGTAGACGAAATTGAAGCATTGATCCTGTCTCTGAATTCTCTTACTAATGCTAATTTTCCAAGGAATTTTTTTCGTGAAAAAACAATACATGACTTGTCTTTGGTAAAGCTGGTAGATTTTTGTCTGGATGCTAAATGTCTGGCAATTCGGTAGGAGTCGGGGATGTTATCTGGTTGTTTGGTAGACTTAGATCTTCATCTCGCTAATGTAAATGAACTTGTTTCAAAGAAGTATAATTCGAATAGGCTTCAGGCCTCATCTCCTATTGAAACCATCTCTTCATACTAAACTCAAATAACGGATTAATCACAATTTGGGGCAATCCAAAAGATGTCCGTAGTTTATTTAACTAACTTTTCTTGAAAATTTCAGGTCTATTCAATACCTTTGTTTCTAAATTCTCAAAATAAATTAAAAACTGATAGATATTATTCAATCATGACCTCTACCTAACATTCAAATTTATATGAATTCTGGGTGTCTGGGATTCTTAAAAGAAATTTTCGTAAAAGTTATCATAAAAATACTTACCTAAACGAAAAACGCCCATTAGCAACTCAACTAGACCAGCAAGAAAAGCTAAAACAATAACCATCTGTACGGGTTTATCCGAACAAAATTGCAATACCATTATGGCCATTAGACTGGTAGGTCCTATGGAAACCTGAGGTATAGTGCCAAAGAAAACATAGATAATAGAACCTGAAATAAAGTAAACACCAATAACATAAAAGCTGGCCATATTTAAAAAAAAATCATCATCTGAAATATATTTACATACCAATAAATGCCGAATATAAACCATATTCCGATGATAAACCTGCCAAAGAGGCATAAGCAATACTTTGTGGTATGATTGTCAAACCCAAAGTGACGCCAGCTATCAAATCGGCCACTGCTTTCTCACGATCATAATTTCTTATCCATGTTAAAATAAAAATACGCCTTAACAGCCAATGGGGATCTTTGGGTTTGCTATATTTATTTTCAATATCAATATTCAATTCACCACATTCACCACATTCACCACTTTTTAATGCTAACGATTCAGCTCCATTAGCTGAAATAAAAATGTTGGTTAATAATTAATTTATTACTGTATAAAACTTTATATTTTTTGTATTTTATTTATTTTATATAAATACGTTTATATATTATCGCCAATGGTTCTGGGTTTTGTTGATCTAAATTTCTTTCATTCGAATTTAATGCAAATTTTTGCTTTGTTTTCGTGATGCCGAAACGTCGCAATAAATGGCTGTTAATAGCTTTCATAGCGTACTGTGTCAGTCAACTGCCAACTTAACACTTACCTACCGGTTTGAATTTAAAAATATTGTTTTTGTGTTTTGTTTTCTAACTGTCTGTGAGTCTGAGATATTTAATATTAATTGTTGAAGTTTTTTTGTTATTCCGGGAAAAAATTATCATACATATGATTTGCAAAGAAAAAAAGGCAACAACAAAACCATTAAATTCTATTGTTTATTTTGATTTTTTACGTGATTTTTAGCAAAAAAAATTAAGAGAAACTGTTTAAAAAATTAAATTTCATTGGGTAGTAGTTACAGGGTATTGAATTTAATATCAAATAATAAGAGAATAAACCTAGTTCGCTTAAGCAGTTATTCTATTTACGAGTATATGTATTTCCACACACTTATATCCTCTACAAAATGTATGAATAGCAAAAATATCCGATTAAATATTTCTTCTATTTCATTCTATTTATTTATTTACACTATTTTATTTATTTATATTTAATTTATTTATACTTTAAGTTCTTGTTTATATATTTACTTATTGATATATATATTTATTATTTTATTTTTCATTAATTTATTTACTTAATTTTTTAATTATTTTTTTTTTATTATTTATTTTTATTTACTTATTTATTTCATTATTTTTTCTTTTTTGTTTATTTATTTCTTCATTTATTGATTTACTGTATTTGTTTATGTATAAATATATTATTAATTTGTTTTTTAATTTGTTGATTTTTTTATTCATTTAGTTATCTAGTTATCTAGTTATCTAGTTATCTATTTAGTTATATACGACCTTGAGCTCGATTAAATAATTCTTTAATTAACAAACGACAGGTCAAATAAAATATTACATCTTTTATTATTTTAATATTTTTTCAATTATTTACTTTTTTATACACTTATTTACTGATTTTTTGATTTTTTACATATTTATTTATTTATCAAAGTACTTTTTATTTATCTTTTATTTATTTATTTTTTTTTTGTTACTTATCTATTTATTTATTTATTTATTTATTTATTTATTTATTTATTTATTTATTTATTTATTAATTAATTTATTTATTTATTTATTATATTCGGTAAAATAAATAAATAAAATATGAATAAATAAATAATTGTAAAGAATAGATGAATAATTTATATTAAAAATGTCTTTTTTCTATTCATTCATATATTTGTTTATTAATTTATTTATTGAGTTAGTTATTTATTTTTATGGATTTATTTATTTACGTATTTATTTATTACTTTTATTTACTTCAATTTACTTATTTATTTTATTTATTTCATATGTTTTCTTACGTATTTGTTTATTTTTCTAGCTATTTAATTATTTATATATTTATTTACTTATTTGTTTATTTATTTTTGGTTATTTATTTATTAATTTAGTGTTTACCTTTTTAGTTATTTTTGTATTTATTTATTTATTCACTTATTTATTTATTTATTTATTTATTTCTTTATTTATTAATTTTTTTATTTATCTATCTATTTATTTATCTATTTATTTATTTATCTATTTATTTATTTAATTACTTATTTATTTGTTTGTTTATTTATTTATGATTTACTTATTGCCTTATTAATTTATCAATTTATTTATCAATTTTTTTTTATTTATTCATTTGTGTGTATATTTTATTTATTTATTTATTGGTTGTTTATTTATTTATTATAAATTAACTTTATATTTATTCATTTACTTATTTTTGTATTTATTTATTATTTTATTATTTATGTCTTTATTCATTAAAGTATGTATTTGTTAATTTATATATTCATTTATTCATTTTCAGTTATCTTTTTATTCATTTAAATTTTTCTCATTTATTTTTTTAAATCTATCTTTTTTTATGTTTTTATTAGAGTTCAGAAAACAAACACACACTGAAGAAAAAACTCGTACATATATGTAAAGAAACATAACTTAGACCAACACACACATATTTTTATTTTCATATCAATTATGTTTGTTTTTAAATTTTCTACGGTGCCAAACACAATCATGACTTGTGTTCGTTTTAATATTTCGTTATTTACACGAACATTTTTCTATCACGTATTTTTTGTTTCGATCACACATAACCCACACAGATTCGAGTGTTGCTTTATTTGAAGTTCGTGTTCTGGTACGTGTACTGAGAAAAAACAGAACATGTACAATAAACAGGTTCGAGTTCAGTTATATTTTAAGGCGTGTTCTGGCTCGTGTACTAAGAAAAAATAGAACATGTACAATAAACAGGTTCGAGTTCAGTTATATTTTAAGTCGTGTTCTGGCTCGTGTACTAAGAAAAAATGGAACATGTACAATAAACAGCTTCGAGTTCAGTTATATTTTAAGTCGTGTTCTGGCTCGTGTACTAAGAAAAAATAGAACATGTACAATAAACAGGTTCGAGTTCAGTTATATTTTAAGTCGTGTCCTGGCTCGTGTACTAAGAAAAAACAGAACATGTACAATAAAAATGTTCGAGTTCAGTTATATTTTAAGTCGTGTTCTGGCTCGTGTAGAATTTCACGCAATTGATTTTGCAATAAAAAGCGAGTGCGTGCATCAGTTATTCATTAAAAGTGGTTCAGTTTTCATTAGTTCCTGATCTATAAGTGTACTGTGTTATTGTGTAAATTGCAAATATATTGTGAAAATTAAAAAAATTGGAAAGCAATATCAGAAATAAGTTTTGCTATAAAAAATACGCAACTTTTAATAGCGAAACGAAAAAATGTACATGTCTGATTGAAACCTGCAAGAAAGAGTTAAGTGCAGTGTGCAGTTTTTGTGTCTAAAGTATTTTATTGCCATCTTTTATTAAAATAAAAACCAGTCAATAAAAACAATTCTAAATAATTTCAACGTAAATCACAAAAAAAATGGCGAATAAAATTTTAAAATATTTGACAATTGTAAACAATTTCCAACGTAAGTCATAAAAAAAGGGTCAATAAAATTTTATAAATTTGGTTGAAACAATTGTCGTCGTTTTTATCGGGGTGTATCAGATCGCGAATTGATGTTTCAATTTTTCGCAGTACACGAGCCAGAACACGAATTTAAAATATAACTGAACTCGAACCTGTTTATTGTACATGTTCTATTTTTTCTTAGTACACGAGCCAGAACACGACTTTAAATATAACTGAAATCGAACCTGTTTATTGTACATGTTCTGTTTTTTCTCAGTACACGTACCAGAACACGAACTTAAAATAAAGCAACACTCGAATCTGTGTGGTTTATGTGTGTTCGAAACAAAAAATACATGACAGAAAAATGTTCGTGTAAATAACGAAATATTAAAGCGAACATAGTCATGATTGTGTTGGGCACCGTAGAAAATTTAGAAACGCACATAATTGATATGAAAATAAAGATATACATATGTTGGCTGCTTTAGAACAGAACATTGTGTGTTTCATGTGTGTATTTTCTGAACCTTGGTTTTTATTAATTTATTTATTTTTAATTACTTATTTACTTATTTATTTATTTTTTTTATTTTTTAATTTTGTAATTATTTATTTATTTATTGATTATTTACTTTTTTATTTATTTCTTTATTAATTAATTTATTTATTGATGTATTTATATATTTCATTTATCTATTTATTTAATTAATTATTTATTTATTTATCTATTTATTTATTTGTTTGTTTATTAGCTTATTTTAATAAACTTAATTTTGTATTTATTTATTTATTTTTTATTTATATATTTATTTATTTATTTCCTTATTTATTTACTAAATTTTTTATTTCTTTATTTATGTAGTTATTTATTTATTTATTTATTTATTCAAATATATGGTTTTCATTTATTTTCTATTTACTAATTTTATTTATTTATGTATAAAATTGTTTATTTATTTTGCTTATTTATTTGTTTATTTAATTACTTACTTATTTATTTGTGTATTTTATTTATTTATTTATTTGTGTATTTTATTTATTTATTTATTTATTTTTTTATTTATTTATTTATTTACATAGTTATATATTTATTAATTTATTTGTTTATTTACTTACATATTTACTCATTTATTTATTTATTTAAAAAATTAAATAAATTTTATTTCAGTGCAATGGCGCTGTTAATTATACATGAAAAACAACGTGTTTCAACGGTCTGGTTGAATTTATATTCCAATGCTCCGAAGTTATGTTTCCAAGTCTCTGAAAAGCAGATCATATTATTCTAAAATATGTTTCTCTTTTCATGGAAACAAAATTCGCTATCATCTCTATTTGACATTGAAAATCTTATCGTTTTATATGAACCAAATATAGAATATTGTTATAAGCTATAATGAGTGCAATGAGTTTGTTCCAATACTTGTAACGACTCGGTCCGAAACAAATATACTTTACATAGACCCATCCTTTTATACCGAGTCGATTTTATGATGTCGATTTTATGATGAAAGAATTTGGATGAAATCATATATAAATTGATCGTAAAAATGCTCTTGAACACTTATTGTATTTTTTGCACATTAGCTATTTTTATATACCTTTCTCGTAAAATTTGGCTGGTTGATTTCATTTCCAACAAATCAAAGGTTTTGGTTATCAATTGTAGGCCAAATCGGGTCAGAAATATATTTGGTTTTATCTACCTTAATGTATTAAGGATATTTTGAATTTAGGTTGATGAGAAAAAAATATTAAAATATTTAGAATTGAGATTTGAAAACAAATCTACATATGGAAAAACTTCGCTGAATAGGAGTATAAACACAACCAGACCGTTGTGGTGTTTTGCATATAAAATCGTATAACGTCATTTTCCAGACAGTTTGCAATTAATAATATAATTAGTATGCAAATTTTGTTGTTTTTTTTTTTAATAAGGTGTGGTAGAGAAGTAAAAGGTATATGTTTCTAAAAGTCAGAACTACTCTGTAATCTTAGTCAGACCAGTTTCTGGCATTAAGTTTTCATCAGTGATTATTTTAATCGATTGCTTTTAATAGAAATTTGTCTACTTAGGACGGTCATGAGGTTTGAATCTACATCCTACTCAAATACACACACCCTCGGACTTTTTGGTCATACGCTTACACGCAGTCACCTAAAGTCAGGCCTACGAGCGGTTTGGTTGAGAATCAGTTTTCATACCACACAGCTTTTCTTCGTAAAAAGTTCATAGGGGAGTTTCTTATATTTTCATTTTTGGACACACATTCTCTCTCTCTCTCTCTCTCTATCTCTCTCTCTCTCTCTCTCTCTCTCTCTCTCTCTCTCTCTCTCTCTCTCTCTCTCTCTAATGTTGCCATATTTTTACAAAATTGCTGTGATGAACACATATGTTTCTGATGTTTGTGGAAATTATTGATAATTAATTATTGATAAAATTATTTCGAGGAAAAAATTAAAATCAAATTTAATATTACCAAAACGATATTGAAGAAATATGAAGAAAACTTTTAGACAACTTTATAAAAAAAACTAGCTGTTTTTACCCGGTCTTGCCCGGGATAAAAAGACCTTTGACTTGAAAAATGGTTCACTATGCTTACCAAGCGCTGTGTACTTAGCCCCAATTAACAAATTCCCCAATAAAATGAACTTTCTCCCCAAAAATTTGTATGGGCAGTAAATTCATTTTTTATTTCAATTAAAAATTTTTTGATTTTTTAATTTAGAAGTTTTTTATAAGATGCTGCAGCAAAAATGCTTCAAAAATAAGCTGCGAAACCGCTTTAAGTTTTTTTTTCAGTTTATTTATAAACATAAAATATAACGGAAAGGTTCCCAAATTAAAGGAATCAAAACTTTTAAAAATTGAATTACTTCATTCAATAAGTGATCATCATTGAGCAGAGACGTCAAATTCAAGTTTCAGAAATGAAAAACTAATGCGACGTTTAATATTGTGTCGCAAGGTTTCCTATTTTGATCAACAGGTAATTATTTCACATACGTAGATAACATTTATCATACGACATTTCGCTAAGCTGTGTTCCGCGAGCGAGTCGCGTCCGCGCGCATCGCGCCGCTTCCTCGCAGCTACTACCCGTGCTGCCGATTAGTTTTCGTTAACTTATTTTAATTCCTAAAACATATTTTTTAAAGCATTGCGATATTTTAGCTGAGCTGTGTTCCGAGAGTGCGTCGTGTCCGCATCCGTCGCGGCCGAGTCCGCGGTCGCGCGCCGCGGGCCGCTTCCGCGCGTTTGGCAGCCACACCTGTGCTGCCGCGCAGTTGTTGTCAACTTATTTTAATCGCCAAAATATATTTCTCAGATCATTGCGATATTTTTGCTGAGCTGTGTTCCGCGAGCGCGTCGCGTCCGCGCGCCTCGCGCCGCTTCCTCGCAGCTACTACCCATGCTGCCGCTTAGTTTTCGTTAACTTATTTTAATTCCTAAAACATATTTTATAGAGCATTGCGATATTTTAGCTGAGCTGTGTTCCGAGAGCGCGTCGCGTCCTCATCCGTCGCGTCCGAGCCCGCGGTCGCGCGCCGCTTCCGCGCGTTTGGCAGTCACACCCGTGCTGCCGCGCAGTTGTTGTCAACTTATTTTAATCGCCAAAATATATTTTTCAGATCATTGCGATATTTTAGCTGAGCTGTGTTCCTCCGCTTAATTCTCGCTAACTTATTTTAATTCGTAAAACATATTTTTTAGAGCATTGCGATATTTTAGCTGAGCTGTGTTCTGAGAGCACGTCGCGTCCGCATCCATCGCGTTCGAGTCCGCGGTCGCGCACCGCGCGCCGCTTCCGCGCATTTGGCAACCACACATGTGCTGCCGCGCAGCTGTTGCCAACTTATTTTAATTGTCAAAATATATCTTTCAGATCATTCCGATATTCTAGCTAAGCTGTATTCCCCGTGCGCGTGGCTTCCGCGCAACGAAATAATGCTATTGAAAAGAATTCTCATTTTAAATGCATTTATTGTAGGGCATATATTGAGAGCAGTATGCATATGTTTACTAAAATAAATATTTAACAAAATTCATTAAATAAAAATATGTAAAAATTTAAGAATGAATTTGGGGAGTAAGTTCATTTTTTAATACGATTAAAAAAAAATCGGGAATTTGTTCATTTCTTTTGGTACCTTTTTTTAAGTTTGGGGAATTTGTTCACCGTGTAGTTATTTCCGTGTAAACCAAATTTCAGAGCAATCCGTTGAAAAGTACAAATTTGTATAGGGAAGAAATATACCACACAACAAAATATGAATCTTATATGAAAATTGGGCGTAAAAGTAGGCGTGGTCGGTAAAAATCATATGGCGACCTTCCCTGGAATATGTACTAAATTTCGGAGAAAGCCATTGAAAAATAAAAGTTTGTATAGCAATCAAATAAAGAAACAAATAAAAGTAAAAAAAAAAGTTTTATATGCATAGAAGTTGGCGCAAAGTGGCCTGTAAGAAGCATATGGTATCCTTCCCTGTAGTACAGAGATCGTGTGGCCAAATTTTAGACATCCCTTGAAAAATAAAAATTTCTATAGTGAACAAATATACCAAAAAGCAGAAAATTAATTTTGTATAAAAAGTGGGCGTAGAAGTAGGCGTGGCCGCCAAGAATCATATGGCGACCTCTCTGGAGTACAGAGATCGTGTGTAGCAAATTTCAGTTTTGGAACAAATGTACCAAAAACAGAATACGAATTGCACACAAAAAGTGGGCGTAACAGTAGGCGTGACCGGTACGAAGAATATGTCGACCTTCCCTGGAGCAGAGAGATCGTGTATACCAAATTTCAGAGAATTCCGTTGAAAAATAAAAATTTGTATAGCGAACAAATATACCAAAACACAAAATGAATTGTATACAAAAAGTGGGCGTTAAAGTAGGCGTGGCCGGTACGAAGCATATGGCTACCTTTCCTGGAGTACAGAGATCGTGTGTACCAAATTTCAGAGAATTCCGTTGAAAAATAAAAATTTGTATAGCAAACAAATATACCAAAAAACAGAAAACGAATTGTATACAAAAAGTGGGCGTAAAAGTAGGTGTGGCCGCAAGAATCACATGGTGACCTGGCCTGGGGTACAAAGATCGTGTGTACCAAATTTTAGAGAAATGCGTTGAAAAATAAAAATTTGTATAGCGAACAAATATACCAAAAAACAGAAAATGAATTGTATACAAAAAGTGGGCGTAAAAGTAGGCGTGGTAGATAAAAAGTATATGGTGACCTTAGCTGGAGTACAGGGATCGTGTGTACCGAATTTCAGAGAAATCTGTTAACAAATAAAAATTTGTATAGTGAACAAATATGAATAAAATAGAAAATGAATTTTACATAAAAAGTGGGCGTAAAAGTAGGCGTGGCCGGTAAAAAGTATATGGCGACCTTTCCTGGGGTATAGAGATCGTGTGTACAAAATTTCAGGAAAATCCGTTGAAAAATAAAAATTTGTATAGCGGTCAAACAAACAAACAAACAAACAAACAAACAAACAGAAAATGAATTTTATATATATAGATACAAGTTCGGCTGTGCCGAAAGTTTGATACCATCCACATGGGCTTAATGTTTACATTAATATCTGGACTTTTTGCACTATATATTACAAATGTAAACAAAATATTGTAAAAAGTAAACAATTTGATAAATTTGTTACTGAATTATTACAAAATTTTGGACATATCTTGGCATAACGATGCCCGATTTTCCTCATTTTCAATAGCAACCTGCCCGAAATAGCGACAATATATATTATCATAAGTTTATTCAGGTAAATTGTTTATTTTGTGAGTGAGCGTGATTTCAACACAAAGACGGGCGGGCGGACAGACAGACATCGCTATATCGACTCGAGTTGTTATAAGGATCAAGAATAACATACTCTATGGGATCGCAAATGCATTTTTCGATGCATTATAACCGGAATGACAAACTGATATATACCTTCTGCACAGTGGTGTGGAGGCTATAATAAAGAAGAAATTGACAATGTTTGCCATTATAATCTTGTTGCCGTTGTAATCTTGTAATCTGAAAAACGTCTCGTACCGCTGTAGTTGTGCTTATACTCTTAGCTAAATTTATTCTATTCAATACCCAGCAATTTCTAAAAACAATTTTATTACATTTTAAGACTTTGTGTATTTATTTTATGACAATGATTACCAGCAAACGACACTTTACACTAAAATTGTTTGAACATTTTAAAGTTAATACATAAATCTAATATATATTTATTTGTTTACTCTTTACTTGTTTGATAAATATAAAACATTTAACGCGACATACGTAAAACTAGATGAACAGATTCAGTGATGATAAATAAATAGAGTTTGTTAAGTTATGGTTTTAAATATTTGCAAAACGATAACGAAACATACACAGAAAATTTCTAGTAGTTTAACACTAGGATTACCGGATCATTTATTTTGACTGGAAAGAAAGATGTCAATTCTTTGCAACTAGAAAATTATCGCTTCAACTTGTTTTCGGTATGTAGAGCAATTTGTCGCATGTAGGATCACACCAGGGCTAAATTAACAAACTGCTAGAAAAAATGCACCAAAAAAGTAAGTATAGGGTTTGATAGCACTATATCACCGCTTTTAAAAAACAATCGCATAGGAATTTTCGAGATTTGCCGATCTGAAGGCTTTTTCGCGATTTTTTATGTTTTTGTAACAAAAATGCAAGTTGGGATTGAAAGTACTCAATAAACCCTATTGAAAGAAAAAAATAAGAACTAAATAAGAACTCCCTGAGTTAGAGAGGGTCAAAATTTTACATTTTGACCAAACAGGTGTTTTTCTCACCCATGTAACTTTTTACCTGTTGTTCTTGGCAAAATTTTTCCCAAATAGTTTAGAATTTCTTCAGTCCTTCGCAAAAGAAAATTTTAAAAAAAATTAAAAAATTTTTTTAGTCTTTTTTGCAAAATCAAAAATTTTTTTGACTTTTTTCAAAAAAGGAATTTTTTTTTTGTTGCTCAAAAGAAAGCTTAGGTTTTTTCCTTTAAGAGCTTTTTGGTCGCTTAGTGGGATGCGGGAGGGATATCTATCAAAAAAAAGCAATGTTTTGTAACTCAAGACAATGGTTTTTCAATTTTTACCATATGCACTAATTTAAATTTATTCCTAGTAGTGTGTAAGTGTTTCTAAAACCTTAAAAATAAAGCATATACTGAGAAATTAGACAAATTAACCTTTCCGACGGTATATAACATACCTAATTCAAATTGCATACCCTCAATACTGTAATAGCCACAATTAATTTTATATATAATAATAACCATGATCTATAATATTAATAGGCAAGGCAATTTCTTGTGACCGATGTAAGTTTCACAGTTTTACCCCGATTTTGGCAAAAAATTTATCATTTGAAAGTTATTTCGTTTCAGCTGTTAGCCAGATTTACAGATTTTCATCGTCTGGAATATTTTTTGGAGTTATGATCGTTTAAAGTTGATACTAACACCTACATAAAATTATACAATGCTATTTGTGTGTTTATTTAATTTGTTAATGTGTTTGTGTTAATGTGTTGAGTTTGTTTTCTTCATTTAAAATGAGTTGAATTGTGAAGCATACCTTTAGGGTCTTTATTAAATGAAAAAATAAAATTTCCTAGAATTTGCACTCGAATTTCGAGTGCTGGAATCTGCTAGTAAAAATAAATAGACAAATAATTTAATAAAATATAATCTTAGTCGCATTAGATCCATTTATATCATAACTATTTTTATACCTAATTTATTGTAGCTGATGAAGTATTTAAGTTTTGTCACTTTTTAAAAATCCAGTCTTTCATCCAGCTTATTTGTCGCATTTATTTGCTGCTGTTTTAGCCAATCATTTCTTGGCGTTACTAGGTTCAGCTGTTGATTTCGCTGTTTGTTTCTTTTTGGCTTTGGAAAGAAATCGCATTGAGTAGAGGCAGAAAACTTTTTCATCGTGAGTCTTCCATCGACAAGCGGTATAAAAGCATGGTATTGAGCGGTGCCATCGATTGTTACCGCAGCATCGAATCTGCTCTTCAGCGATCAGATTGAAATGTTGCAAATAACTCTTTCAGGTTGCAGAGAACCATACACTTCTGCATTTTAACTTTCTTGCCATCGATTCGTACAGACACCCAGTCTTACATCCCTGGCATCAGGCTACTCATATCATCTCGCTGATGAAACTGAGTTACTAGAGCTTCAGTTTCGCACTCTAAAGTTTTTAGTTTCATTTTGTTTGTGAAAGCGCCAATTTAGCGCTTTTTTTATAAAGCTCTTAAAAATCGCTAAGTTAGTGCTTTCCATTTTCCTTTTTAGTAATTTAAGCGCTTTTTAAGCAGTCTTGTATATATTTGGACTATATATAATATAATGTACTTTTATCAGATATACATACAAACAGTGAACAGATTAACAAGCAGGATAATTGTACCAACGGAAATATTTTATTATATGTAGGATGAGAAAATTTAACAGTAGTATTGAAGAATCGAACAAAAAATAATCAAGCAAGATTTAATTGTGTTCACAAAATTTATTATTTATGAGATAAGAGCCAAACTCTCATATAATTTTAAAACATTAAAATAATACTAGCTGATTCCAGCGCTCGAAATTCGAGAGCAATTTCTAGGTAGCTTTATTTTACAATTTAGCCAATTCACAAACCAACACTTTTATGGTTTATTATTATTGTGAATGAAAATAACAAACTCATTAATAACCACATTAAAAAATTTAATGAAACACACATAGCATATGTATAATTTTATGCATGTGTTAGTAGCAACTTTAAATGTAATTTACTCAAAATAAGGTAAAAAAATTAAAAATCTGTAAATCTACAAAACGGCGAAAAAGAAATACCTTTCAAATAATATACGTTTGGTCAAAATTGGGATAAAATGGTAGAACAAAACATCGGTCACAAGAGATCGCCTAGCCTATTAATATTATAGAATTCAATAAAAGTTAAAAAAGAAGTTGAAGAGTACGAAATTGAACAAGTTAAAACAAAGTTAATGGAAAAATCGAAAAAGAACTGATTTGTTTTAGATTGCGCTGAAGTCGCAAGAATGTTAAGTGCAATAAAGTTTGCAAATTTTTTTCTATTAAATATGGACTAAAATAAAATTAATGTTGTGCAAGTTATAAAATTTCATAAAATGTTTATACTAATATTAATTCATATGAAAAATTATAAAAAAAATATCTAAGTTTCAGCCACTGCTAATTCCAGCCTATGATTGGCACACTTCCAGATAAATATTGACTGAAATTCATTCCTCAATAATTTACAGATTCCACTCTTTCGTCTCACCATTACCGCTGCAACACCGCATAACACACTCACCAAGTATGACCTTAATTTTTGTTTCGTTATTCCATACGATTGTAAACATTCTAGTAAAGCCTGGAATATTCCATTTGCGGTAGTACTTTGGATTTCTATCAAATCTAAATAAAAATTAACAGGAGAATTCATTCCATGGTTAGTAAGGCACACCCTAACGTAAATTATTAATGTTGATTTTTTGCTTAGAGTTGTAGACTCGTCGATAACACTAGCCAACAAGATTTTGGACTGGAGCATAAAAAAAATTATTAGTTTATTTAAAAATCAATGAATTTTCAAATGTGAATGGCGTTATTTGAACGTCGTTTGTATTTTGTTGGTTCACGTATTAGAGTCCAGTAATAGTCTCCCAGAATGCTTTTGCCGCAAAATTCTTGATAATTTCTTTCAATTTTCATTAAATCTTAGTGAGCATGCTCCCCTTGTTCGTCGCTCACCGCACCTAGGTTTACCGGAAAAAAAATCTAAATGCGAATGAAGAAAATGCTTTTTGAAAGACATTCAAGCAACTTATTCGTGATAATTTTTCAATAATTCAGCAACAATTTCTTTGAAGTTTTGACTCTTATTATTAAGAAAACTGTCCACAATGCTCTTGATAGATTTCCTGGCGGCATATTCTTTCTCCAATAAACATTGTGAAAAATTGTCATCATTCAATAGCTTCGTGATCTGAGTGCCAACAAATATGCCATATGAAATTTTAGGAAAAACCGCTGACAAATATTTAAATGCTGCACCATCTTTGTCCAGATCCTTGACAAAGTTCTTAAAAAAGCCCAATTTTATGTGCAGCGGCGGAAGAAAGACGTCATTTTGGATCAATTAATGGTTTATTTGAAATGTTTTATTTTCCTGGTGAATACTCAGCTCTTTTGGCCACTCTGTTGTGACGTAATCATGACATATAGCGCGACTATCCCAAAGACGAAGGAAACAACAATATTTTGTGAAAACTACTTGCATACCAGTCAACAAACCAATGACCTGAAACAGATTAATTTACAGTTATTTACGATGGTCTATACTATACATAAAGGGTTTTTCAACAGGGACGCTACAAAAGTAGAAAGACATGGACAGCAAACGACGCCGCAGCGGCCAAAAATAAAAAAAAACTACTTTTGGAATTTTAAAAATCTGTTGAAACAGTTTGATAAACTAGATTTCAAATTACAATAATCAAAAAGAATTTTTGAAAAAAAAATATTTTTGACAAAGTTATAGCCAATCAAAGTTGAAAGTTTTTGGTAAGTATGCAATATGCACACAAGAAACGTGAAAAATAGCGTATATAACGGGTGATTTTTTTGAGGTTAGGATTTTCATGCATTAGTATTTGACAGATCACGTGGGATTTCAGACATGGTGTCAAAGAGAAGGATGCTCAGTATGCTTTGACATTTCATCATGAATAGACTTACTAACGAGCAACGCTTGCAAATCATTGAATTTTATTACCAAAATCAGTGTTCGGTTCGAAATGTGTTTCGCGCTTTACGTCCGATTTATGGTCTACATAATCGACCAAGTGAGCAAACAATTAATGCGATTGTGACCAAGTTTCGCACTCAGTTTACTTTATTGGACATTAAACCAACCACACGAATGCGTACAGTGCGTACAGAAGAGAATATTGCGTCTGTTTCTGAGAGTGTTACTGAAGACCGTGAAATGTCGATTCGTCGCCGTTCGCAGCAATTGGGTTTGTGTTATTCGACCACATGGAAGATTTTACGCAAAGATCTTGGTGTAAAACCGTATAAAATACAGCTCGTGCAAGAACTGAAGCCGAACGATCTGCCACAACGTCTAATTTTCAGTGAATGGGCCCTAGAAAAGTTGGCAGAAAATCCGCTTTTTTATCGACAAATTTTGTTCAGCGATGAGGCTCATTTCTGGTTGAATGGCTTCGTAAATAAGCAAAATTGCCGTATTTGGAGTGAAGAGCAACCAGAAGCCGTTCAAGAACTGCCCATGCATCCCGAAAAATGCACTGTTTGGTGTGGTTTGTACGCTGGTGGAATCATTGGACCGTATTTTTTCAAAGATGCTGTTGGACGCAACGTTACGGTGAATGGCGATCGCTATCGTTCGATGCTAACAAACTTTTTGTTGCCAAAAATGGAAGAACTGAACTTGGTTGACATGTGGTTTCAACAAGATGGCGCTACATGCCACACAGCTCGCGATTCTATGGCCATTTTGAGGGAAAACTTCGGAGAACAATTCATCTCAAGAAATGGACCGGTAAGTTGGCCACCAAGATCATGCGATTTGACGCCTTTAGACTATTTTTTGTGGGGCTACGTCAAGTCTAAAGTCTACAGAAATAAGCCAGCAACTATTCCAGCTTTGGAAGACAACATTTCCGAAGAAATTCGGGCTATTCCGGCCGAAATGCTCGAAAAAGTTGCCCAAAATTGGACTTTCCGAATGGACCACCTAAGACGCAGCCGCGGTCAACATTTAAATGAAATTATCTTCAAAAAGTAAATGTCATGGACCAATCTAACGTTTCAAATAAAGAACCGATGAGATTTTGCAAATTTTATGCGTTTTTTTTTAAAAAAAAGTTATCAAGCTCTTAAAAAATCACCCGTTACAAATGGGTTAATTTAACGTAAATTGTCGATAATGCAGTTAAATTGTATATAAATATTAAAGTATGACATTACTAAAATATGGTAACATATTTTTTTTTACATTTAATTCATCATGTGTTTTGTACCGTTATTCTGAATGTAAACAGAAAGAAATTTTTTTAATTGTTTACAACTTACAAGTTTATAGAAGGTCTAAAAAAAAGTTTATTCGAGTTTATTTTTGATACTTTAATATAATATTGATACAAGTATGTACATTAAAAAAAAAATGGGTCTCTTTTGCAGAGCTTGGCAGAATAGTCAATTTTTTTCACTTTTTCAGTGTCAAGGCAAGTGCAAATTAGGCAAATTTTCTATATTTGGCACAAACATACAACACACTCCCTAGCCCTTACGGAAATTAAAAATCATTTAGAATATAAATTTAAGACACAATTGCAACAAAAAAGTATTGTAAGACTTAAATCAATTCTAGCTAGAATAAAAAAAAGTTGGGAAAAATGCTACAGAAAGAAATCTGTGTTTGAAAACAAAAACTTTTTCTGGCTAAATTCATTTTTTGATGTGGAAGAAGTTGATGAAGAAGTGGAAGAAGTAGAAGAAGAAGAAGAAGTGGAAGAAGAAGAAGATATATACATTGTAATATCATTATGTGAATATTTATTTTTTATAATATAATAAATAACATTTTTTTTTATTTATTAAGGGACCAAGTACAAGTCGTAAAGGAAGACCAAGAGTAGGCTTTAATGAAAGTTCTGAACGAACCAAAAGAAGAAAGGTAGATGATCTTGTGAGGTCTACATGCCCTGAGCAATTACGAAGAGCTGTTCAAAGAGTATCTAGCCCAACTCCAGAAACTTCTATTTCCGTAGAAAAGGCTTTAGCATTATTAATAGATAATGATCTATCGTATAGACAATATGAAAATATGCGAACGGTTGTAAATGATGTGCACAAGAACTGTTTTCCATCATATTATAGTCTACAAAAAGCAAAGAAAAAATATATTCCGGAAAATATATCAATATCAGAAACGTCAGTAAAAATACCATTACAAAATATTTTAAATATGACAGCCAAAAGTTTATTAGATTTAAATGATTTTGAAACCCAAAATGATGTAGTTTTGGAAATTAAATGGGGATTTGATGGTAGTTCAGGCCATAGCAATTACAAACAAAAGTTTAATGATCCAAATTCGCGGGATGAATATTTATTTGTTGCTTCATTTGTTCCATTAAGATTTTTAGACTGGGCTACAGAAAACAGTTTATGGAATAATTTAAAACATTCCTCAATAAGGTATTGTCGTCCAATATGCTATTATATGGAAAAAGAAAATTCGGATTTGGTTAAAACTACAAGGGCAATTATTGAGAAAGAAATATATAATTTGCAAACATTTGATTATGTTTCTGATAAAGAAAACCTTACCGTTCATTTTGACATGAGATTAACAATGGTAGATGGAGCTGCTCTTAATGTGTTAGCTGATAACAAAAGCAGTTCTTCTTGTTTTGTTTGCGGTGCAAAACCCACTGAAATGAATTTAATTCAAGTATTTGAGAGGGGCCTTAAAAAAAGAGAAGAATTACATAAACACGGATTATCAACATTACATGCATGGATAAAATTCTTTGAGTGTATATTACACATAGCTTACAGGTTGCCTCTAAAAATTTGGAGAGTTTCAAAAAATGATGATAAGCAAATTTTAAATCAAAGAAAATCTAAAAAATCACCAAAAATTTTATTAAAAAAAATTAATATAAAAAATTGTTAAAAATTATTAAAATTGGATAAAATTTGACACACACATTATTCTTGTTACAAGTGTTTCGTGTATCAAATTAATTTAAGAATTAAATTTTTTGTTCACTTTTATTTTAATTTTTTGAAAAAGGACATTTTTGAGAAGGCGTGTCCTTACTCCGATTTGGATAAAATTTTATCAAATCATTAAGGGTATCAAACTAAATGACTATACAAAATTTCATAAAGTTCGGACTTTTCCATCTTTTATGACGTTTTTTAATTTCAGGATATATGGGAAGGACACGAATCCTTGCTCCAAAGTTTTTGAAATTTTAATATTTTTTTTTCTTTTATCAAATAAAATACGTGTGCCAAATTTCAACTCTTTACAACCACTCCTTCTATGTATGGCCACTCGTTATATGAAATCACGACACTGTGCGCCGTATTTCTTGCCGCTCTTTTGACATTTCTCTTCAGTGAGGTTTGCCATTTCATAATGGAAAGATATACGAGCCAACAACGAGTCGAAATTATTAAAATTTACTACCGAAATTCGGAGTCAGTGGCCTCAACGTTAAGAGCACTACGTCCAATTTATGGTCGTCATTATCGTCCTAGCAGATCAACAATTAAGCGTCTAGTGGAAAAATTTGAATCCACAGGCACAGTACAAAATGTTCCCGTGCCAGTGAGACAAAGAAGTGCCCATAGTGTCGAGAATATTGCTGCCGCTGAGGTTTCAGTTGAAGAAAGCCCAAATGTGTCTCTCACACGTCGTTCTCAAGCGTTGGGCATCTCTGTGACGTCGTTGTGGCGAATTTTGTGAAAGGATCTCGGCCTACATCCTTACAAGATCAAATTGACACATGAACTGAAGCCGCTTGACCACCAGAAGCGTTGTATGTTAGTGAATTGGGCTGAGCAACAACTTGAAAATGATTCGGATTTTCATCGAAAAAGCATCTTCAGCGATGAGGCTAATTTCTGGCCGAATGGCTTCGTCAATAAACAAAATATGCGTTATTGGTCAGACAGCAATCCACACGTACTCCATGAGTCATCATTGCATCACGAAAAAATTACGCTTTGGTGCGGTTTATGGGCCGGCGGCGTCATTGGGCCGTACTTCTTCCGTGATGATCAAGACCGGCACGTTACTGTGAATGGGAATCGCTACCGTTCAATGATAACTGAATATTTTTGGCCCCAATTGGATGATATGGACTTGGAGGACAGACATGTGGTTCCAACAGGACAGCGCCACAAGCCACAGAGCGAATGTCACAATCAATTTATTGGAAACCAAGTTTGGAGAACGTGTTATCTCACGAAATGGTCCAGTCGATTGGCCGCCTCGGTCGTGCGATTTGACGCCGTTGGCCTATTTCCTGTGGGGCTACGTCAAGTCTATGGTCTATGTCAACAAGCCAGCGACGATTGATGAACTTCGTACGAATATCGAACGTGAAATTGCAGCAGTATCTGGACTTCTGCAAACGTGCCGGTGGTGGCATTGCAAAAGAGATCAATTTCCATACATAATGGCATCGAACGTACTTTCACAGGAATAAAGAATTTCATTGATATCCAAAACCGTTTTTGTTTTATTTAAAAAAACTTTTGTAGCGCCCTTATTGAAAAACCCTTTACAAAGAAATTTAAATCACACATCTTAAGGTCACCACAGATCTTCCGTTTATGATCGTTGTATTTGAGTACTGTCAAAATTTCAGTCATTGATTCGTAATTTTCCTTTGTATTAATGGCATGAGCCATTGGTATGGATGGTTTTTCATTCCCATAAAGCAAAAGAAAAGTCTGGAAACTGTACTTAGAGCCATCAATAAATAGTCTCCATTCAGTTTTGTCATATGGCCGATTCATTTTTTGAAATAAATCATCAACATCAGTACAGTATAGAATAGAGTGTTTCTTTTCGAAATATGCAGCCAATTCCAAGCTTCTATCTCTATAGATTGTTACTTTTGTCCCAACTGCAAGATGTTTCTACTGCTGCATGCGTGAAGCTAGTAATTCTGTGCCTTGTTTCGTTAAATGTAAATCCCGAATTAGATCATTCAGCTCAACTTGGGTGACTAAATGGCGTTCATCATTCGCGTAAGTTATATTTTTTCGATTTTTCATATTGAATCTAGCAACTTTTTTTAAACAGAAATAATAATCGGTTTGGTGGTTACTTGACTCTCTCCAAAGTACTGGAATTGAAAAATCGAAATAGATCTTCTTGCCATTTGACCACTTGTATAAAACAGTTCAGCAACTATTGCAAAACATTATCGGTGTCCACGGTTTGTCCAAGTTTCTGACAGCAAAACCAAAATAATGTAGATACGCATATTTTAATGTTTCTGACATTGCATATTCTTTTTTTCCAACCAAATATTCACCATACACAAAGCTAAAATAGCTTGATTCAGTAACACATGAATGATCTCCCTGACATGCTTTAACGCTACTATTATGAAGATTTAGAATGAATGTGGGCTTCTGTCAAATTAATAATACTGAAATTGTAGTGTCAGTATTGACTGTTTTACAGTATTGCCAGCATGCGATAAAAAATGAACAAGAGGTGATAGCCCAATTTTTATGCCAGATTCGAATTCAGAGCACCCAGATTAGTTAAAAAACATGCTTCGTTTCTGCAGTAAATTTTTTTTTTTAATTTCTAGACCAGTGTAATTATTAATCTTTTTTTTTTTTTTTTGTTAGATTTAGTCATTTTTCAGACATATTGCAATTACTGCAAATTATAATTTTGTTTAAATGGTGCGTGGTATATAATTGGCATATAATTCTCTACCACGCATCATTTAAACAAAATTATAATTTGCAGTAATTGCAATATGTCTGAAAAATGACTAAATCTAACAAACAAAAAATTTTTCTTCGCTTCAAAAGCGTCATCTCAAATATATGTAAAAGTGCATGTGTAGGTATGTACAAAACCGTACATCACATATGACAACTCTTACGAAAACTGAGAATAGTGGAAATTAGAAGTATAAATGCAAAAAATATTCAAAATTCAAAAAAATAACGATTGTTTGTTTGGACAGAGTTGTATCTTCTGAAATTAATACAAAGTAAAGCTGTATGGTACGAAAACTGTATCTAACCACACTGCTCGTAGGCCTGACTTTAGGTGAGTGTGTTAAAGCGCTGACCAAAAAGTGCAAGTACGAGTGTATGTGAAGGTTCATGGTTCAAAACCTCACGGCCGCCCTAAGTAGAAAAAATTTTCATATAGAAACAATCTATTCAATTAAAAAACATAACAATTATCACAATGTTCAATAAATCGCTGATGAAGCCTGAAATGCCAGAAACCGGTCCGATTAAGAATACAGTGCAGTTATGAATTTTTGTAATATATGCTTTCTTCTTCTCTACCACGCACCATTTAAACGTAATTATTAATCTTTTACTTATGGAACTATTTATTTCGGTCACTAAAGACTTTTTCATTTCGGTGCTGATATGAGTGATAATATTTGTGCAAGCATTTCCGAAATGCATAATTCTGCCCATATTTATACCGTTAAATTTATTTCCATTTCCAAATTAAGAAAAGTTTGATTCTCTTTTGCAGCTTTGTATGCAGTCCTAAAAACACGATAGGTTATTTTCTTTTCAAGAACCAAGTTTTTGTGTAGAATATTTGGAAGAATTTCTTTTTCGGCCTCCGTAACTAACTTGCATGCAGCTTTGTGAAATTATTTTTGATTATTTTAGAACAATCTTATATCTGGAACTTGACTAGTAGCTTCTATTGATAAAGAATCATTAACATCGTACAATATTTTTATTTTTTTTTTAAGATTTTTATAAATTCCCAGTCATATTGAATTAAAATTTTTTCTCATTCTGATTTTAACTGGTTTCGGTAGAGTAGCACTTGCCGAAATGTCGGTACACCTAGTGTTATTGCAAAAGTTTTTTTTTAGGAATTATTCTAGTTGTTTAATAAGTTTAATAAATTTATTACACTATTAACTCTTCTTCTTGAAGTTTATTAGTTTTTGTTTACACATTTTATTTCTTAATGTGACTTTTTTAACGTCATACAAGTAATTAGTCCCAAACTAAAAACAAATATCATAAATTTCACAAAAGCAGCTTTGATATGCGACTAGCTTTCGTAAAAATCTTAGCAATTGTCAAGGTTTCGAGTTCATTGAAATCTCTTTTATCGAGATATCAAAACAATTGTAGACACACTATTTATTTATTTATTTTTTTGTAATTGTTTAGCCACCCTGTATAGTATATTTTCTATGAGTTTGTTAATATTTATTTGTTTATTATCATCATTCGAACTGAAACCTATTCTGTTAACATATTTAACCATTCAATTTGCGCTTCATCTAATGTTGAGTAATATCTGTAATCTCTAAAAAAAAAATATGTTGCTGAATTTTTAATATATTATAAAAAAAACTCAACAAAAAATTAATAATAACTTTTAATAAAAGCTGTAGGTGATACATACCAACATACGTATATTAATTTCACTAAAAATTTGTTTAGCAATTTTTTTGAGTATATAAATTTCAATGAAAAAAATCCCCGAAAAAATTGTGTGTTATTGTATTTGACAATAACAATCAGATTGTTTAATTGAGTATAAAAAATAAACAAAAAAAAATGTGGGATAAATACCCAACATTATATACGAAATTCGAAGAAGCTTAAACTTTCATATATGCCAATATTTTTTTATAAAGTTTGTGAATAAAAATAATAATCTCACTATATATGTAATTTAAAATAATACAAAATTTTTATAACCTCGGTTTGAAAAATGTTCTGTAAAATAACAACAAATTCTCTGTCTCCACAATTTTTCTTAGAATGATTTGAAATTTTAAGAATATACTGTCCTTAAATCAATAACTTTAACAAATAAAAATTTTTAACTAGCCGTGAAGAAAAATGTTCAGTTAACATCAAACATCGAACTTGTAATAAGAGCTAACACACATTTGTTTAAAAAGTGGTTGATCTTTTTCGAGTGGTAATTAGCCAACAGCACAATTTTGCTCGGATTGTTTTTTTAAGATGTAATGTCATCGTATTTGCAAATTTAAGCATAAAAAAATTTGTATAATTTGTTCCTTAAGCGTTTCTCGTAAATCGATGTTAAACTTACATAGAGTGCATTCTTTCATCATATCACTCTAAAGTGAGTCAACTCAAAATTTACAAATTCTCAGTAGAGGCCAAAAAAGGTTTTTGATGTGTAAACATCTATACGCGCAGGGGGGTAAATTTCAAAAACAGCGTAACATGTAAGCGTAACATGAAAGAGTAACATGAAAGCGTAACATGTAAGCGTAACATGTGATCGTAATACATAAGTCGTAAGACAAAATGTGAGTGTATTGGTGAAAAAAATATGATATTATGATAACCTGTTTGAAAATTAAAAATGAAAAATAAAAAATTAAAAAAAAAATTTAAAAAAAATGAAAAATAAAAAATTAAAGATGAAAAATGAAAAAAAAATTAAAAATTAAAAATGAAAAACGAAAAATAAAAACGAAAAATAAAAAAATTAAAAATAAAAAATTAAATATTAAAAATTAAAAATAAAAAATAAAAAATTAAAAATTAAAAATTAAAAATTAAAAATTAAAAATAAAAAATTAAAAATTAAAAATTAAAAATTAAAAATTAAAAATTAAAAATTAAAAATTAAAAATTAAAAATTAAAAATTAAAAATTAAAAATTAAAAATTAAAAATTAAAAATTAAAAATTAAAAATTAAAAATTAAAAATTAAAAATTAAAAATTAAAAATTAAAAATTAAAAATTAAAAATTAAAAATTAAAAATTAAAAATTAAAAATTAAAAATTAAAAATTAAAAATTAAAAATTAAAAATTAAAAATTAAAAATTAAAAATTAAAAATTAAAAATTAAAAATTAAAAATTAAAAATTAAAAATTAAAAATTAAAAATTAAAAATTAAAAATTAAAAATTAAAAATTAAAAATTAAAAATTAAAAATTAAAAATTAAAAATTAAAAATTAAAAATTAAAAATTAAAAATTAAAAATTAAAAATTAAAAATTAAAAATTAAAAATTAAAAATTAAAAATTAAAAATTAAAAATTAAAAATTAAAAATTAAAAATTAAAAATTAAAAATTAAAAATTAAAAATTAAAAATTAAAAATTAAAAATTAAAAATTAAAAATTAAAAATTAAAAATTAAAAATTAAAAATTAAAAATTGAAAATTAAAAATGAAAAATGAAAAATAAAACATGAAAAATAAAAAACGAAAAACGAGAAATTAAAAACAAGTAAGAAAATTATAGTCGGTCTAGACCGACTATACGATACCCTATACCATGCGTTTAGAAACCCTATCTCTTAGGCCCAACTAACTGGACATAGAAAATAAGCAAAAACCAAATTTGAAAAAATTTTGAAAAAGTTCATATCGGATGCTATATCTATATGGGGACTAGGTCCAAAAATGGACCGATCCTGACCATGGTTGGTAACGTCTCTTGTATTTTGCAAACAGCAGCACAAAGTCATTATACCCAGACCACATAGTGGTATAGGGTATAATGAATAATGAATAATGAAAAATTAAAAATAAAAAATGAAAAATAAAAAAATTAAAAATAAATATTGAAAAATAAAAAATAAAAAATGAAAAATAAAAAATAAAAAATGAAAAATAAAAATTGAAAAATAAAAAATAAAAAATTAAAAATAAAAAATTAAAAATGAAAAATGAAAAATGAAAAATGAAAAATAAAAAATGAAAAATGAAAAATGAAAAACGAAAAATGAAAAATAAAAAATTAAAAATGAAAAATGAAAAATAAAAAAACAAAATGAAAAATAAAAAATTAAATATAAAAACTGAAAAATTAAAAATGAAAAATGAACAAGTAAGAAAATAATAGTGGGTCGAGACCGACTATATGATACCCTATACCATGGGTTTAGAGACCCTACCTCTCAGGCCCAACTAACTAGATATAGAAAATAAGCATGAACCAAATTTGAGTGGGATTTTTATTATTTTTTTTGGCTGCAGATATGAAAAAGTTCATATCGGATGCTATATCTATATGGGGACTAGGCCCAAAAATGGACCGATCCTGACCATGGTTGGTAACGTCTCATGTATTTTGCAAAAACATATACAAAAGAAAATTATAGTCGGTCTAGACCGACTATACGATACCCTATACCATGCGATTGGAAACCCTATCTCTTAGGCCCAACTAACTGGACATTGAAAATAAGCAAAAACCAAATTTGAGTGGGATTTTTATTAATTTTTTTGGCTGCAGATATGAAAAAGTTCATATCGGATGCTATATCTATAAAGGGACTAGGTCCAAAAATGGACCGATCCTGATCATGTTTGGTAAAGTCTCTTGAATTTTGCAAAAATATGTACAAACAAAATTTGAGAAGAATCAGTGCAATATTTTTGTTTTTTAATAGATTTAAGTGAAGATCGGGAAGCAGCTCTATATGGGGTCAAAGGGATCATTTTTGGACTACTCATTAGCGGATGTAATGAACGCATACAAACCTAATTTGAGTAAGATCTATATGACAATTTGGATCTTAAAGCAATTTATGTCGATTTCATATGGGTAATTTGTATGGGGGCTAGGTCTGAACATGGACCGATTCTCACCAATTTCAATAGCGTTCATCCCATGGCCGACAAAAGCTTATATACCAAATTTCATCAAAATATATTCATATTTGCGACCTGCAGTTTGATTACAAGCTTTACATGGACACACAGACGGACGGACGGACGGACGGACGGACGGACGGACGGACGGACATTGTTAAATCAACTCAGAAAGTGATTCTGATTCGATCGGTATAATTAAAGATGGGTCTAGGTCAAATATTTTTGGTTGTTAGAAACAGCAGCACAAAGTCATTATACCCAAACCACATAGTGGTATAGGGTATAAAAATTGAAAAATAAAAAATGAAAAATGAAAAATAAAAAATGAAAAATGAAAAACGAAAAATGAAAAATAATAAATTAAAAACGAAAAATGAAAAATAAAAAAACAAAATGAAAAATAAAAAATTAAATATAACAAGTAAAAAAATTATAGTCGGTCTAGACCGACTATACGATACCCTATACCATGCGTTTAGAGACCCTATCTCTCAGGCCCAACTAACTGGATATAGAAAATAAGCATAAACCAAATTTGAGTGGGATTTTTATTAATTTTTTCGGCTGCAGATATGAAAAAGTTCATATCGGATGCTATATCTATATGGGGACTAGGCCCAAAAATGGACCGATCCTGACCATGTTTGGTAAAGTCTCTTGTAACGGGTGATTTTTTTGAGGTTAGGATTTTCATGCATTAGTATTTGACAGATCACGTGGGATTTCAGACATGGTGTCAAAGAGAAAGATGCTCAGTATGCTTTGACATTTCATCATGAATAGACTTACTAACGAGCAACGCTTGCAAATCATTGAATTTTATTACCAAAATCAGTGTTCGGTTCGAAATGTGTTTCGCGCTTTACGTCCGATTTATGGTCTACATAATCGACCAAGTGAGCAAACAATTAATGCGATTGTGACCAAGTTTCGCACTCAGTTTACTTTATTGGACATTAAACCAACCACACGAATGCGTACAGTGCGTACAGAAGAGAATATTGCGTCTGTTTCTGAGAGTGTTACTGAAGACCGTGAAATGTCGATTCGTCGCCGTTCGCAGCAATTGGGTTTGTGTTATTCGACCACATGGAAGATTTTACGCAAAGATCTTGGTGTAAAACCGTATAAAATACAGCTCGTGCAAGAACTGAAGCCGAACGATCTGCCACAACGTCTAATTTTCAGTGAATGGGCCCTAGAAAAGTTGGCAGAAAATCCGCTTTTTTATCGACAAATTTTGTTCAGCGATGAGGCTCATTTCTGGTTGAATGGCTTCGTAAATAAGCAAAATTGCCGTATTTGGAGTGAAGAGCAACCAGAAGCCGTTCAAGAACTGCCCATGCATCCCGAAAAATGCACTGTTTGGTGTGGTTTGTACGCTGGTGGAATCATTGGACCGTATTTTTTCAAAGATGCTGTTGGACGCAACGTTACGGTGAATGGCGATCGCTATCGTTCGATGCTAACAAACTTTTTGTTGCCAAAAATGGAAGAACTGAACTTGGTTGACATGTGGTTTCAACAAGATGGCGCTACATGCCACACAGCTCGCGATTCTATGGCCATTTTGAGGGAAAACTTCGGAGAACAATTCATCTCAAGAAATGGACCGGTAAGTTGGCCACCAAGATCATGCGATTTGACGCCTTTAGACTATTTTTTGTGGGGCTACGTCAAGTCTAAAGTCTACAGAAATAAGCCAGCAACTATTCCAGCTTTGGAAGACAACATTTCCGAAGAAATTCGGGCTATTCCGGCCGAAATGCTCGAAAAAGTTGCCCAAAATTGGACTTTCCGAATGGACCACCTAAGACGCAGCCGCGGTCAACATTTAAATGAAATTATCTTCAAAAAGTAAATGTCATGGACCAATCTAACGTTTCAAATAAAGAACCGATGAGATTTTGCAAATTTTATGCGTTTTTTTTTAAAAAAAAGTTATCAAGCTCTTAAAAAATCACCCGTTATTTTGCAAAAATATATACAAACAAAATTTGAAAAGAATCAGTGCAATATTTTTGTTTTTTGATAGATTTAAGTGAAGATCGGGAGGCAGCTCTATATGGGGCCTATGACTAAGAGTTGTCCTATAGGGATCATTTTTGGACTACTGATTAATGGATGTAATATATACATTCAAACCCAATTTAACTAAGATTTGTATGATAATTTGGATCATATGGCAATATATGTTGATTTCATAGGGGTCATTTGTATGGGGGCTAGGTCTGAACATGGACCGATTCTCACCAATTTCAATAGTATCATCCGATGGCCGATAAAAGATTAAATACCAAATTTCATCAAAATATATTCATATTTGCGACCTGCAGTTTGATTACAAGCTTTACATGGACACACAGACGGACGGACGGACGGACATCGTTAAATCGAATCAGATAGTGATTCTGATTCGATCGGTACAATTAAAGATGGGTGTAGGTCAAATATTTTTGGTTGTTACAAACAGCAGCACAAAGTCATTATACCCAAACCACATAGTGGTATAGGGTATAAAAATGAAAAATAAACAAGTAAGAAAATTATAGTCGGTCTAGACCTACTATACAATACCCTATACCATGCGTTTAGAAACTCTATCTCTATGGCCCAACTAACTGGACATAGAAAATAAGCAAAAACCAAATTTGAGTGGGATTTTTATTAATTTTGTTTGGCTGCAGGTATGAAAAAGTTCATATCGGATGACATATCTATATGGGGACTAGGTCCAAAAATGGACCGATCCTGATCATGTTTGGTAAAGTCTCTTTTATTTTGCAAAAATATATACAAAAAAAATTTGAGAAGAATCAGTGCAATATTTTTGTTTTTTGATAGATTTAAGTGAAGATCGGGAAGCAGCTCTATATGGGGCCAAAGGCATCATATTTGGACTACTCATTAATGGATGTAATGAACGCATACAAACCCAATTTGAGTAAGATCTATATGACAATTTGGATCTTATGGCAATTTATGTCGATTTCATAGGGGTAATTTGTATGGGGGCTAGGTCTGAACACGGACCGATTCTCACCAATTTCAATAGCGTTCATTCCAAAAGCTTACATACCAAATTTCATCAAAATATATTCATATTTGCGACCTGCAGTTTGATTACAAGGTTTACATGGACACACAGACGGACGGACGGACGGACGGACATTGTTAAATCAACTCAGAAAGTAATTCTGATTCGATCGGTATAATTAAAGATGGGTCTAGATCAAATATTTTTGGTTGTTACAAACAGCAGCACAAAGTCATTATACCCAAACCACATAGTGGTATAGGTTATAAAAATGAAAAATTTAAAAAAAAAAATTTTAAATGAAAAATGAAAAACGAAAAACGAAAAATGAAAAACGAAAAGTTAAAAATAAAAAATAAAAAACGAAAAATTAAAAATTAACCGGATAAAATAATATATAATAATAAATATTTTTATATTAACAGAGCCCCTGCAGTTGATTGCTATAAGTGATACGCTTTCGTTTTAATTTTAAGAAAGTGCTATAAATAATCTTTAATTACTAGATGTTTACACATCTCCCCTGCGATCGGACTCACATGATTTTTTTTTAATAAAAGGTGAGACGCACGTTTCGTGTTTTGTTTCATTGTCAAACATCTTCAGTTTGGTCTATAATTTAACCATGAATCGTCTTACAAACGAACAACGCTTGCAAGTTATTGAATTTTATTATCAAAATGCGTGCTCTGTTAAGAAAGTTCATCGCGCGCTTTTTCCATTTTGTGGTCAGTTTAATCCACCCACTGAAGCGGCTATTCGGGCTATTGTGACTAAATTTCGCACCAAATTTACGTTGTTGGACATTAAACCACCAACACGCTTACGTAGAGTGCGAACTGAAGAATATATCACAGCTGTATCTTCTTCAAAGATGATGCGAATCGTAACGTAACTGTAAATGGTGAGCGCTACCGAGAGATGATATCCAACTTTTTTTTGCCCAAAATGCAAGAGCTTGACTTGCATGACATGTGGCTTCAACAAGACGGCGAGTTCGGTGAACATTTTATTTCACGTTCGGGACCGGTCAATTGGCCGCCTAGATCGTGCGATTTAACGCCTTTAGACTATTTTTTGTGGGGCTATGTTAAAGCTCATGTCTATGCAGACAATCCCGCTTCAATTGACGCATTGCAAGACAACATTGAAGCATTTATTCGTGAGATACCGGCCGAAATGTTGGAAAGAGTATGCCAAAATTGGACTAAGCGGATGGACCATTTAAGGCGCAGTCACGGTCAACATTTGCATGAAATAATCTTCAAACATTAAATTATATGGACCGTACTATCGATTCAAATAAAGATTTCATGCATTTTTCTGAATTTTATGTGTGTTTTTTTTTTGGAAAACTTTCCTATAGCTCTTAAAAAATCACCCTTTAGTTACTATAAAATTTAAAAACAGCTGTTTCATTGTAAGGAATTGCGAATAATAAGTATACAACAGTAGTTGTTATTGCGATTTTTTCAGTGATCATCAAAAATAACAAGTTTTTTGGGTGCAACTCAAAAAATGTGTTTTTAGTCGATTCTAAAGAAGCTACTCTTATAACACAAAAAGAGTTACAACTGTATTTTTTTTTTTTTTTTGCGAAAGACTAGAAAAATCGATGTAAGATTTTTACAGTGGATATATATGACCACTGTGTATCGTTTTCTGGCAAAATGTGAAAATTGAAAAATTTTGAGTTGACTCACTTTAGAGGTACAGGTGCGATACAAATGGCTGATATTTTTGGAGTAATAGTTCACCAACAGTATAATTTCGGTCGAATATGAATACAGTCAGTTGCCAGCTGTTTAAAAGAATCATATTTTTAATTCTTTTTTTGCAGAGGGTATATATCAGTTTGCATCGAAATAAATTCCGCCTGTCCGTCTGTCTATGGAAATCTCGATCACAGCCTCAACAACTAAGCTAAACTCTTCGTTTTTGCATAAATAACATCCGATTCAGTTGCTATTTAAAATTATCAAAATCGGTCTAATCGGTTACAAGACATGAAAGAAAATGGGAAAAAAAAACTATTGAACAAATAAAAATGTTCAATGTATTTGTTGTTTTGAAATTTTTTTATTGTTGTAGTCGTAGTAGTTATAGAATTTGCTTTATTAAGGTGTATGTATGTATTACACGTGTCACCTTGAGCAAGAATTGTTATACATTTTTTATAATAAATATGAAAGAAAAAATGTATTCTCTAAAAAAATCCCTTTTCTTAAAAAAGTACCGTTTCTTAAAAAGTTAATTTTCCTCAAAAGTACCTACTATTAAAAAAGCACCTTTTATTAGAAAAGTACCTTTTATTAAAAAAGTACTTTTTTAAAAAAATACTTGTTTTAAAAAACGCTTTTTTAAAAAAATACTTAAAATACTTAAAAAACACTTTTAAAAAAAAAACTTTTTTAAAAATCCCTTTTTAAAAAATACCTTTTTTTTTAAGTACCTTTTCTTAAAAAATTACAATATAGTTTTTTTAAAACAAGTAAATTTTTTTAAAAACTAAATTTTTACAAAAGTAAAAATTACCCTACACCCTCCACACAACAGTGCGGAGGATGTATATCAGTTTGTCAATGCATTTGTGACTCAACGAAATACATTTCGGAGACCGCATAAACTATATATGTATATTTTTGATCCTCTGTCTGTCTGTCTATCTGTCTACTTAAGCTTAAAATGTTCGTCATAATCTGCAGCACTTTGGAATTGCACTTGGAGCCTCTAGGCCCAATAGCCGAGGAATGACGTACGAAAATGTAAGGATACTCCGATAAAATTTCATATAAAAAACTAAAAATAGTGAAATATGTTTGTGTGTAACAGAACATGTATATAGGGTGGCCCTTAATAAAAAAAGTGTTCAAACTCTCGGTCGCAGCCACTAGAAATATGCAAATAGCAAAAAAAAAGTGAGAAATACAAAGTTTTGGGCCAATCAAAAAATATTTAGAGGTGGCTCAACGCGATTGAAATTTTCAAATGTGTTTATATGGAGAAAATATGACTTTCTTTCAGATTTTACAAAAATTTCGTTCTATAGTTTAATTATTCCAACAAATTTTTACATAATTCGGGATCAGTATTAAATTATCTTTCCAAAAAGCTATAAAACTTAAAAATCGAAGAAAAACTAGCCAAGAAATAGCAAATGCCCCAGACCACTTTTATGCCAAAAATAACTAGGTTATGAAATTTGATGGCATTTTTCTCAACATTAAGAAATTAATTAAAGCCAACATTTTGTTTTAGTTCCTATACCTGTAAGTACCCAGATATGAAGTATTGTTTTATTACCACCTTATTAACCTATTAAGCATTGCGACTGGAAATGAAAATTTTTTTTTTATAACGATTTTATTTTTGCGGATTTCCAGAAAAATGGGATTTTTGTAAAATATTCTGTGAAATACATTGTATCAAAAATTCATCACTTTTTTACTTTTAATGTTATATTTTCGGAAAAAAATATTATGATCCCATTAACCCTTTCGGAATTGGGGTTACATATGACCCCAAGCTAATAAAAAACAATTTATTCAAAAAATTCAAATATTTTGTAAGTGCTGTTGAATTTTTAGATGCGATGCTTAAAATATAATAACCAAATGTGTAGAACTTCCATTCCCAAAATTTTGGGATAAATCCGAGAACGTTAGCCCATTATTTGCCAAGGCCAGCTTTGGATTTTAAGATATTTTTAAATAAAAATTACAGAAAACGAGTTTTTCTCGTTTAATTTTAAGAAAAATAATTCGGTTATTTTTTATTTATTTATGGGATCAAAATAATCCATTGTGATATATCTTTTGTGCAATTATCTGCTTATCGCTCACGAATATAAACTAAACAACTTTTAACCAATTTTGTTATAAAATTATTTTATGTATAAAACTATCTATATTTTTCTAAATAAAATAAGAAGACCCACAAATGACCCAAAGCCAATAAAAGACAATTTATTCAAAAGAATAGGAAATATAAAATTAAAGAAAAGCAATACTTATTCCAAGTCGCACGCTAAATCATCCTTAAATACACCCAAATAAATAGAATTAATCAAAGATTCGGCACAGCTGAATATAATACTCTTACTTGTTTTAAGTAACTTTTTTTTTTAGTTTATTTATACCATCCTCACCACTGTGCAGAGTAGGGCGGGTCGATTTGTAGCGGGGAAAAATCGCTCAAGTGACAAGGAAAATCATATCCTAGTCTGTCTGTCTCCCATGGGGCAACCGGCAACCCCATTCCCCCTCATGCAATTGATCTGACTCACGCAGAGTCACGCATAGTCACGGAGTGATCTAAAAGTTATTTACCCTTATCCTATCGATCTTTTTGAATAGCATAACATAGTCAAGGCGTATGATTATTATTTATTAGCAGAGTACAAGATACGTATACGTATGAGTGTTAATTTTAATATTAAATCAAACATAGTCAGCCCAATTCTAAACAAAAAATGGTGATTTTCGAAATGTTTGTATGGGGAACCCCAAAGGTGGGTTCCAGGGGGTATGGGTCGGCCCTTTAAAGTTAGTGGGGGTCGATCATACATTTGGACTCGATTGGGGCACTCTAAATGGGTCAAAGTGAGACAGACAGACAGACAGGTCAAAAGTCGGGACATCAGAATTCGTTTTAGAGGTATGGTTTCTCGGGCAAAGTTTCTTATTTTGATCCCTAGAATACGATTTTCCTTTTCACTTGGGCGATTTTGAAATCAACCCGCCCTAGTGCAGAGGGTATATATCAGTTTATCATACCATTTTTTACGCATCGAAAAATTAATTTAAGATACCATAAATTATATACATTCTTGGTCCGCATAACAACTCGAGTCGATATAACGATGTCCGTCTATCCATGCGTGCGTCTGTCCATCTATCTATTGAAATCACGCTCTTTCACAAAATAAACCATTAATTTGGTAAATTTCAGATAATATTTTTTTCATTGTCTCGAGCAGGTTAGTATTCAAAAAAAGGGTAAATCGGGCATCATTCTTCCAAAATGTAGCCTTTAATACGCAGACGCCTCTAAAATGTAATAAAAATATATGTAGTGTGTTTTTTGTAATAATTTAATATTAAATTTATCCTTTTTCAAATATTTTGTTTAAAATTGTTACAAATAAAGCACTAAGTTCAGTTCTCAAAGTAAACGTAAAACCGAGGTGGAGGGTATCCAAGATTCGGCATTACCTAATTTAACACTCTTACTTGTTTTAATTTCTAATGTTTTTCGGGTAATACTACATCGAGTGGAAAGTAGTGGCCTCACATAGGGATAACTTTTAAAAAAATTGTTTCAAAATTTCATGACATTGCATTAATTAGGAAAAAAGTTACCATTATGCTTTTAAAGGCTGAAAAAAAATGGACTGCAAAGAGTTTCGTGTTTTGATTAAACATTGTTTTTTGGTGTGGAAAAATACTGTCCCAGCCAAGGAATGGATTGAAACATTATGGTGAATCTTCGCCGTCATATTTAACGGTTAAAAGATGGTATTACGAATTTAACGGTCGTATGAGCACAAATGATGCAGATCGTCCTGGTCTTCCAAGTGAGGCAGTTACCGAAGAAAATGTAAGAAAATTGGATCAGGTTGTATTGGCGGATGAACGCAAGGTTAAACTGAGTGAGATTGCTGGCATCATGATCATTTAAATACGAAAAAGCTTTCTGCTCGATGGATGCCGCGATTTTAACAGCTGAACATAAACTGAAATGTGTATGATTCAAAGTATGCTTTGGAGATGTTTGAAGTAAATTCAACTGAATTTTAACGTCGATTTATAATAACTAGCAGACCCCAGCCCTCGAAATTCGATTTCAATTCAATTCAATTTATTTCTTTCAATATTTCTTTAATCTATTTAATTCATTAAATTTATTTCATTATAAATATTTGTTGAACACACAGAAATAAGAGCCTAAAGGTAATTGAAGTGCCACCCAAAGGTATGCTAATTTTAGGCAATTCACAATTCAACACAGGGCGTGTGATATGCAATTATTATAATGAAATTCGATTGCGTTTCTGTCGTTTTGGTTTATGTTCAAAATTATTTTTCATTACAACACAGGGCTTTTCATATACAATTTTTGCAACACATTAACAAATTTAATAAACACACACACAGCATTGTATACTTTTATGTATGTGTTAGTAGCAACTTCAAATGAATTTTATTTAAAAAAAAAATATTCCAGACAATGCAAATCTGTAAATCTGGTGGACAGCTGAAATGAAATACCTTTCAAATGAGGTATATTTGGTCAAAATCGGTTTAAAACTAACAAAGTTACATCGGTCACAAGAAATCACTTTGCTTATTAATATTATAGATACCTGAGTAAGCGATGTTCTTAGTTTTCTGAAGAATACAATAATAAGTCAGCTACTCTTATAATTAGTTTATCATTTAGCATCATTGAAACACTGTATTGAAGTGTTAGTAGTCATATGACTGCTTAATTCAAAATTTGATGACGCTACGAAATTATTTTTGCAAATAAAATAAAAACCTCATAAATATATTTTGAAACATAAAAAATTGTTTTTATCTAAATATGTTCAATAAAACTAAATAACTTTATGAATGTGACTTGAATTAATTCAAAGAGTGAAAATATCAGAATTATTTTTGCGGTTATTCAACATAGGCCACAGAATAATTAAAATACACTATCATTCACAAATGGCAACTGGTTTTTTATATGTTTTCCCCGCTGCAGTCCAATTTAAATTTCAATTAAATTTTCCATTCCAAGATCTACAAAGTGATATTATTACTTTGATGCATCGATTAACTCCACTTTCTGATTTTACGAAAACTTACCCTTATGTGCTCCTAGGGTTAAAATGGTCCAAGATTCAGCAGTATTTGCAAAATATTTGAATCTTTTGACTTAATCGTCCTATACTAGCTTGGGGTCATTTGTAGCGCCACGTCCAGATGGGTTAATGTTTGACGTCATTAACCTATTTGGGTTAAAAATCAGTAAAAATATAACACAATTTTATTTCCCAATCCATAGTAAGGGTTTCATCTAGTTTTCTAGAACAATTAATTTTGTTTAAATATGCCAAAATTCAAAGTTTGCCCTCTGCAACGAATGGGTTAACGTTGTTCGATTTACTCCAAATTTTGAGCATGGAAGACTTGCACATTTGGTTATTATATTTTAAGCGTAACATCTAAAAATTCAGCAGTATTTACAAAATATTTGTATTTCTTGAATAAATTCTCTTTTATTAGCTTGGGTCATAATGGGGTCATATAATTTTTTCCGAAACCCTAGGCTATTAAGATTAAATAAGCAGATTCCAGTGCTCGAAATTCGAGTGCAATTTCTAGGCAGCTTTATTTTTCAACTTAGCTAATTCACAAACCAAAACTTTTATGATTTATTGTTATTGTGAATGAAGATAACAAACTTATTAACAAACACATTAACAAATTTAATAAAACTCACATAGTATATGTATAATTTTATGTATGTGTTAGTCGCAACTTTAAATGCAATTTACTCAAAATAAAGGAAAAATTTAAAAATCTATAAATTTGCAAAACGACTTAAAAGAAATACCTTTCCAATAATATACGTTTGGTCAAAATCGGGATAAAACGGTAGAACAAAACATCGGTCACAAGAAATAGCCTAGCCTATTAATATTATAGATATAACGCTTAAAAGTAGAAAACTGATAAATTTTTGATTCAAAGTATTTAGAAAGAGTACATTTACTGAATATTTAACAAAAAACTAATTTTTCTCGAAATCCACAAAAGCAAATTCTTTGTAAAAAAAAATTTTGGTAGAGGAATTTACTTAAAAATTCACACAGTTAATCTCTAGTATATATTCAACAAAACTTGTCAGATTCATTTTTTGAAATTTTGTTAAAGAAAATTTTTAAAACTTCAAAAGGAGTTTTCAAAATTTTGTGCAATAAGTTAAAAACGTGGTAATAAAACAATACTTCATGTCTGAGTGCCTATAAGTATAGAAAATAAAAAAAAATAATTGTTTTAATTAATTTCTTAAAGTTGAAAAATTTCCGTCAAATTTCACACCCTAGTTTTTTTTTAGCACAAAAATGGTCTGGGGCATTTGCAATTTCTTGACGAGTTTTTATTCGATTTTGAAGCTATGTAGCTTTTCAAAGGGATAATTTTGTACTGAAATCGACTCACACAAACAAAAAATTAAATTATAGAACGATATTTTCGTAAAATTTGAAAAAAAATTATATTTTCACCATATAAACACACTTGAAATTTTTAGTCGCGTTGAGGCACCTCTAATTTTTTTTTTTATTGACCCAAAACTTTTTATTTCTCAGTTTTTTTGCTATTCGCATAATTCTAACACTTTTTTCCCCTCCATATAATGAAGGGCCACCCTTACGGGTACTATTATTATTAATAGTGTAATAATGATCTGGATCTTGCGGAAATTTAAGTCGATCTCATAGGGAGGGTTGTTTATATGGGGGCTAGGTCTGAACATGCACCAATTTGCACCTATTTATACCAAATTTAATAAAAATATATGGGGCGTTTCATGTCAAATGATCCAAATTTTAAAACCGATGTCTTCCGATCGGGATGAAATTTTCACCAAGGTTAGTCCTATTAGATAGTAGTTTAGACACAATTTTTCAACAAGAACTCTCTGAGTTTTAGAGGGTCAAAATTTGACATTTTGAGCAAAGAGGTGTTTTTGCTCATCCATGTAACTTTTTACCTATTGTTCTTAGCAAAATTTGTCCCAAATAGTTAAGATAGCTATTTCTTCAGTCTTTCGGAAAAAAAATTAAAAAAAAAAAAAATTTTTTCACTTTTTTTCAAAATCAAAAAAATTTTTTTTTTTTTTTACTTTTTCAAAAAAGGAAAATTTTTTTTTTGTTGTATTTTTTTTTTTGCTCAAAAGAAAGCTTAGGTTTTTTCCTTTAAGAGATTTTTGGTCGCTTAGTGGGATGCGAGTGGGATATCTAGACAAATTAACTTTTCCGACGGTATGTAAATTACCTAACTAAAATTGCATACCTTAGATACTGTAATACACGTAATATGTTAACCTCAGTAAAAAATAATCACTTTTTTTTATACAAATGTTGAATAATAATTTTTTTATTTATTTCTAATAATAAATTAATATATAATAATAATAATAAAAATAAAAAAATAAATAATTTATTAGATCCATTTATATCATAACTGTTTTTTTAATTAATTTATTGTAGCTGATGAAGTATTTAAGTTTTGTAAATTTTTAAATACCCAGTCTTTCATGCAGCTTATTTATCGCCTTTATTTGCTGCTTTTTTGCCAATCTTTTCTTGACGTTACTAGGTTCAGCTGTTGCTTAAACTGATGTTGAAGGAAATCAACTTAAAGTGCTTAACAGATGACTCGCCAGAAGATTTACACGAATACCACGATTGCCTTAAATTGACTACGTGTCCTAATGCAACAACTTCTTGCCACTTAAGTGAAGTTCAAAGCCCGCAAACCACATTCATCAAAGAGAATTTAATCAACTCTTTTGATTGCGAATATATTGAGGAGGTGAAATTTGAATCTTGGATTCAGACTGACAAATGCATATTGAAAACAATAATTTTAAATGTGGATAATTTTGTGGAAGAAATGTGTACAGGATTGCTAAACTTGAGAACCCATGAGTTTTTCTTCAAAGATTTGAAGATACATTTGAAGTCTGGTGAATTCGTTATTTCGTATGATTTCTCAGAAATCTATAAATATGTTCTTCACGATTCCATACAAACTTTCTACTTCAATAACGACCAAGCAACTATATTCACAGTAGGTTTTTACTACATAAAAGATGAAAAAGTGGAACACAAAGGTGTGGCAATCATATCCTACGATTTAAGACATGATACCATTGCAGTTTATGAGTACCAAAAGCTAATCCTAAAATATCTAAAATCTAATTCACAGGTTATACTACGTTTCGGACGTAGCTCGTCAAGTATAGCCTCCAGTGCTCTCATCAAGATCGAAACTTAGATGCAACTGCTTTATTCAATTGGGCAATGAATTATTGTAAAGAAACTAAAATGGGTTTTAGTAGCAAAGAGGATCATGAGAAAACATTGAAAGCACTGAAGAACAAATTCGATACTGCGATAACAATCGATGGCACCGCTCAATACCATGCTTTTATACCGCTTGTCGATGGATGACCCAAGTTTTCTGGCTCCACTCAATGCGAGTTCTTTCTAAAGGCAAAAAAAGAACCAGCAGCGAAATCAACAGCTGAACCTAGTAACGCCAAGAAAAGATTGGCAAAAAAGCAGCAAATAAATGCGATTAATAAGCTGGATGAAAGACTGGGTATTTAAAAATGTACAAAACATAAATACTTCATCAGCTACAATAAATTAATTAAAAAGAAAAAAATTACGATAAAATTTTATTAAATTCTTAATTTTTTTTATTTTTATTATTATTATTATATATTTATTTAATTATTATTACAAATAAATAAAAAAAAATTATATTTCAACATTTCTATAAAAAAAAAGTGATTTTTTTTCATGAGGTTAACATATTGCGGGTATTACAGTATCTAAGGTATGAAATTTTAGTTAGGCATGTTACATACCGTCGGAAAACTTAATTAGTCTAGTTTCTCAGTGTATGCTTTATTTTTAAGGTTTTGGAAACACTTACACACTAACAGGAAAAAATTTAAATTAGTGCATATGCTAAAAATTGAAAAACCGTTGTCTTGAGTTACAAGACATTTTTTATACCCTCCACTCCAGTGTGCAGTGGGTATATATAAGTTTGTTATTCCGTTTGTAATAATTAGAAAAAAAATTTTGGACCCAATAAAATATATATATTTGTGATCCTTATAGCAACCGGAGTTGATATAGCGATGTCCGTCTGTCCGTCTGTGGAAATCACGATGACGGCATCAATCGGGCAGCTAGGGTGCTCGTTGACATAAAAAATGATTCACTAACATCATGAAAAGTTTGCTATTTAAAATCGTCCAAATCGGTCGATTAGGGCCCGAGATTTGAATGAAGAACTAAAAAAAGTCTTGAAGAAATATAATTTTCTATGTTGTTCTTGTCACGATCACGCCCTCAATAGTCCAGCTACAGTGATCATGTTTAGTGACAATGATTCACCAAATTCAATGGAAGATTTCTATTTCAAAAATCATTAAAATCGGTGGAACAGGTCCAGGGAAATCTCTGAAAAATTAAAAAAAAATGGAAAATATGATGTTTCTATATTGTTCTTGTTGTTATTCTAAATGTTGTGTTGTTGTCATAGCTGGACTTGTTGTTTTTGTGGTCGTTGTGGTAATAATATAATAAAAACTAACCCTTTGTACATTTTTTTTTATTAACTCTGGTAGAAAAATTTAAAAGTTTCCATTGTTTTGGCATCACTAAAAAAAATTTGCTAAATCATTTCTGTCATTACCACGAGCCTGCCTGCAAAATTTCAGATCGAATGGGTCACGGGTAAGGGGTTAAAATCGATCCAAAATTTTTTCGACAAGCAGACACTACGAGTTAATATAAAGGGAGTAAAAATTCACCAACATCTAAAGCAAATAATGCTAAAATACCTAGTTGTTAATAAAAAAAAAAAAAAATAATGTAAATTTAGCAAAAAAAAATTTTATGTATGTATAAATTTATTTCAAGAGAAAAACACAAAAATAACGTTTGATGTTGTATTTTTTGTGTGTAATAACATATACATATATAAACATATTATATAATACAAATACTATATACATATATTCTATATATGTATATCCATAACAACTGCATGTTAGAAATAAATCGGTATATTATTTTATTTACATAAAATTCTGCAATATTTTGTTGTGGGGAAAATACATTTCTTTTGCATTAACAGAGTGTCACTTCATTTTGCTCAGCGTGACTATGCCACAGTAGATGGCGCCACAATTTTTGTTCTAATTAGCTTTCTATTTTAACATGAATGTCAATATTTTCAACTAGATATCATACAGAACAATGTTAAGAGTATACACGGGCTGGTCTTTTATTTCATACGTTTTTTCATTATTCTTTTACAAATACGAACATAAGTTTGGCATATTAACTTTTTGTTGTCTTTACAAAATAGAGTTACCGAGTTCATCAATGAGTTTTTTGCTTTCAAAACAATTCTACATAGTTATATAGAATTATTATTCTGCTTTACCTGCAAAATATCTGATTGCGTTTACATCTAATTTTTAAAAATTGTTTATAATTACTAAAGCACATAAATACAAAATTGCACTTTTTAAATTTTCCATTCAAATTTAAGAAAATATCAATTCTAACAAGTAAGAAAATTATAGTCGGTCTAGACCGACTATACGATACCCTATACCATGCGTTTAGAAACCCTATCTCTTAGGCCCAACTAACTGGACATTGAAAATAAGCAAAAACCAAATTTGAGTGGGATTTTTATTAATTTTTTTGGCTGCAGATATGAAAAAGTTCATATCGGATGCTATATCTACAAAGGGACTAGGTCCAAAAATGGACCGATCCTGATCATGTTTGGTAAAGTCTCTTATATTTTGCAAAAATATGTACAAACAAAATTTGAGAAGAATCAGTACAATATTTTTGTTTTTTAATAGATTTAAGTGAAGATCGGGAAGCAGCTCTATATGGGGTCAAAGGGATCATTTTTGGACTACTCATTAGTGGATGTAATGAACGCATACAAACCCAATTTGAGTAAGATCTATATGACAATTTGGATCTTATGGAAATTTATGTCGATTTCATATGGGTAATTTGTATGGGGGCTAGGTCTGAACATGGACCGATTCCCACCAATTTCAATAGCGTTCATCCCATGGCCGATAAAAGCTTATATACCAAATTTCATCAAAATATATTCATATTTGCGACGTGCAGTTTGATTACAAGCTTTACATGGACACACAGACGGACGGACGGACGGACATTGTTAAATCAACTCAGAAAGTGATTCTGATTCGATCGGTATAATTAAAGATGGGTCTAGGTCAAATATTTTTGGTTGTTACAAACAGCAGCACAAAGTCATTATACCCAAACCACATAGTGGTATAGGGTATAAAAACTGGAATTAAAAATTTCCAATTATAAATTACAATTAATGTCTTTCCGAAAATCATATCAAAACGTCGGAAATTATAATTTTAAATTTAGAAGACATCAATTGCATCTTTAATATATAAATTTTATTCGTTACACAAATTGAAATTCCAAAAAAAAAAAACACCAAATACCTATGTTTACATTTAAAAAATTTTTGCATTTAAAAAAAATATTGACATTCAGGAGAAATTAATAGCTTTTCAGTACCGCGATTCAGTAACTTCTTTTAACGATATTCGCTATTGTTAAACTCAGCTGTTGTTGTTATCTAAACGACAACCATTTTGTGCTGTTTATTCAATCGACAAAAACTTAAATTTTTAGGTTGAAATGTCGTCATACATAAATAAAAATCATAAAATAGTGAAAATATTTTGCTTTTATTAAAAAAACTTTTTTATATAAATAAAAAAAATTAAATACCATATTCAATTTATTATTTTATTTTCAAATAAATACACAGAAATATTAGTAAAAAAAATAAAGATATTAAACATAAACATAAAATCATCCTGTCAAACACGAATTAATTTGTTTTTTTTTTTCTATTCTTTGTGTTTTTCGCTTATTTTGACAGAGATGCCACTCGTTTACAATTTAAATAAATAGAAAAATAGATTTGTCGATTGTCGGTAAGATGTATGTACTTAGTGATTCACTTATTCCTTAGTGCAAACAACAATAGCTGTCGATATATTTTGCGATTGTCGGATCGTTGAAATTTACAGAATCACACTACAGAAAACATTAATTTAAATTCAATGAATTTTAGAAAACGTCAAATGATATTTAAGAATTGCAAACATAAAAATTGTTAAATAAATAAACGCAATTTTATGAGAATGTTATTTATATATAAATTTTCACAATTTTTTTGGATGAAAATTTGAAGTTTTTCAGAAAATAGAAATAACAAATTATTTTATTTAAAATGTTTGAGACATTTGGTTTTTTGCGTTTGGCATCCCTAATTTGAATATTTATTATTATAAATTAATCTCTGTGTTTTCCAAATATGGCAATATTTTAATAAAAAAGTTGAGAGAGTTTTTTTGGTTATTATTTTGTTACTCCATCCGACCTATATGGCCGCAATGAAGAAATATTTGGCCAGTTAAAAGAACTAGACAACCATCTCCAATTAGCATGATTTAATGCATATAGCCACCCTACACAACCATTACCTTTGCAGTGGAGGTTAAAGCGAGCTATTTAATTAGCAAAAACTAAATTAAACGAGAAGTTATGTCATATAACCGGAAACGCATGCATATAGGTATATAACCTAAATGCATGCCGATCAGCAACCACGATGACCAAAAAGCAAACACCGAAGTAAATCCGAAATAATTGAAAAGACGAAAACCAACCCAAAGAATTTGCTGAAATAATTTGGTATTAAGTTTAACAAATTGTTTACTTTTTCATTTACATTTATTATCAAGACTCAAACCGAGGTGGAGGGTATCAAAGATTCGGCACAGTCGAATTTAACACTCTTACTTGTTTTTTTATAGATATCCCACTCGCATCCTACTAAGCGACCAAAAAGCTCTTAAAGGAAAAAACCTAAGCTTTCCTTTTTGAAAAAAAGTCAAAAATTTTTTGATTTTGAAAAAAAAGTCAAAAAATTTTATTTATTTCTTTTAAATATTTTTGGGACAAATTTTTAGGTCAAAAGTTACATGGATGAGAAAAAACACCTGTTTGGTCAAAATGTCAAATTTTGACCCCCTCTAATTCAGAAAGTTCTGGACCGATCGTGTTGACAAATTATTTCTAAACTACTATCCAATAGGACTAACCTTCCCGATCGGAAGACATCGGTTTTAAAAGTTGACATGAAACGCCCCATATTTATATTTGCGATCTATAGTTTGGCTGACGGACGGACATCTCTAAATCGACTCAGAAAGTATATTGTAAGGCATAATAAAAGATGGCTCTAGAACAAATATGTTTGGTAGTTAAAAAAATTAGCACAACCCATTAAATCATCACCACATAATGGGGTATAAAAGTTTGATTTTTGTTCTTAATATGAAAAAACCGAAATTCTATCCATAGGTAACATTCCCAAATTGTTATACCCTATACCACTCTGTGCTCAGGGTATAATAAGTTTGGGCTGATGTTTCGGTTTATCAAACATATTTCACCTGGACCCACATAATATCAGACCGATATATACAGTGGTTCTGAGTTTATTTAACGATGTCCGTCCGTCTGTCTGTGTGGTCATGTAAACCTTATGATCAAAGGTCGCAAATATGTTGAAATTGGTAAGACCTAGCTCCCATCGGTGATATTTTTTATGTATGTATGTTTATTCACCCATTACTCGTTAGTCTAAATATAAGCCCCGGAAGTTTTTGATCTTCGTAGATTTTTTCAAATTTGATTTATTTCAGTTCTTGAGTAAAAAAAAAGCCATTTTTCGACCAAGTACCCATAAAAATATAGGCAGGCCACAAATTCATAACAGTGCCACACAAATTTAGAATGCTTACTTTCTATATCCAGTAATGACCTCAGCAAAGCTTGATCTAAGACCATTTCTCGAAAATCATTGTATAGGATATCGTATAGTCGGTCTAGAGCAACTCTATTTTTCATACTTGTTTTTAAATTTTTTTTTATCAAATGGCCGATCTTAGCACGTAAAGTGTTAAATAATGTTTAATTAACCTTAATTTGTGTATAATGAAAGTATTGTTGTATACTGGGTGTGTGTTTCGGGATAATTTAGCTGATATTAGTAAATATAATTTGTGTACGCCAAAAATACTCATCGCAGCAATTAAACACAATAACGAAAATGTTAAACAGAACAGATAAATGTACATTATTTATATCAAATCTGAGTCAAGGTAAATATGTACCATTTGGCCTAACAGGCCTAACTCTGTGGTCGGGATATAATGAGATTATGCTGATGTTTAAATCTATTGTCATGTAAAAATTGTACACATATGTAGAGCAAGCTCTGGTATTGTGGAATATGGACCACTTATAACTTATTTCGAAACTAAATATTTCGTAAATCTCGGCTTCTGTGTATACACATGGCGTATCGAAATATATTAACATATGAAAATATTCGTTGTCGTTAGTTGTGAGAAACACACCTGGGTGGAATTGACGAACTGCTGAAAAAATACTACACAAAAAGTGAGTATAGGAATTAATAGCACTATATCACCGCTTTCAAAAAAAATCACTAAGGGAATTTTCGAGATATGGTGATTTAAGCCATTTCTCGCGAAGACTTAATAAAAAGATATTTTAATTTAAAAATCTTCACCCTAGCTATATTTATTGATAATAGAACGATCTTTTATTAATGTATCAACCAATTCGCTAATCCAATCTCTAGAACAATTCGACAAAGACCGGGAAATTTAGGCCTGCATCAGTCACATGCTAGGGAATAGATGGATAAGTTCCTAGGTTGGTGGCATCGGAATAAGAGACAAGGTTTGTTGTGGGACCCTATGGGTGACCACTATAAACAGTCTAGCCAATCAGGGTTTCCAACCTGTTTGCCACGCAGATGACGTAACGATACTCTTAAGGGGGAAAGACATGTAGAAGGGCACCGGATCCATTCAAAATAACATACAACTAGCCACAACCAGGAAGAAAAATTATTCGAATTTTCAGTTTCCAAAAATTACCTTTTTTTGAAAAAGTAAATTTTACTCAAAAGAGGTGGTTGCCTTTAAAAAGTACCTTTTCTTCAATAACTATAGTAACTACTTGTTAAAAGTATTTTTTTTTTTTAAAGTATCTTTTTAAAAAAAAAATTTTTTTGTATAAAGTAGTTTTTATTAAAAAACCTTTTCTTAAAAAGTTAATTTTCTTAAAAAGTACCATTTCTTGAAAAAGTGGTCTGAATTTTCTTTAAAGAAATAGCTTTTCTTAAAATCAACTTTTCTTAAACAGTTCATTTTCTTACAAAAAGATACCTTTTCTTTAAAAAGTACCTTTTCTTAAAAAGTAATTTCTATAAAATAAAAGCACCTTTTCATAAAAATCACATTTTGTTTAAAATTCCATTTGCTAAAAAAAGGTGACTTTCCTTCAAATGTACAATTCCCAAAAAAGTACAATTTCTTAAAAAGGTACCTATTCCTAAAAAAAGTAATTTAAATTTAATTTTGTACTTCGTTTTAAAAAAGTGTTTTTTCTAAACACGTACGTTTTCGTATATGAAAAGAAAGTGCGTTTTCTTTAAAAAGTAAATTCTCAGAATAAAGTACCTTCTTTTAAAAAATTATCTTAGAAAGTAAATATTGTTCTTAAGAAACTACTATTTTTAGAAAACGACATTTTCTAAATAAGTGGCTTTCCTTGAAAAGTTCCTATTCTTAAAAAAAGTACCCTTTCTAAAAAATAAGTACATTTTGTTATAAAAGTATATTTTCTCAAAAAGGTGTCTTTCTTTAAAAAAGGACTTTTTCGTATAATAAAAAAATACCTTTTCTTTAAAAACCTTTTCTTAAACATTATTAAGGAAAGTAAAAATGCTTAAAGAGTAGATTTTCTTAAAATAAAGTATTTAAAAAAAAATCGTGTGAGTCCGATCGCAGGGGATATGTGTAAACATCTAGTAATTATTTTTTTATGGCACTTTTTTAAAATCAAACAGAAAGCAATCAAGTGCAGAGGCTCTGCTAATATAAAAATATTTATTATTATTTGTTATTTCAACGGATTCATTTTTAATTTTTCGTTTTTATTTTTCATTTTTTGTTTTTCATTTTTGATTTTTCACTTTTTACTTTTCATTTTTCAATTTTTTTTTTATTAATTTTTCATTTTTTATTTTTCATTTTTCATTATTTGTTTTTAATTTTTTATTTTATATTTTTCGTTCTTCATTTTTCAGTTTTCATTTTTTATTTTTTATTTTTCGTTCTTCATTTTTCATTTTTTATTTTTCATTTTTTATTTTTAATTTTTCATTTTATATTTTTCATTTTTCATTATTCATTTTTATTTCTCATATTTTATTTTTAATTTTTTATTTTTCATTCTTTATTTTTCATTTTTATTTTTCATTTTTTATTTTCCATTTTTTATTTTTCATTTTTCGTTCTTCATTTTTCAGTTTTTATTTTTCATTTTTCATTTCTCATTTTTATACCCTATACCACTATGTGGTTTGGGTATAATGACTTTGTGCTGCTGTTAGTAACAACCAATAATATTTGACCTACACCCATCTTTAATTATACCGATCGAATCAGAATCACTATCTGATTCGATTAATCGATGTCCGTCCGTCCGTCCGTCCGTCCGTCCGTCCGTCCGTCTGTGTGTCCATGTAAAGCTTGTAATCAAACTGCAGGTCGCAAATATGAATATATTTTGATGAAATTTGGTATTTGATCTTTTATCGGCCATGGGATGAACGCTATTAAAATTGGTGAGAATCGGTCCATGTTCAGACCTAGCCCCCATACAAATGACCCCTATGAAATCGACATAAATTGCCATAAGATCCAAATTGTCATATAGATCTTACTCAAATTGGGTTTGTATGCGTTTATTACATCCATTAATGAGTAGTCTAAAAATGATCCCTGGGACAACTGTTAGTCATATGCCCCACATAGAGCTGCTTCCCGATTTTCACTTAAATCTATCAAAAAACAAAAATATTGCACTGATTCTTCTCAAATTTTGTTTGTATATATTTTTGCAAAATACAAGAGACTTTACCAAACATGGATCGGTCCATTTTTGGGCCTAGTCCCCATATAGGTATAGCATCAGATATGAACTTTTTCATATCTGCAGCCGAAAAAATTTATAAAAATCCCACTCAAATTTGGTTTATGCTTATTTTCTATATCCACTTAGTTGGGCCTAAGAGATGGGGTCTCTAAACGCATGGTATAGGGTATTATATAGTCGGTCTCGACCGACTATAATTTTCTTACTTGTTTATTTTTCATTTTTCGTTTTTTATTTTTCATTTTTTATTTTTCATTTTTTATTTTTCATTTTTTATTTTTCATGTTTATACCCTATACCACTATGTGGTTTGGGTATAATGACTTTGTGCTGCTGTTTGTAACAACCAAAAATATTTGACCTAGACCCATCTTTAATTATACCGATCGAATCAGAAGCACTTTCTGAGTTGATTTAACAATGTCCGTCCGTCCGTCTGTGTGTCCATGTAAAGCTTGTAATCAAACTGCAGGTCGCAAATATGAATATATTTTGATAAAATTTGGCATGTAAGCTTTTATCGGCCATGGGATGAACGCTATTGAAATTGGTGAGAATCGGTGCATGTTCAGACCTAGCCCCCATACAAATTACCCCTATGAAATCGACATAAATTGCCATAAGATCCAAATTGTCATATAGATCTTACTCAAATTGGGTTTGTATGCGTTCATTACATCCACTAATGAGTAGTCCAAAAATGATCCCTTTGACCCAATATAGAGCTGCTTCCCGATCATCACTTAAATCAATTAAAAAACAAAAATATTGCACTGATTCTTCTCAAATTTTGTTTGTATATATTTTTGCAAAATACAAGAGACTTTACCAATCATGATCAGGATCGGTCCATTTTTGGACCTAGTCCCTATATAGATATAGCATCCGATATGAACTTTTTCATATCTGCAGCCCAAAAAATTAATAAAAATCCCACTCAAATTTGGTTTTTGCTTATTTTCTATGTCCAGTTAGTTGGGCCTAAGAGATAGGGTTTCTAAACGCATGGTATAGGGTATCGTATAGTCGGTCTAGACCGACTATAATTTTCTTACTTGTTTATTTTTCATTTTTCATTTTTCATTTTTCATTTTTCATTTTTCATTTTTTATTTTTCATTTTTAATTTTTCATTTCAAACAGGTTATTACTTATCATAATTTTATAACCAATACAATCATAAGTCACACCGATTTTGTCTTACGTCTCATATGTTACGCTGTTTTTGTGATTGTATTGTGAAATAGAAATTTACCCCCCTGCGCGTATAAATGATTACACATCAACAAGTAAGATTTTTACATTCGGCTGTGTCGAATAATTGATACCATCCACCCTTGTTCTAAACACAATATGGTTGCAATACTAAATGACCAGAAAGGCTAGATTTAAAATTATAATGGCGAGATTTTTTAAAATGATGTTTAAAGTTAATAAGATAATTAACAAAAATTTTAGGTATTTTTGAGCAATTTTAATGGAAAGTAATTATTAAATGCAATCAGCATAAATGGAAACACATACAATTACGTTTTTGTTTGTTTGTTTATCAGCGAGATGCATACACATTTTTGTTTGTGAACGTTCGCATGTACAAAAAAAAAACAAGCAACCGAAAATGTTTATGTATAGCTGATACATATCTACATGCAGATGTTCTGTTACTTATAAACATTTTCAATATTTTTCGATTTTGATATGAAATTTTATCGGTGTATCTTTACATTTTCGTACGTCATACCTCACTTATTTGGTCTAAATAAACCAAATTCAATAGCAAACTGATGTAGATTATGACGAACATCTCAAGTCTAAGTAGTGCGACCAACTCGACCAATTACGGACAGGATAATGTATTCAACAGACATCCAGATAGACAAGCGGACATCGCCAGACTGACTTCCCCTTTTATTTTATAAGCATCAAGAAATATATAGTTGGTGGGTCTCCAGAATTTGTTTCGATGAGTTACAAACGGATTGGCAAACTGATGTATATCCTCTGCAGTCGTGTGGAAGGCAATAATTTTTTTTTTCAAAAGTACCTTTTCTTAAATAAGAAAATATTCTTAGAAAAGTGTCTTTCTTAAAAAAAAACTTTTTCTTAAAAAATTTACATTTTCATAATTTTTGACTAATTGTTTAACAATTTTTAATTACACTAATTTTCTGTTCTGCTATACAAAATATAACGGTCTTGAAATCGAAGATTTGAAATATACCAATACAAAAGGTAAAATTGATTTTGTTTTTAAGAGCCACTCTTAAGAAGTTCTACACATTTCAATGAAAGAAATGTTACAACCTGGGGTCGAATCGTCGCATTCGTTATCGAAATTTTTCGATCGAAATAATTTTTTTATTTTCCAAAATAAAATACTAAGAGTAATTTTACTCTGTCACAGCTAACGAGTTATGGTCCATAGTTTATAGTAAAAGTGAAAAGAGGTCTGACGGTTGTCCGCCTTCTTTAAATAATACACCAAAATATGGAATTTCGATTAATTTTACTCGATATCGAATGCGACGATTTTCCCCCCCCCCCCCTATTTTTGTGTCCTTGAACTATATATTGTTGTTTTAGTAAATTGAAGGGCTTATTTTGGTAGTGATCCAAAAATTCCTTATAAAAAGTTATGCGTTTTAATGTTTTAAAAACTAATTTTAAACTCTTCATCTTCCCCATCTAAACTGGTGTTCGAATGTAAAATTTAAAAATTATCCTTATGAGTGATGTGAATCTCACTGAACTCTATTTGATGTTTCAGAGGGAGTGAACTACCTGCCACTAAAACCAGCCAACCCAACAAACTGGTCATACTGGTTCCTTAAATTAGGAGCGTTGTTATTTTAACTTGAGAAAATTTTGAAGATTTTATTTTTAAAAAATGTCAACATCCCGATATATAGATATTTTTTATTTTACCACCATAGTTTTCACTTTTATTACAAAAAACCCACCTTCCAATTTAAAATTTTTCAAATCTTTCATTACGATTTTCTTTTTTTTTTTCGTTTTTCTTTTTTGTATAAAAACAAAATACTTTTAAATATAAGTGTTATCACTTCCTTTTAAGCATTTAAAAATAAGAAGACAAAATAATTAGTTTTTACAAACCGCTGGGAAACGCGTTTGAATGAAAACTGTCAAAAAATTTTACTCTGCTCTGATACTAGTAATTGTGGACCAAATGTAATTATTTAATGTGATATGAGATGATATAATTAGCAAGGTATAATATAATAGATAGATAATCACAAAATACACATTGAATGTGTCCGAGCAGTCGACATTAACCTACAGAAAATCTCTACTTACTTTACTTAACGTATTAATTATTATAAACGATATCTCTTCTAGTTGGTTGATATAAAAAATACACATAATTTTTCTCTAGTCACACATTTATTTATTTATTTTTCTTATTTTTTTTTCTTAATTATTTTTTTTTTTTCTTATCTGGATGGGAAGCAGTGACACTGCAATCTACTCAGTTCGGATAGTCGAGTGTTTTAGTTTTGAAAAATTTGTTTTCTTTTAATCAAATAAATGTTAATATCATTGAAAATATTAACCCTGTATAGGGGGCTGATTCGAGCTTTTTCAATCGGTGAGTAATCGATTATATTTTCAATATAATAAATATAAAAAAATTTATAGGCGGTCTAGGATGGTTATACAATACCATATACCACGAGTTTTAGGAAAGCGTCTTAGGACCAAACATATCGAAGTCATAAGTCGACATAGAAAATCAGTAGTCAAAAATATCATATCCGACATTTTTATATGTGGAGTAGGTCCCAGAATGAGTATGACTATATTTACTAGTTGTATAAAATACAACAATTAAAAATAAAAATTTAATAGTACATCGAATTGGAATTTTTATTAATTTAACTATGTTTTTTCACATCACCTTCTGATCACCTTCAAAATATGCTAAATTACCTAAGTTTTGTTACAAAAAAATTTTATTTTGATGAATGGTATACATACATAATTTTTTTTTTTTTAATATAAAATACTTTTGGAATTTACTCTTTTATTTATTTTATTTAATTTAATTTCTTTTTGTGTAGATTTAATTGAATATCGGGAAGCAACTTTAAATGAGGACTATGGTGAAATTTTATCAAGGCATTATAATGGGATCTAGATCATGTGGCAAAATGCATCTATTTTTACCATGTATAAAATTTTCAAATATCTTTCCATTTTCGACCTGCAGTTTGGAGTTTTAATTCGAATCAGTGCTTCTTGGTGCACATCATGTATTTATTACAGCACAAGCTCATTATCTTGACACACCTGGGCGGAGTTGACAAACTGCTGAAAAAAAATACTCCATAAAAAATGAGTAAGGGTTCTATGGCACTTTCTTCATCACTTTAAAAAAATAGAGACCCCATAGACTATATATATAAACTATATAAAAGGAGAAGTCGATCTGATAATGTCCGTCTGTGTGTATGTCTGCCTATCTGTTGAAAACATTCTCCTGCCCGCAATTGGTCGAGTATATCGCACTAGTAGGCTCAAAATATTCTTCATCTAGACCGAATAGGTGAGGAATGACGTACGAAAATGTAGAGTACGATATTATAAGCGATGCATATACATTTTTGTTCGCTTGTTACTTTTGTTGTTTTATTTTGTACATGTGAACAAAAACAAGCAAAAAAATTGTGTATGCACCGCAACCAAAAATGTGATTGTATGTATTTAAATTTAATTTTAAACATCATTGTAAAAAATCTAACAATTATAATTTGCAATGCAGTGTTTAAATCACTCCGTGACTGTGCGTGACTATGCGTGACTGTGCTTGACTATTTCAAATTTAATCTTTTTTCATAGCAAGTCTATCGACCAAGTTTCAGATCGATCGGATAAGGGAAAATGGGTTTTAAATCACTCCGTGACTGTGCGTGACTACCCCAAAATTAATCTGTAGTCACAACAAGACTATGGGCCAAGTTTCATGGGGGTTTCCCCTACGACAGACAGACAGAGAGTATGAGTTAAAAGAAAGAGTTTAAAAAGTAAAAATAGATTTGCTATGTGACAGACAAAAAAAAATATTATTATTCACCTTTTTGAAAGATAGTGATAGCAATATGACCCTAATATATTTGAAATCGTAGAAGTGATTTTCAATTTTCACCTATATATGTATTTTGAATCCCTGGACTAAATTTACTCTTATTCAGTACCGAACTGCTTAAGATAATAACTGAAGTAAAAACATTTGATATTTAACCTGAATAACGTCTTAGTAAATTCACTCATATATTAAAGTACAATTGTGTCTAGGAAAAACAAAAAAAGTTAATCGCCCATGTTCTATGAAACGAAACTTTTTAAATACGAATGAAATTGAAGTCCCCATGATATTATTTTTCAGTACTTCCAAATACACTTAATTATGTTGAAATCTTTGTTGATCAAATGAAAAAATATGTTTAGCCAGTTACAGAGATGTCACAAAGTTTAAGGTTCATTTATTTTAAATTTGTTTTCATTCCATTATTGTTCATTACTATTGCAATAATTATTTCCCTTAAAAATTTAATTATAATTATACCCTTCACGCCAGTGTGCAGAGGGTTTATGTAAGTTTGTCAAACCGTTTTAAAAATTATAATAAAAAAATGTCTGGACTCCATAACATATATATTCCTTATAACAAGCAGAGTTGATAGAGCGGTTTCCGTCTGTCCGTCTGTAGAAGTCACGATCACATCGTCATTCGGTCAGCTGGGATGCTCATATTTAGTGAAAACGATACATAGACAAGCTGAGAAGGTAAGAGTGTAAAATCATCAAAATCGCTTCAGTATATCCCGAGATTTTAAGGAAAATGTAAAAAACAACTTGAAGAAAATGATTTGTCTATGTGGTTTTGGTTAGTTGTTATTCTAAATTTTGTTATATTTTTTAATTAGTATAAATAAGCAAGAGTATAAATTCGGCTGTGCGGATCTTTGATACCCTCTACCCGTGTTCTAAGCACAATATATAATCAATGTTATAGACACTGAGAGACAAAAGAGGTTAGATTTCAAATTATAATGGCTAGATTTCTTACAGTGATGTTTACATTAATATATTTTTTAAAAAATTTTGGTTTTTTAGTGCTTCTTTAATTAAAAGTTCATAAAATGGATCGATCGAAAAATGGATCGATCCCGACCATATTTGGTAAGGTCACTTATTTTTTGCAAAAACATATACAAACCAAATTTTGCACATTTATATTTTTCGATAGATTTAAGTGAAGATCGGGAAACAGCTTCATACTAGGAATAAGAATAAGAATAAATAGCTGTAATAAACATATACAGACCGAATTTCACCGAGATCTATACGATAATTTTGATATTATGACCGTTTAAGTTGATCCCATAGGGGTCATTTGTATGGGGACTAGGCCTGACATGAACCTATTTTCACCAATTGAAACAGGGTTCATCCTATGGATGGTAGAAGATACTTAGTTACTAAATTTCATCAAAATATATTCATATTTGCGACCTTACAAGGTTTGCATGGACACACAGACAGACGGACGGACATCGCTAAATCGACTCAGAAAGTGATTCTGGATCGATCGATATAATAAAAGATGGGTCTAGGTCAAATATTTTTGGTAGTTACAAACATCAGCACAAAGTCATTATACCCTGACAACATTGTGTTATTGAGTACACAAATTAGCCAACATTGTGCTCTATGTTTGAAAGTGCTTATAAATTTACCTTTTTATACCCTATACCACTATGTGGTTTGGGTATAATGACTTTGTGCTGCTGTTTGTAACAACCAAAAATATTTGACCTAGACCCATCTTTAATTATACCGATCGGATCAGAATCACTTTTTGAGTTGATTTAACAATGTCCGTCCGTCCGTCCGTCCGTCCGTCCGTCCGTCTGTGTGTCCATGTAAACCTTGTAATCAAACTGCAGGTCGCAAATATGAATATATTTTGATGGAATTTGGTATATAAGCTTTTATCGGCCATGGGATGAACGCTATTGAAATTGGTGAGAATCGGTCCATGTTCAGACCTAGCCCCCATTAATTGTCATATAGATCTTACTCAAATTGGGTTTGTATGCGTTCATTACATCCATTAATGAGTAGTCCAAAAATGATCGCTTAGGCCCCATATAGACTGCTTCCCGATCTTCACTTAAATCTATTAAAAACAAAATATTGCACTGATTCTTCTCAAATTTTGTTTGTATATATTTTTGCAAAATACAAGAGACTTTACCAAACATTTTTGGACATAGTTCCCATATAGATATAGCATCCGATATGAACTTTTTCATATCTGCAGCCAAAAAAATTAATAAAAATCCCACTCAAATTTGGTTTTTGCTTATTTTCTATGTCCAGTTAGTTGGGCCTAAGAGATAGGGTTTCTAAACGCATGGTATAGGGTATCGTATAGTCGGTCTAGACCGACTATAATTTTCTTACTTGTTTTATTTTGATAATCTAATTGACAATATTGACTTTATCCATGATATTTTTATATTTATTTGGGCAATTTACAAATTCATACAATCTTATAATGACTGATGTCTATATGTATTTAAGATATTATATTTATTAAGTTATTTAGCATAATTCTTTCTCGTGTTTAATGGAATATTTTTAAAAATACCATTCATAGTTTAAAGCAGGTCTGTGGAGTCGTCAAAAAAAGTTACAAATCCGACGCTAAATATATGTGTACATATTTATAAAAACTGAAATTATTATGCAAGTGAATTTATATCTACTAGCAGATTCCAGCTCTCGAAATTCGAGCGCAAATTCTACGAAATTTTATTTGTCATTAAATAAAGACCCTAAAAGTATGCTAATCAATTATAGCCAATTCACAAATCAACACAAAAAGAAACTCATTTTTATTGCAAACATATTAATAAATTTAATAAACACACACATAGCATTGTATAATTATACCCTATACCACTATGTGGTTTGGGTATAATGACTTTGTGCTGATGTTTGTAACAACCAAAAATATTTGACCTACACCCATCTTTAATTATACCGATCGAATCAGAACCACTATCTGATTCGATTTAACGATGTCCGTCCGTCCGTCCGTCCGTCTGTGTGTCCATGTAAAGCTTGTAATCAAACTGCAGGTCGCAAATATGAATATATTTCGACTAAATTTGGTATTTGATCTTTTATCGACTATGGGATGAACGCTATTGAAATTGGTGAGAATCGGTCCATGTTCAGACCTAGCCCCCATACAAATGACCCCTATGAAATCAACATATATTGCCATAAGATCCAAATTATCATACAAATCTTAGTCAAATTGGGTTTCTATGTATATATTACATCCATTAATCAGTAGTCCAAAAATGATCCCTACTGGACAACTCTTAGTCATAGGCCCCATATAGAGCTGCTTCCCGATCTTCACCTAAATCTATCAAATAACAAAAATATTGCACTGATTCTTCTCAAATTTTGTTTGTATATATTTTTGCAAAATACAAGAGACTTTACCAAACATGGTCAAGAGCGGTCCTTTTTTGGGCCTAGTCCCCATATAGATATATCATCCGATATGAACTTTTTCATATCTGCAGCCAAAAACAATTAATAAAAACCCCACTCAAATTTGGTTTATGCTTATTTTCTATATCCAGTTAGTTGGGCCTTAGAGATAGGGTCTCTAAACGCATGATATAGGGTATCGTATAGTCGGTCTAGACCGACTATAATTTTCTTACTTGTTTTATTTTATGTATGGGTTAGTAGCAACTTTAAATGCAATTTACTCAAAATAAAGGAAAAAATTTAAAAATCTATTTGTTAGATTTGTAGTCATTTTTCAGACATATTGCAATTAATACTGTAATTAATATGCAAGATAAAGAAGAAGAAGAAAGCATATATTTCAAAAATTCATTACTACACTGTATACTTAATCGGACCGTAAATTGGATCTGTAAATCTGCAAAACGGCTAAAACGAAATACCTTTGGTCGGGATAAAACGGTAGAACAAAGCATCAGTCACTAGAAATCGCCTAGCTTATTAATATTATAGATAACATTTTCTTTTTGAAATATTTTATTTATTAATTCTTTTATTAATTCTTTTAATAATAAACAAAATACTATAATATCGGAAATTAAAAATAATAAAGTTTAAATAAATTAATAAAAATTTAAATGTTAAAGCTTTGACACACTTTTATATCTACAATATTAATAGGCAAGGCGATTTCTTGTGACATCTCCTAAACTCTCAGTTACCAACCATTTTTGACAAAAAATATACCATTTGAAATGTATTTCTTTACAGATGTACACCAGATGCGGTACATTTTTATGTAGTAATAATCATACATAAAATACATATTTAAGCTTCAAATAAAAAACTATAGAATGCTATGTGTGCGTGTATGAATTGGTTAAAATTAGCATACCTTTAGGCATTTAATTAATTATTAATTTTTTATTAATGAAAATCCTAATGTAACAAGATTTAAAATCTTATAAAACAACATTAGTCATAACAAATTAATTTTCAATAAGACGAATATAAGTAAGTTTAATTTATAATTAAAATTAGAAGAATAATATAAAATAAAATATAATATAAAATATATAAAAAATATAATAAAAATGTAAAAATAAAGTGTAAAAATATCCTGCACAGCAGGTAAAAATTATATAGAAATTAAAATTAAATTAACTAAAGAAATTAAAATGAAGTATTAAAAATCAATTGAGAAAAAGTTTAAAAAGTTCTTTCTTAAATGATGTTGTATTTGATATTTTGTGAAGTTGATTATTTAAAGTATGTAACGAGTTCCAAAGACGTATGCCATTTACAAAAAAGTGTCTTTCGGATATTAGTCTATTGTACAATATTGGTACAAGACAGTTATTACGGTTAGATCTTGTAAATAATAATCGCTCGAAAAGGTAAACGGGTTCTTTAGTGAAAATAATTTTATGAACCATAAGTAAAGTTCTAAATTTAAGATAGTCTTCAAATGAAATGCCACAAATTTTATTTAGAAAAGCGGATATACTATCATATTTGCGTAAACCATAAACATATCTAACTACACTTTTAAAGACGCGTGTAAGTTTACCCATGTCTGCACTATCACAACCTGACAACAATTCACAACCATATAAAAGCGTAGGTAAGATAAACGATTTTGCAAGAACAAATCTAATTTTCTGCGGTGTGAAGTACTGAGAAGACCAAAGACTACGGAGAATACTATAAACTTTTCCAGAAGCTTTGTTAATTTGATCATTCCACGTTAGGGTATTATTAAAAATCATTCCAAGGTTTTTAGCATTCGCAACGTAGGCGATATCCACTCCATTAATACTAACTTTCGGAAGACAAGTGGTATCATATATCTTTTTAAAAATAACAAGGCACTGAGATTTTTTCGGATTTAAGGTAAGACAATTCAACCTAGCCCATTCAAATACGTGGTTCAGTTCAGTATTCAGGTTCTGTACACAATTTTCCACATCTCGTACGTTACATGATGTGTATAACTGAACGTCGTCAGCGTACATGTGCATTTGGCATGAATTAATTACGCGTGGTAGATCATTTATGTAAATAGAAAACAAAAGAGGGCCAAGTATAGACCCCTGCGGAACACCCCTACTTAAAGACGCAGAGGTAGACGACTTGTCTTTAGAGACAACTACTTGCTCTCTATTCCGAAGGTAAGAGCTAATCAATTTAGAGGAGGTTTCAGAAAAACCAAAAATATGTTTAAGCTTTTTAACAAGAATATCATGGTCCACTGAGTCAAAAGACTTAGAGTGGTCCAATAAAGTCAAAAAAGCAATATTACCACTGTCAACGAACGAAGATCTTCCGATACATCAATTAAAGTAGTGATACACCCTCTTTTCCTGCGAAAACCAGATTGCTTAGATGATAAAAGATTATTATTGGATATGTGTTCATTCATTTGTTTGCTCATAATTTTTTCGAAAACTTTGGAAAGAAAAGGAAGTACGGAAATTGGCCTGTATTCTTTATTAGATTTCGGCAAGGGAATTACTTTTGCCCATTTCCACAAATCAGGGAAAATAGATTTTGTAAAAATAGTGTTAAAAATATGAGTGATATAGGGTAAAACCTGTGGTAAAATAGCTTTAATAAATATTGGATTCATACCGTCTAGACCAATTGATTTTGACTTTATGGAAAGAAAAGCTTCCAGAACATCCTCCTGGTTAACGCAGGAAAAACTAAATAAAGAATCCATATTGCAATCTGGTAGATTTGCATAAGAGTCAGAACGAAGAGGAGTTAAGTAGTTTGAAGTAAATTGTCTATTCAATTCATTTAGTTCAAAAGTGGAAAGATTTACCGATTCACTTTCATCTTTATAAGCAATTTTCTTTATCTCTTTCCACATATTTTAGTATCCATAGCCTCTGAAAATACACGACTATAATAGCGTTGCTTAGCTAACTTTACTTCCCTAGTAACAGATCTACGTAGTGATTTAAAAATTTCATTTGACTGTGTAGTTTTATATCTTTTCCACTTATCGTAAGCAGAATTTCTTTTAACTATTAAATCACAAATATTTTGATTAAACCAAGGCTTAGTAGAAGATTTAACAGTTTTCTTTCTAACCGGTACGTATTTGTCGTATATAGCTCATAAAAAAAGGATATCTGTTGGTTTAAATCAGGATTACTGTAGATACTGGTCCAATTGATTATATTAATTTCATTTAAAAGAGCATCATAGTTAATATTCTTGTAATCACGGAAAGTAATATGCTGTGGTTTTTCATGTTTAAAATAAGGAAGGTTAAAGGTCATATATATGACGTCATGTTTTGAGAAATTAGGAGAAGAAAACTGGTCATGCAAAAGAACTTTTCTAATATCTGAGACAAAGAACACGTCAATAAGGGTACTACTCATTGAAGTAAAGTGAGTGGGAATAGTAGTGTAAGCTGTAAGCCCAATCGGTTGGAAAAGTGAAATTAGATCAGAATCAATGAGCAAATTTCCATTTAGGTCTCCAGAAAGAATAATATCACTATAAGATAAACAATTTTCATCTAACATATTAACAACCGGAGAAATATCTAGTGAATCATTAGGCCTACATATATAAAACACCTATGAGACATTTGCTTACGTCACAAGGAAGTTCAATAAATACAAAATCATATTCTTCATCGATAGATTTGCAAACAAATCGAGAACGTAATTGTTTCTTGACATACATTGCAACGCCTCCAGCACGTTTACCAGTATTCCTATCAGCTCTAAATAAATCATAGCCGTCTAATTTGACCTGAAAGTTTTTTATCTTATTCGGATTGAACCATGTTTCAGATATACAAATTACATCAATTCCTGAGTTTTCAAAAATGTATCGAAATTCATCAAATTTACAAAAAAGACTTTGAGCATTTAAGTGACAAATTTTTAAACCTTCCTTTTGTTTACCAATTATACGAATCATAGAATGAGTGTTGTATTTGGAACTCGACCGAATATTAGAAGAAGTCATAAGAATTAAGCAAATATCTACATCAAATAAGAAATACTCAAAAAATTTAAAATAAAAAGGTATAATAAAAAGGAGAGATATAAAAAAAATACAAAAATAAAAATAGGTTATGGAAATAATTACGACAGTTTTAAATTTTAAAATATTACTGGCGAAACCCTTCTACTACAGAAACTGGAAAGTTGTCACGTGTGTTTTTCGATGTTTCGATATTTTCCAGAAAATGCACATTCTCCACACAAAACGCACTATCGGACTTAGAGCGTTTGGCATAAATACTGCCACGGCGAGTGTAAACTAATGAGAGGCATTTACCCATTTATATAACTTCTGCGTGTTCAAAAATACTTATAAAGAAATTTAATGAATTTTATTAAAAAAAATTCACAATATAATGAATTTTATTTAAATATTCATAAATTTTTTATATATATATGTATATAGATTTATGTATATATATATATATAGATTAAAAAAATTTAATGAAAAAATTAAATTTCCTAGAATTTGCACTCGAATTTCGAGTGATGGGCTCTGCTAGTTATTTAATTAAAGCACTTGAATGATTTTAATGATTGAGTTAGAAATTAATCAGGCTGAATATCAAATGTTTTTACTTTGAATAAAGCAAAAACATTGAAACATTTGTTTAAAAAGTTTATATAAATCTTCCCTGAATTTTTCATGCACGTGCAATACCGACTCCGACTCCGGTACGTCATTAGTAGTAGCCACTCGGTAACTGAACGGGATTCGATAAATGACCGTAGATCTCCTTTACTAAGAAATTCTTGAATATCATATATCTCGAATACTGACTTTTTAAACTCACTTGATTTTCCAGGTCTTCTACCACATAATTAACTTTTGAAAGTTGGATCACTACTTCGAAACCTAATGCACAAAAATGATTTAACGGAACGCGGTTCGTTTTCAATAAAATATTTGGTAACATTATTGAATCGACAATTACACAAGGGAAGAAGGTTTTTGTTAATTAAGAACTGACTATTGTTTTTAAGGTTATTTGAGACGCTTAATCCAAATCTATGGAAATCGCAATTTTTATCAATTCAGTTTTCTCAGTAAATTGTGAACAAAATCAAAAGTTGTACACCGATTACAATAAATAAAGCTCATTTCATTCTAAATATCTTTATCTAAATGTTTTTAGACCAAAACTGTGATTTTTGTTGCAGTTTTATTTGTTATGAATTTTTAAAAAACAAAAAAAAAATTTTTTTTTAAATCGTTATTTTTTCAAAACTTCAACGATATCTCTGAAACTACCGGGAAAATTTAAAACCAATGTAAGCACGCCTTAAAGATAATATTGTTGGTGAACCGTTTTCAAGTTATTCCAATATACGTAGTGGAAGTGCCTTAATTTTGGACATAACGGTATATCGCGAAAAGTCAAGCTGATAGAAAAAAACCAAGTGCAGATTTGAAATCAGCGACCTTAAATTTGTAAAAAATTTATACAACTTCCAATCAACACAAAAAAAAATTTCAATTTTGTTCCCTTGTCAAGTTCAAAGGAGAGCATATTATATTGCCAAGAATCACGATGATATAAACATATTCTTCAATCTATAATATTAACAGGCGATTTCTTGTGACCTATGTTTTGTTCTACCGTTTTATCCCGATTTTGACCAAACGTATATTATTTGAAAGGTATTTCTTTTAGCTGTTTTGCAGATTTACAGATTTTAAAATTTTTTCCTTTATTTTGAGTAAATTACACTTAAAGTTGCTACTAACACATACATAATATTATACAATGCTATGTTTGTGTTTATGAAATTTGTTAATGTGTTTGTAGTAAAAATGAGTTTGTTTTTTGTGTTGATTTGTGCATTGGCTATAACTGATTAGCATCTGAATGCCAGCCAAAGCAAATCTGCGGCTTGGTCAATTATCATGCTTCGCTCATGGTCAATTTTACAGGGTGCGGCTAAAGTAACTATATGATTTGTTTTTTAAATAACTATTGAATGGAATGAAAAAAACAAAAAAATTTATGATAAAAAGAAAGTTTATTTTATGTTATTTTTTTACATTAGTTAAGAAAAATAATATCAGTTAAATGAGAACCGTTTTCTCTAACGCAAAAATGTGCTCTTTTTATGGCATTTTCCATAACTTTGTTGAGTGTTTCTTGTGGTATACGATCAATTTCTTCTTGAATGTTGTCCTTTAGTTGCTGCAAGGTTTGGGGCTTATTCACATAAACTTTGTCTTTGAGATAGCCCCACAAGAAAAAATCCGGTGCAGTCAAATCTGGCGATCGTGGTGGCCATCTCAAATCGCCGTTGTTAGAAATTATCCGATTTGGAAATTGTTGTCTTAATAAGTCCATCGTTGCACGGGCTGTATGAGCTGTTGCACCATCTTGTTGAAACCATATATTGGCGTTTGGTGGCGATTGCGGAAATAAAAAATTTTGTAGCATTACTCTGTAACGTTCTCCATTTATTGTTTCACATACACCTTGATCGTTTTCAAAAAAAAAGGACCGTAAACTTTTTGGGCGGTAATGCCACACCAAACGGTAACACGAATTGCGTGTAAAGATTTCTGATGAAGATTTTTGGGATTTTGGGATCCCCAAAATCTGTTGTTTTGTTTATTTACGAAACCGTTCAAGTGAAAATGCGCTTCGTCGGTCATCATTAAATTTGACAAAAAATTTTCATTTTGATCAACGAGATTTAAAACTGCTCTAGCATATTCCAAGCGCAATACGAAGTCCTCAGGATTTAGTTTTTGGACTACTTGGATTTTGTAAGGGAAGAGGTGCAAATCGTGTTTTAAAATTCGCCGAAGAGTGCGGTCAGAAAGCTGCAACTGGGAAGATCGTCTTCTCGTTGATGTCTGCGGATTTTCTTCGACGCTCTGTCGCACAGCATCAATATTTTCGGCCGATCTGCCAGTTCGAGGTCTGACCGTACGTCTTGAATCTCAGACAGTCCCATATTCAGCAAAATTATTCACCAACGAACGAATGGTTGGACCCGTTGGAGCAGTTCTTACACCATAAAATCTTCTGTATGCACGTTGAGTATTAATTATCGAACGATGATTTTCAATGAATAGAAAAACAATCTTAGTTCTTTGCGCAATTGTATAGCGTTCCATTTTTAAATATTCTCCCAAGTTTAATTTCTGAAATAGGAAAAAAGAAAAAGTTAAATACTCGCAAGCAAAGAAGTTACAATTGTTTTACATCATATAGTAACTTTAGCCGCACCCTGTATGTACCTGCTCTAGAGTTGACAAGCCAACCGATCTGTATGTATACGCCGAAAATTTAGAAACAACAATTGACCACACGTTGGCCTTACAATAAATTATTATTTAATCAAATCAGACGAAGATAGTATTATGTGAAATGATATTAAATTTATAAAATCGAATATGAAATCTTAATCTGCAATAACATATTGAGTTTAATTTCATTCTTGTTAAAAAATTTCTCCCGTAATTGAAATCCATATTTAAGCAGATATGATTTATGGGATAAAAAAATATTTTAGGCAGAACAACGTTTGTCAATGTTCCTCAGTGAATGACTCGTCACTGTCAATCAGTTTATATTCCGTTTTTCTCACAAATTATACTAACGCTGATCCGTTAAGTAGAATATATAGCAATTTTAATGATTTATTTAAACTTATTGATTATTCTACAAATATAAATGTCATTAAACGTAATATTATATTGTACATGGATTCCTAGTTTTTTTATTGTTAATATTTTTACTAATTTTACATAATATTGCTAACTTTATAAATAGTCTTAAAGGAATAAATCCACAGAATTAAATAAATACAAATAAGAAAATTATAGACGGTCTAGTCCGACTATATGATACCCTATACCATTGTTTAGACACCCTATCTCTTCGGTCCTACTAATTGGATTCAGAAAATAAGCATAAACCATTCGAGTGCCATTGTTATTAATTTTTTTGGCTGCAAATATGAAAAAGTTTATATCGGGTGCTATATTTATACCCTATACCACTATGTGGCTTGGGTATAATGACTTGTGCTGCTGTTTATAACTACCAAAAATATTTGACCTAGACCCATCTTTAATTATACCGATCGAATCAGAATCAGTAACTGATTCGATTTAACGATGTCCGTCCGTCCGTCCGTCTGTGTGCCCATGTAAACCTTGTAATCAAACTGCAGGTCGCAAATATGAATATATTTTGATGAAATTTGGTATGTAAGCTTTCATTGGCCATAGGATGAACGCTATTGAAATTGGTGAGAATCGGTCCATGTTCAGACCTAGCTCCCACACAAATGACCCCTATGAAATCGACATAAATTGCCATAAGATCCAAATTGTCATATAGATCTTACTCAAATTGGGTTTGTATGCGTTTATTACATCCATTAATGAGTAGTTTAAAAATGATACCTGCGACAACTCTTAGTCATAGGCCCCATATATATCTGCTTCCCGATCTTCACTTAAATCTATCAAAAAACAAAAATATTGCACTGATTCTTCTCAAATTTTGTTTGTATATATTTTTGCAAAATACAAGAGACTTTACCAAACATAGTCAGGAGCGTTCCATTTTTGGGCATAGTCCCCATATAGATATAGCATCCGATATGAACTTTTTCATATCTGCAGCCAAAAAAATTAATAAAAATCCCACTCAAATTTGGTTTATGCTTATTTTCTATTTCCAGTTAGTTGGGCCTATGAGATAGGGTCTCTAAACGCATGGTATAGGGTATCATGTAGTCGGTCTCGACCGACTATAATTTTCTTACTTGTTATATGGGGACTAGGTCGAAATATGGACCGATCCTGACCATATTTGGTAAAGTCACTTATATTTTGAAAAAATATACGCAAACCAAATTAGAGAAAAATCTGTGGAATATTTTTGTTTTTTTGATAGATTTAAGTGAAGATCGGGAAGCAGCTCTATATGGGGCCTATGACTAAGAATTGTCCTATATGGATTATTTTTGGACTACTGATTAATGGATACAATAAACACATGCAAACTCAATTTGTCTAAGATCTATGTGTTAATGTGGATCTTATGGCAATTTATGACGATTTCATAGGGGTCATTTGTATGGGGACTAGGTCTGAACCGATTTGCACCAATTTCAATAGCGTTCATCCTATGGCCGTTAGAAGCTTATGTGTCAAATTTCATCAAAATATATTAATATTTGCGACCTGTAGTTTGATTACAAAGTCTATATGGACACACAGACGGACGGACGGACGGTATAATAAAAGATGGGTCTAGGTCAAATATTTTTGGTAGTTACAAACAGCAGCACAAAGTCATTATACCCAAACCACATAGTGGTATAGGGTATAAAAACAAGTAAGAAATTTATAGTCAATCTAGACCGACTATACGATACCCTCCACCGTGCGTTTAAAGACCCTATCTCTTAGGTGCAACGAATTAGATACAGAAAATAGGCATAACCAAATTTGAGTGGCGTTGATATTCATTATACCCTATACCACTATGTGGTTTGGGTATAATGACTTTGTGCTGCTGTTTGTAACAACCAAAAATATTTGACCTAGACCCATCTTTAATTATACCGATCGAATCAGAATCACTTTCTGAGTTGATTTAACAATGTCCGTCCGTCCGTCCGTCTGTGTGTCCATGTAAACCTTTTAATCAAACTGCAGGTCGCAAATATGAATATATTTTGATGAAATTTGGTATATAGGCTTTTATCGGCCATGGGATGAACGCTATTGAAATTGGTGAGAATCGGTCCATGTTCAGACCTAGACCCCATACAAATTACCCATATGAAATCGACATAAATTGCCATAAGATCCAAATTGTCATATAGATCTTACTCAAATTGAGTTTGTATGCATTCATTACATCCACTAATGAGTAGCCCAAAAATGATCCCTTTGACCCCATATAGAGCTGCTTCCCGATCTTCACTTAAATCTATTAAAAAACAAAAATATTGCACTGATTCTTCTCAAATTTTGTTTGTATATATTTTTGCAAAATACAAGAGACTTTACCAAACATGATCAGGATCGGTCCATTTTTGGACCAAGTCCCTATATAGATGTAGCATCCGATATGAACTTTTTCATATCTGCAGCCAAAAAAATTAATAAAAATCCCACTCAAATTTGGTTTTTGCTTATTTTCTATGTCCAGTTAGTTGGGCCTAAGAGATAGGGTCTCTAAACGCATGGTATAGGGTATCGTATAGTCGGTCTAGACCGACTATATTTTTCTTACTTGTTTTTTTATTTTGGATATGAAAAATTTCATATCGGATGGTATTTTTATATGGGGACTAGGTCGAAAAATTGACCCATCATCCTGACCATATTTGGTAATATGGTATATGCAAAAGCATATACAAACCAAATTTGAGAAAGATCTGTGAAATATTTTTGTTTTTTTTTATAGATTTAAGTGAAGGTCGAGAATCAGCTTCATACGACTCAAGGGTCATATAGGGTCTATTTTTGGACTACTGATACATGGATGTAATAAACATACACAAACCCAATTTGAGCGAGATCTATATGATAATTTGGATATTATGGCATTTTAAGTCGATCTCATAGGAGTCATTTGTATGGGGACTAGGTCTGAACTTGAATCGATTTTTACCAATTTCAATAGCGTTCATCCTATTGCTTGTATTTAGTTTGATTACAAGGTTTGCATAGACACACAGGTGGACGGACTGACATCGGTAAATCGAGTCAGAAAGTGATTCTGAGTCGACTTAGCGATGTACGTCCGTCCTTCCTCCGTGTATCAATATAAACCTTGTAATCAAAGCACAGGTCGCAAATACGAATATATTTTGATGAAATTTAGTATATAAGCTTCTATCGGCCACAGGATGAACGCTATTGAAATTGGTGAAAAAAGGTGCATGTTCAGACCTAGTCCCCATACAATCGACCTTATGAGATCGACTTAAAATGCCATAAGATCCAAATTAGCATAAAGATCCCGGTTAAAATCGGTTTGTGTATGTTTATTACACCCATTAATTAGTTGTCCAAAAATACGTTGTAGGACAATTCTAGGTCATAGCCCCCATATAAAATTGCTTACCGACCTTGGCTTAAATCTATCAAAAAAAAAAAAAAAATATTGCACAGATTTTTCTCAAATTTGGTTTGGATATGTTTTGACAAAAAATAAGTGACCTTACCAAATATGGTCAGTATCGGCCAATTTTTCGACCTAGGTCCCATACAGATATAGTAGCATCCGATATGAACTTTTTCATATCCGAAGGCTAACACATAAATAACAATGCCACTCAAATTTGGTTTATGCTTATTTTCTGTATCTAATTAGTTGGGCCTACGAGATACGGTCTCTAAACGCATTGTATAGGGTATCGTATAGTCGGTCTATACCGACTATAATTTTCTTACTTGTTTATACGTGTTATTTGTCATACATTTATAATTAACATATCCATCTAAAAGAGATATGTTATTAACTTAAAAATACTTGGAAATTAATACAAGTAAATACAAACGAATTGCTTTTTCGACGAATTAAACGATAGCAGCAGGCGGCTAAAAATAAAAAAAAAAAAACATTTATACAGCGATGAGCAAAAGTTTTATATAGCACATCAGGTTGACATACATATGTACATATATTGATTGTCCGTTTAAAATTGATGAAAACGCTTTTAAGGAAAAGGTATTTTTAAGACAATGTTCTTTAGAAGAAAAAGGTACTTTTAAAAAGAAGTAAAAAAATACATCTTCTTTTCTTCTTATTTAAGAAAACGTACTTTTTTACAAAAATACACTTTTTAATAAAATGTACTTCTTTAAGAAAAGGTACTGTGTTAGGAAAAGGTACTTTTTAAAAAAGGTACTTTTTTAAGAATAGGTACTTGTAAGGAAAAATTACTTATGTATATATGTAAAGATACTATTTTTAAATAAGATATTATTATTTAAATACTTTTTGCAGAAATATAATTTTAAAAAATACTTTTTTAAATAGGAAGAAATAAAAGAAAACTTTTTTTTAGGAAATATAGTTTTTTGGGAAAGGGTATTTTTTAGGAAAATGCACTTTTTAAGAAAAGATACTTTTTAAGAAGAGGTACGTTTTTATGAAAATGTACTTTTTTAAGTAAAGATACTTTTTAAGAAAAGGTACTTTTTCCTGGAGGTACTTTTTTATGAAAATGTACTTTTTCCAGGAACGGTACTTTTTTAAGAAGAGATACTTCTTTCAGAAAACGTACTAATTTAAGAAAAGGTAATAATAGGTACTTTTAAAAAAAATACATTTGTAAGGAAAATGTGCGTCTTTAAGAACCGGTTTTTTTAGAAAAAGGTATTTTTTCAAGAAAATTTACGTTTTAAGAGAAAATATTTTATATATATACATATATATTTTACTTAAAGGTAATACCTGTTTGAGAACTTTTTTTAAGAAAAGCTGCTTTTTTAGGAAAAGGTACATTTTAAGAAATTGTCCTTTTTTAAGAAAATATACTTTTTTAAAAAGAATATTTTTTATATACCTTTTTTTTAAAGGAATTATACTCTTTTTAAGAAAATGTACCTTTTTAAAGAGAATTTATTTTTATACATCTTTTTAAAGATACTTCTTTCAAAACAATACTATTTAGAATACTCTTATATACTCTTATATACTTTTTAGAAAAGGTAGTTTTTTAAAAAACGTAATTTTTTTAGAAAAAGTACATTTTTTAGAGAAAAGTACTTCTCTAAAAAAAGCTACTTCTTTAGAAAAAGCTACTTTTAAAGAAAGATGTATATACTTTTAAAGAAAAAGGTCCTTTTTAGAAAAACTAACTCTTTTAGAAAAAAGTACTTTTTTAGAAAAAGGTACTTCTTTAGAAAATGTACTTTTTAAAGAAACTTATTGGAAAATGGAATTTTTTAGTAAAAGTAAGTTCTTTAGAAAAAAAAAATTTTAGAAAAAGCTAGATATATGTACTTTTTGAGAAAAAGGTCCTTTTTAGAAAAATTAACTTTTTTAGAAATAGAAAAAAGTAGTTTTCAGAAAAAGATGCTTTTCCTAGTAAAAATAGGTAAAAGATAGTTTTTTAGAAAATGGTACTTTTTAGAAAAAGATAATATTTTACTTATTTAGAAAAAGGTACTGTTTTAAAAAAATTTACTTGCTTAAGAACCATTTCAATAGAAACTATTTTTGAAGAAAATTCAGTTTTTTAAAAAATAAAATATTTTAATGAAAATATAATCTTTTAAGATATTTAGTTTTTGTAAGAAAAATTAATTTATATAGAAAATATACTATTTTACGGAAGTTAATTGTGCTGAAAATGTACTTTTGTAGTAAAGGTACTTTTTATGAAAAGGTATTTTTTAAGAAAAACTAAGTTACAATTTTAAATGAAGATATTTTTTTTTTGAGAAAATTGAAAAAATGTACTTTTTTAACAGAGATACTTTTTTAAGGAAAATTACTATTTTAAGAAAATGTACTTTTTAGAAAAAAAATTTTTTACATTTTTAAAGAAAATTAACTTCTTATGGAAAGGGTACTTTTTACGAAAATGTACCTTTTTCTGATATGGTACTTTTTAAGAAAATGTACTTTTTTGAAATAAAGTGCCTTTTAAAGAAAATTTACTTTTTTAAGAAAAGTTACTTTTGCCAGAAAAGATTTATATGCATATAAAATTTATGAAATGCTTGTTATGATATTAATACTAAGATGAGTGATAATTGTATTAAATTAAATATTAAATATTTATCATCCATTAGTTTTATTTGTACCTTGCTGGTTATTTTTGCGTAAAATTATTGTTTTTCTGCGTGTACATGAAAGCAGCCGCAGTACAGAATACAACCCTGGGTGTAATTAGTATGTGGTTATTCTTGCCAACAAAAAATGTGAGGAGTGAGGATTGGTAGCGAAAAATACTAGTTTGCCAAAAAAAATTTTTCCTTAACGTAGAACTAACAGAAGGCAACAATAAATTAATTGCTTGTAATTGAAATCATTATAATTCTTGTGGCAAAAAATAAGAGAAACCTCAAGAATTTGTAATTGTAAAAATAAAAACGAAAGTAAAGTGCAAAGGCGTGCTAAGCTAAAGATAATGGCATATAATTCTTCAAACCATACAGCAGCAGATGTATTTAATTGTTCTTTAGCCGTCAGCGGCTCACATGCTCAACACCACCACCAGCACCTAGAGCTTTATTCACATCACCCCCCATCATCAACACCACCACCAAAGCTAACGTTCAAACAACAACAAAAATGAGGAACTCAGATTATATTTATATTTTTGTTTAATAATCAAATATCTACTCCAATACCGTACTCAAATTTTTCAAAATTATCCTGTTTTTTTGTTGCTCTAGTTTAAAATTTTTGTTCGGAATCTCAGGTTGCTTTCCTTGTTGATCAGAATGTATCTGCTATCGAAGAGTTTTTGTAATTTAAGATTTCGACTGGAATTAAGTTTTATAATACATATAGCTTTAGCTAGTTTTAAGCCATAATAATTTAAGCGAGTTTGAATTTTTTATCGAAACAAAAAGATGTGCGTGTGTCCCAGACAGTGGATTTTCATAGGTAAAGGTTTTTGTAAAATTTTTTCCTTATAAAATAACATCATTTAAATAAATAAAAATGTTCAAATATATCTGTGGTCACAAGCGATAACAGCTTAAGTCGACTTAAGAACGATTTGAGTTATGTATGCTATCATATTCTACTAAAAAAAAAACGTTATATTCACGTGAAATCCCCATTTCTCTAACAGTGTTTTTTAACACTGTCAACCTAAGTCGTAATGAAAAACATGATTTTCGACTTAGGCGGTTAATGGCTGTGACAGATATTTAAGTAGAAAAGTCAGAAATGACTAAACTGCTTATATTAATATTTCTATATTGTTTACTAAAATAAGTTTTATGTTTCTGTTTAATTTATATATACATACATTTTCACTTGTGATTAAACTACTTATTTGCTCCACTTTATTGGCTGGGTTATATTAACCCATTTCCTTCCACTATACGATTTTTTGAACAGCAACTTTGAATTTTCATAACCGAAAAACTACAAAAGATTTTTCGAGTCAGTTGTCACAGGAGGGCATCTTATTATTCATCCGGCAATCTACGAAATTGTTAATTTTGCAATTTAAGTCCCGTGCATACCTTTTAAGGCATTAAAAAATACTTTTATTTTGGACTATTTTTAAAAGAAACGTAAAAATTTATTTTATTTAAGCTAAAAACCAACATTGTTTAGACCTACTTTTGGGTGTTAAAAATATCGAATAAATGCTATGTGTATGGTTCAAGGATAAAATAAAATCAATAATTTATAGATTTTCTTATAATTTCAGATTTAATTTTGCCATTGTTCGACTTTGCCAATTACGGACAATTCTGAACCTTTATTAAAAAAGTTCCAACGCTTTCAAATAGTGGAAGGAAAAGGGTTAAGAAATAACCACTGCGTGTGTGATTTATTGTTCTTATTTACGTAATTTGAAAATTAAAAAATAAAAATATTAATTATTAAGATAAAAGCCGCAATAAAAAAGTTAGCAGATAAAATTATGTGTTTTTTAGGGATTTCTGCTCTAATCCAAACAAATTGTAGGAATGAAACAAGTGCGCAAGTTATATTTGATATATTTAATTTTTTGTAATTATTTTTAGGTCATATGGCAATTTTATTTTGTAACAACATGTAATTAAAGATCTTTCAATGGCAAAACAAAAAGAGAATCTAATAAATTGGGATACTAATCTACTATACGCAAAAAAAAACTGATATAAAAATATTTCTTTTTTTTATATAAAGTTCGCAACAATCATGCTAGTAAAGTTTAACCCAAAATATAACATATAGGTACATATATTGGAAAACACAAAGTTTACACTTTTTTATTTTCGTTATATTTTAACAATATGTTTTGATATTTTCTAAGGTATATCATGGTATAGCATGGTACACGTTCAATATATGTATATTGTAATATTTGGATCGCGGTCAATATATATTGAACGTATAACAGTGCACTAGGACTACTGATATGGCACTGTAATCTTTTTAACATTTTTGAACATATTACAAAAGTATTGATATTGATAAATATAATTATCCAGAAATTTTTTTAAAGTGGTAAAATATTAACTTTTCAGATACATCTATTATATTAATAGGCTAGGCGATTTCTTGTGACTGATGTTTTGTTCTATCATTTTATCTCGATTTTGACCAAACATATATTATTTGAACGGTATTTATTTTTTGCCGTTTTGCAGATTTTTAAATTTTTTCCTTTATTTTGAGTAAATTGCAAAGTTTGTACTAACACATACATATATAAAATTAAACAAATGCCATGTGTGTTTTATTAAATTTGTTAATGTGTTTGTTAATGAGTTTGTTATCTTCATTCACAATAATAATAAACCATAAAAGTGTTGGTTTGTGAATTGGCTAAGTTGAAAAATAAAGCTGCATAGAAATCGCACTCGAATTTCGAGCGCTGGAATCTGGTAGTTTTAAATTATTTTACTAAATAATTAAAAGTTTGAGTTTAATCAAATTTAATTGACATCTTAAAAACTCGATCTGCATTTGAGTTTAATTTAACCAAATTTAATTGACATCTCAAAAACGCGGTCTAAATGTTTTTTTTTTTTTGGCACAAATCAGTGTCCTACGATCGGCGCTAATATTCACATGTAAATAAAGGACTCTTTTATAAAACTTAGCCTCCTTGTTTTTACTTAAATCTTTCTGAATCCAATAATATGGTTTAGTTATGGATTTGACTACTATATACAGTGAGTGCCAATACAACGGAAACTTTTAACAAAATATATTTTTGACAACTTGAACGGACAATACAAAAAAATTTAATCATAAAATAAAAAAACTCTTTTATTAATTAAAAAAAAAAAACATTATCCACTCGCGATCGAAAAAAAACGAAATTAAGTCATAAACAACATATAAAATTTCTCTGTTTTCTATTTTATTACTATCTTTTTATTTTTATTTTTTATTTTATTTTTATTATCTTTTTATTTTTATTTTTTTTATAACTGCTAATGAATTATTTTAGATTTTTTAATAAATTTGGTTGAAACAATTGTTGTCTTTATTATAGGGGTGTTTCAGATATTTCCGATCGCGAGTGGATGTCAGCGGTGAAATACGCCCATGGATTATACTAACTTAAGCGGATTCAAAATGCTTCACTTGAATGCTAATGGCATTTCAAACTTTTCTAAATTAAAACAAGTAAGAAAATTATAGTCGGTCTAGACCGACTATATGATACCCTATACCATGGTTTAGAGACCCTATCTTTCGGTCCAACTACTTCGATATAGAAAATAAGCATAAACCAAATTTGAGTGCGATTTTTATTAATTTTTTTGGCTGCAGATATGAAAAAGTTCATATCGGATGCTATATCTATAAAGGGACTAGGTCCAAAAATGGACCGATCCTGATCATGTTTGGTAAAGTCTCTTGTATTTTGCAAAAATATGTACAAACAAAATTTGAGAAGAATCAGTGCAATATTTTTGTTTTTTAATAGATTTAACTGAAGATCGGGAAGCAGCTCTATATGGGGTCAAAGGGATCATTTTTGGACTACTCATTAGTGGATGTAATGAACGCATACAAACCCAATTTGAGTAAGATCTACATGACAATTTGGATCTTATGGCAATTTATGTCGATTTCATATGGGTAATTTGTATGGGGGCTAGGTCTGAACATGGACCGATTCTCACCAATTTCAATAGCGTTCATCCCATGGCCGATAAAAGCTTATATACCAAATTTCATCAAAATATATTCATATTTGCGACCTGCAGTTTGATTACAAGCTTTACATGGACACACAGACGGACGGACGGACGGACGGACGGACGGACATTGTTAAATCAACTCAGAAATTGATTCTGATTCGATCGGTATAATTAAAGATGGGTCTAGGTCAAATATTTTTGGTTGTTACAAACAGCAGCACAAAGTCATTATACCCAAACCACATAGTGGTATAGGGTATAACTATTTGAGCTACTTATTGAACGAGAAAATATTAAAATAGCCTCTGTGTATGAAACATTTTTTTCAGAAAATCATAGACCTTATTTTAAAAATTATTCTTTATATAGAAGTGACAGAACAGATGCAAGGGGAGGGGGAGTAGCTCTGTTAATTCATAAATCTGTCGCACATAAAAACCTCTTTACATCAAACACCTCATCAATCGAAAACATCTCAATTGAAGTTATTATAAATAATAGACCTATTGTTGTATCTTCGTTATATTCACCAAGATATACCTATAACTTCTGTGCTGATATCTTGAACCTAACACAGTCCACCAAAGAATATATAGTTTTTGGTAACCTAAATGTCAAACATTGTTCTTGGATCTGCCGTTCAAATAATACTGCAGAAATTGCACTCAACAATCTACAGCAATCAAGCAATTTTTTCATTCACTATCCTAATAGTCCAACCCTATTCCCCCATCAACACAATCGCGAAGCATCCACAGTCGATATTATTTTAAGCTATTCCGCTTTAAATATTGACGTAAAAACCATGGATTACGAAATACCATCAGACCATCGCCCCATTATATGTACACTTAAAAGATCAATGGCCTTGCAGGTTGACCTCAATTATTATGATTATAGTGCAACCAACTGGAACATTTATATGATTTTTTTAGACAATAAAATCACGTTATATTCGGATTATAAATACCAAGGTAGTAATTGATCAGGAAATCCAAAAATTAATAAATGTCGTTTTCGAAGCAAGGGACGTATCTACACCCAAAATAACTCAACAAAATAATTACACATTACCAGAAAGTACTGTGAAATATATTAAACTGATAAGAAGCTTTAAAAGAAAAAGCCAACGATCTTCAAATATAGCCGAGCAAACTTTTTATAATCAATGTACTAAGTTTCTAAGTAACATGATAGATAAAAGTATTAATTTGGAACGTAATATGAAATGGTGTCAATTACACTGTAAGTAAAATTTGAACTTTTGGTATGACACACAAAAACACCGAGACACCCCAACTAATTTTTGGGTCATAGAATCCAGTGGTATACTCCGTTTTAAAAAGTTAGCTCAAAATAACGAGATATTTCGATTTTAAATTTGTAGTGGATTTAAGGTGATTTTTGATTTTATTTGAGGGAAAACCCTGAAAAAGCTCTTGTTAAATCAATTTATATATTTTTTTTTTCGACAAAATGTAACCGTTGAAATAATAGACATCATCTATTTGGAAGCAGAATTAGTTTACCTCTTAAAATTTGGGGCCATAATAATTATAATAATTTTGGGATTCGGGATTTTGGGATTGGCTTCCCTATTACAAACAGATGCTACAACATATTTATATATCAAAGATGAGTGCTTTTTAACATCGCTTTAACTTGAAATTTATTGTGACAACTTGAAATTAAACTCACTTGATAAGAGAAATCTTTCTAAAAAAAATATAAGCATTTTATTGACCATTTTGAAAAAATAGAAAAATGAGTGACGAAAAATGCAGATCACATTGCGAAAAATTAAATATGTTTTGTTTTGTGTGTGGAAAATTTACACCGAAAAAACATCGACGACATTTGGTTGAAGATGCGCTCAAAGCTCACAATCAGTATTTTTTGATTACCCTCGCTGAAGAAATGCGAAATGTTGATCGTGCACCTGAAATTACGTGCATCACATGTTTTAGTGCATTAAACAAATGGTTTAAATTACGGCGATATTCGATGCCATTTGGACTTCCAATGATATGGACCGATCCAGGGGAACATGATCCTGAAAATTGCTACGCGTGCAAGAACGATGTGTATGCTCTCAATCGAAACAGTAAGTTCATTTAGATAGACTATATGTATATCGAATATACAATAATTTATTCTTATAGAACGATCCGGTTTTATATACAAAGGTGTGCCATGTGCTCACGTACCAGTTCCACACAGTGATGCATTGCCTGTCCCAGTACATCCATCGACATACCAATATGATACTGCGTCCTATGAAGTACAATCACAAACTTCAGCAACATCATTACATCATGCTGATTCTGATTATCTTCAGCCAGTTACACAATATCCATCATTAATTTCGCAGGAACATTTAGATAGAGTCGTTCGAAATCTGACTTTGGCTTAGAAACTAAGAAGCGTCAACGTCCTGCACCAGGTGTAAAAGTTACATCTTACAAATACCGGCAAGAACAATATATGCCTTATTTCATGCTTTCCGAGGACGCAGCTTATGCATATTGTCAAGATATTCCCGATTTAATGAATGAAATGGGAATCTGCAACTATAATCCATCTTTATGGCGTCTTTTCACAGACTCTTCAACCAGAAGCTTAAAAGTAGTCTTGCTATTTGAAAACAGCAGCGTTAAACCAGTGCCATTGATGTATGCTCTTGGAATGCATGAGTCGTATGATGCCATGAAATTTATTCTGGAACGCATCAGTTATGACGAACACAATTGGCGCGTAAATTGTGATTTTAAGGTTCTTTCACTATAAGCTGGAATGCAAACTGGCTATACAAAGTACATGTGTATTTTTTGTAAATGGGACAGCCGTGCAAAATGCAACCAGTACGAAAAGCGAAATTGGCCAAAACGCGATTCGCAAGTTGTTGGCGAATTTAATCTAATTCGTCCACCATTGATCCCGCTTCAGAAAATAATGCTTCCAGATCTTCATATCAAGCTGGGAGTTGTAAAGAATTTTTTAAAGCGTTTTGGTTCGCGTTAACGAAAATGCATTACCATACTTGAAAAACAACGCTTTTCCAAAATTATCAATTGAAAAATTAAAAGAGGGAATTTTGTGTAACTAAAAGTGTGTGGCTGCAATATAGTTTATAGCAATTTTTTTTTAATAGGTGTAGTTTATGGAAACTTTTAAGGGATACGAGTTTTTCTGAAATGTTAGATGAAACTGAACTAAACGCATGGAACTCAATTCGTGTGGTAATTGAAAACGTTCTTTGCAAAAATCGCTCACCAGAGTACCGTGATTATATTGACAACATGATGAAGTCTTTCGACAAACTTGGCGTTAATATGTCGTTGAAAATCCACATGTTACATGCACATTTCGATTTTTACGAACGACAGTGGTCCACAGAAACAGACGAAACTGGCGAAAGATTTCATCAAACTATAATGGCATTCGAAGACCGTTTCGCTGGAAAAAGAATAGACTCAATGCTTGATGTTGCTCAATGTTGAATAAATCCAAAAAAAATATATAAAATTATCAACATAAGAGCAAATATAGTTCCATGTCCGCTTGAAAATGGACGTCCATTATTTCTAGATATAAATTTTGACAAATAAATAATAAACAAATTGATTTTAAACAAGTTTTTAAAGTTTTTTCATTCAAATAAAATCAAAAATCGCCTTAAATCTACTACAAATTTAAAATCGAAATATCTCGTGATTTTTTGCTAATTTTTCAAAACGGGGTACACCACTGGCTTCTATGATCCAAAATTAGGTTGACGTGTCTCGGCGTTTTGGTGTGTCATTTTCACCTACTTACAGTGTTATTATCCAATTAAAAACCAGGTGATAAATCATTTTGGAAAATAAGCAGTAAATTGCGAGGAAAAGGAAAAAATCAAATCTCTCACTTTAAAATTGGAAATACAAAAATAACATCTGATAAGGACAAGGCTGAAATCCTGGCAAATACATTTGTCCAAGCAAATAACCTCACTTCGAACTACAACCACTCAGCGGATACATTAATAAATACAACAGTAAATAATTTTAAAAAGGAAAATCCTAGTTCTGAATCAGCTATTTATACATCTCTTGAAGAAGGAATGAATATTGTCTCCTCAATAAAACCCTCAAAATCCCCTGGTTTTGGCAATGTTCCCAACCTGCTCTTAAAGAAACTACCACTCAAAACTCTTAAATTACTGGTTATAATATTTAACAGCTGCATCAAACTCAACTATTTTCCAAACCATTTCAAAAATACTAAGGTTATAGCTGTCAACAAACCTAATAAGCCAAAAAATAACCCAAATAGCTATAGACCTATCAGTTTATTAAGTAAAATGTTTGAAAAAATACTACATTCTCGTCTTAGTGAATTTGTAACGACCAATTCTATTGTTGCTAAAGAACAATTTGGATTTAAAAAAGGACATAGCACTACTCACCAAATAAACAGAATTAAAAATCAAATAATCACCAATAAAAACAATAAACGTTCAACGGGTGTAATATTGTTAGATATTGAAAAAGCGTTTGACACCGTTTGGCATAATGGCCTCTTATTTAAACTTCTTGATGCAAATATACCAAAATATTTATGCAAACTTATTTCAGATTTTATTCACGGCAGAAACTTTAAAGTTGCGATTAATAATGAAACATCATCTCCAAAAACCATTACCACAGGGTTACCTCAAGGATCAGTCTTGTCGCCATTGCTTTACTCGATATATACATCTGATTTCAAAGTCCCGAAATATATGAAAGTTGCTTACTACGCAGATGATACTGCGTTAATTTCTACAAACAAACTTACAAGTGCACTCCTGAAGAAAATGGAAAAGGGACTTGTAAAATGCAGTAAATATTTTCACAAATGGAAAATCAAAATTAATCCAAACAAGACCCAAGCAATAATTTTTCCATTCAACAAATCTACCAAAAGACTGCCAAGACGTCATCTTCTTATTGGAAATAATACCATAAATATATTTAACGATGTCAAATACCTCGGAGTTGTCTTGGACAAAAAGCTTACTTTTAAACAACATATTATGGCTACATGCCAAAAAGCTATAAATTCATTTAAAGCATTATGGCCACTGCTAAATAGAAGGTCATTTCTAAACCCCAAAAACAAAAACCTACTCTTCAAAAGTGTTATAAGGCCAATATTAACATACGCGTGTCCTATTTGGAGTGACGCTGCCAACTGCCACCTAAAACGCTTACAAATTATACAAAACAAATGTCTTAAAATGATAAATAAAAAGCCCTGGAGGTATCCTACAAATCTTCTTCATGAAGAAACAGGTTATGAAAAAATTATCGATTTCATAACAAGGATTAACAACAATTATTTTGCCAAAATTGAAAATTCCTCTTACCCACTGATAAGAGAATGTAGAGAAGTAACGTAATATTAAAAAGAAATCACCAAATTGAAAATTATATACTTATAGAGGTCTATTATTTCTAATAAACCTTCTATAAGCATATAAATATTTTCAGATAGTATTTGAATTTATTAAATCATATAAAGGTTTTTTCCCTCCCATTTTCCTTTAAAAATCATTAAAAAATAAAATAAAAACTATTTAATGTCTTTAGATCCTATATATTATTTGTTGCAATATCTATGTTAAGATAAGATCTCATATGTAAATATCAAAATTTGTTAAAATATGTAAATAAAGGAAGAATATTTAATTGAAAAAAAAATTGAAATTGAAATTTTTTCCTTTATTTTGAGTAAATTGCATTTAAAGTTGCTACTAACACATACATAAATTTATACAATGCTATGTGTGCTTATTAAATTTGTTAATGGGTTTGTAATAATAATGAGTTTGTTTTTTGTGTTGATTTGTGAATTGGCTTTAATTGATTAGCATACTTTTAGGGTCTTTATTTAATGAAAAAATAAAATTTCCTAGAATTTGCGCTCGAATTTCGAGGGCTGGAATCTACTAGTTAGCAATAAATATACGATACATGCTGAAGGACAAATGCTTTAACCCAACAGTTTATGCAAAGAAGTATACAAAAACACCATCTACCTGAGAAGGATATTAATAAGAAAAATTATTGTGCTGCTCACGAGTCTTTTTGTGTCTACGAGTCTTTTTTTAATCCAATAACACTTAAATATGTATGTATAAAACACATTGCAATACTATTTATTCGAAATAAACAAAATAAAGATTTTGCAAATTTTTTTTGGCAGCTTATGTTATTAATTTGTTAAAAAAAAAGGTTAAAATTATAAGAGTTTTGACGTTAGGTTTTCTTTTTGTTATTAAATAAATTTATAACTTTTGATTAAACTAGATTTTTGATGCGATGCTTTGAGTCTTTACAAAAATAATATTTCATATATGAATTTTTACCTTAGTGTTTTATTCATACTAAAAACTTCTGTAACATATAAGTATGCTTTTTTGTTTTATTTGCGTGTACTTTGTACTACAATAGCAAATCATCTTCCATTAGCTAAGTCCCCTTTTCCAATGGAAATTTTACACAAATTTTAGTTTCGAAACTCTTGTTTTTGTGGCAAGAAGGTGAAGGGAAGAGAAGTGGAAAATTTCGTGTACGGAGTTTGCCGTGCTCGCAAATTCTTCATTACTATTTTCTTTGAAGTCAGTTAAAACAATTTAAACTTTATAAACACTCAAAGTGATAAATAAAAATTGAGAAGAAAAAATTAGACCTAAATTTTCCTTAATTTATTTTTACTAGCTTTGTCCATTATATCTTTTCTTTTTTAAAAATTGTTAAACAAGCAAAAACATTGTTGACGTTTCTTCTTATTCCTATTCTGCAAATCAAAAGTTTCGAAACAGAAATTTGTCTGTGGAAACGTTAACGAAAGTTTCCAAAATATCTAAAATTTGCCTGTGGAAATAGGTACATAATTTTGCTCGTCTGTGTTTTATTTCATAGCGTTTTAATAAATTAATAAAATACAACTCTGCAGTATAATAAGTTCCTCTTTGTTATTTCCAAACATGTGGTAAAAAATAGTATTAAATGATTTAAATACAACACTGTGCAGCGCTGTTCTAGCCAGTGTTGCCATTTTAGTTGCTAGATTTAGCAACTTTTTTTGTTGCTTAGAATCCAAAATTTATGAAAAGTTGCTACATGCTAACTTAGCACCCTTTATTAATCAAAAGTTACTTTTAGCATCTTTTTTTTGATTTTTTATCATTATTTTTGAATATATAATTTTAATGGTATTGACATGCTAAAATTTCTCAAAGTGTAATACGAGAAATTTGTGTACTACACTTTTTACACCCTGCTCGTTTCTTTCAACAAATATAACAAAACATTTTGAAATAGAAGAATGTAAACAGCAACAACAGTTTTTAATAAATTTAAAAATCGATTGCTAAAAAATATAATTGCATTAAAAAAAATTCCAAGATTTTCAATACAAAACACATTAAACCGGGTAGAAAAAATCGATAACCAATATATTAGAAAAGTTTAAATTTAGATTGTCTGAAACAGAAAAAATTCAAATACAATTGAGTTATATCACAGAACAATATTGGGATACAGCACTGAATACAACCTCTTTATGGATTGAAATTAACAAAAATTCTATTGGTGAAAGTCCATTTAAAGAGTTATCCACATTTGTATTGTCTTTATTTGTTTTGTCTTTCTCAAAAGCCGAAGTTGAATGACTTTAATTAAAAGCAAACTTTGCAACAGAATAAAATCCGAGTTGCTATGTTCTGTAATACGTATAGAAGAAGGTTTGAAATTGAAAAATGGGTGCTGTTACGCTTACAATATACCGAGCGATGTCGTTGAAAGTCGATAGTCAGAAAAATATCAGAGCCAAGAAGAACTTGAAGATGAAGACATCACAGAAATATTAGTTTCCATAAACCAATTATTGTAATATACTCGTATCTTTTTATAATGTAAATTCTGTTATATTTGAAATTGAAAAAAATCTCTAAAATTAAAAATATTTAATTTAAAATATTTAATCAAAATAATTTTATTTAAAATTTAAAAATTATAAATCGAAACTGATGTTCTATCTTATTTTTTCCATTTAAAACCCAAAGAATTAATTAATAAGCACTTAATTTTTCAATCAAAAGGTAATGGAATTAAAAAAAAAATTAGCATCTTTTATTTTGACTCCAGTACGTTTTAGCATCTTTTTTTTTGCAATCTAGCATCTTTTCAATTTCAAATTATGGCAACACTGGATCTAGCGTCGCCCCTTGCGTCCCGCCGCTTTCACAACAAACACATTAGAAATTTGTAGCACAAACTCAAAACCGTGTGTAATCCTCGGGCGCTAGAAATAAGCGACTCGCTTGCTACTAGCGACGCTAGCGATAATACTATATGCTTTAAATACAGTGCTGCCACTATTTATTTAATTGTGTATATGCCGATCTTGTTTATTACATACTTGTAGCTGTTTTAGATATAAAAATATAATTGAAATTATTGTGCACTGAAACATAAGAACTAAAATTTGATATAGTTTTGCTCCCGAAACCGAAAAGGAAAACAAAATAAAAAACGTCTTAATATAACGATAGTAATCAAATAATTATTGCATTATACAAATGTTTTGTTTTTTCTTAAGTTTGGTGCCATTTATTCGGTATCTAGTCACAAACCGTATTTAGTGCTTCAAATTTACATATTTCTAAAAGCCCAATAAGAAGGTCACACAAGATTATCTAAATTCTTAAAAGCTAAAGGTTTTTATAATTAGTTTATGTCCGTTAGTAAAAAAAATATTTTATTTAAAAAAATATGAAAAATACTCCATAATATTGTTTTTTAAATATGTTTTTTTACTGAAGCAAAATTTGTTTCGTTTTCGTATTTTAAACAATTATTTTAAATAAATACCTTCTATTTGAACTAAGTTTTTATATTTTTCTATTTAACTAAGTTTTTTGCAACTTAAGGAAATTTTAAATTTTCAAAGTTTTACATTTGTAGCACATTATAGGTTATAATGGTTACTTCTCCAATGCTACACCATAATTTTATTATATTCTATTAATATAATGAGTCATATATCTGTATTTAAAAGAAAACGGCGAAATAAAACGATTTCTTGTAATAACCAATGGTTTACTCGTTTTTCGTAAACAATAAGGCTTGTCAGCACTTTTGCTTCTTTGAAACACTATAAATCTGGCATCACTTTGTTATTACAGTTGTCACGCATATGTGGAATTGCGGCAGTAAAAGTTAAATAGCAATTAAAAATTTGTTAAAATAATCGTTTTAAACTTTAAATTAGCAAATATATAACAAATGTAAGTAGTTAACAACGTCACACAAAAAGAGTCAAGTAAATTTACAACAAAAAGCCAATACAGCAAGGAAATTACGTGGCGAAAGTTGGTCAAGAAAAATTAGGAAGGAAAGAAAAAAAGTGCAAAGTGTTGTAAGCAGAACGGCGGCTGAGCGTCAGCAGTTAAATGAACAGCTATAAAAGGGATAGGTAAAGGAAAAAAGAAAAACGTGAAAATTTTGCAGCGAAAAAGAGGCCAAAAAGAGAACGGAAAGCAACACACACAAGAAAAAGCAGAAATAATTGTAAAGGAAAGAAAAAAAATCAAAATAGTACAAGTAAAAGAAACTTCATAGAAAAACGAGAAAAATAAACTGCATGAACCCGAAAAAAACGAGGGAAACAGAAGAAGGAACAAAAGAAGTTGAATAAACAAATTAAAGAAAAAATTGTAAAAAAAACAGCGTTGAATATAACGATTTCTACAAAGAAAATAAATATTGCATTGAAGTTTAGCACTGAAGTAAAAAGGCGAAATAATTACCAAGCTAGAGGGAAAAAAATTTTGTAAAGAAAGAAAAAAAAACATTAATTTTTGTGTTAAAGAAGAAACAAGAAAAACTAAAAAACCTTTGTTTGTGCCTAAAATTTTTTTATTGTTGTCTCTGGTTGCAGCAACTGACTTTTTCAATTAAATAAGAAACAATATGAACAACAATAAACGTAAAAATCGCCCCAGTGGTGGTGGTGGTGGTGGCGGCGGCGGCGGCGGCGGCATATCCACTGGCGGTGGTGGTATCTCAAGGTAAGCATGCATTTCTTAGTTGTTTCCTTATTGAGTTTTTTATTATTATTTTTTTTTGTGAAAAATTTATTATAAAAAGTATGTTACAAATCTTTAATTATATCGTATATTATGTAATTTTAAAACATGTGTCTTCATTTTTTTTAAATGGAACTCTATTGTTTTATTTTGAGTTGAGCTATTTTTATGGTTCTTTTTGTTTTGTTTTAAGGTGCAGCTTTTGTATCGATATTGCTTAGATATAGAAAAGAAATAATGCTGCATAGCGATCAATGTGTGGTTGAAGTATGATGAATGTTAGTGTTTGTGTTAGGAAATCAATTTTTTTTACGGAATTAAATTTGAAATTAGTTTTCTTTAAATTATTTATGTAAATTTGAATTGACTTTAAAATTAATGTAAAGAAAATTAGTTGTTTTTATATTGTCGACGTCGCCAGTTTTATTTTCACTCATTTCTTTGTATAATGTTTCTAAATTAATATACCAAATGCTTCAAATAGATTCTCAAATGTCGTGATTAATCATCAAAATATAAGCCAAATTAAAATTGATTTAACTAACCACAAAGCGATAAATAATATGTATTATATATGAATATATAAAAAAAGAAATTTAAAGTTAACATAAATTAGCGTCATAAAGTGGATAATCTTTTCTAAGGCGGTCATGTTTAGTAGATTCTATTAATCCCGTATAAGCAACATAATGCATTAATAGCTACAAAATCTAACAAAGACATCAAAACTTATATTTCTTATTAAGTTTTGTATCTGGAATACACGAGAAGGCTTATAAATCTCGATGTATCTGAGAGGTCTTAAAAGTTATTGTTCTATAAAGAAAATAACTAGCGATTTTTGAATCCAATTTTTTATTTTCCGATTAGTTTTTTTTTTTTTTTTAAATTTCTGAACGTAACAAAATCTTAGGCCGTTTTCTTTTCTGACAAAAAATGTCGCACTTTATTTGCACTTTTTTCGAAAAGTGAATTTTTTATATATTTTGAATTAAGAGCAACCTTATCTTATACATCAATCGAAAGGTCTTAAAGTCAAGCTCTCGTAAATCGCAAAAAAATTGCAGCCATTGACTTCATTCAGGTCATAGTGTGAGAATATTTCCCCATTGTTCCCCTATTTTTGGACATTTTCACCCTATGACTTCAAAGAGGATAATAATCAATTTGTTTTTCATTTTATGAACACAGCTCTTTGAGACCTTTCGATTAATATATAAGATAAGGTTACTCTTAATTTAGAATATATAAAAAAAAATACATATTTCCAAAAAAGTGCAAATAAAATGTGACATTCTTTGTCAGAAAAGAAAACGGCATTAGATTCGGAGTACCTTTTATTTTTAGAAAACTTTTATTATAATAAAAACCTTAAAATATTCCAAAATTTAAACACTGCATATCCATTGAATAAGCATTTCTTATTCAAAACACCATTTAACAAACTATGTTTAACTTATGCACAAATACTAATTAACACTTCTTATTTTGACATTTCTATCAAAAATATCTTTTTGAAGTAAAAAAATAAAATTATAATCTAACCCATAAAACCAAAGTTTTTATTAAAACTATTTTCAATTCAATTATATATTCTTCCTTTATTTACATATTTTAACAAATTTGATATTTACAAATGAGATCTTATCTTTACATAGATATGGCAACAAATAATATATGGGATCTAAAGACATTAAATAGTTTTTATTTTATTTTTTAATGATTTTTAAAGGAAAATGGGAGGAAAAAACCTTTATATGATTTAATATATTCAAATACTATCTGAAAATGTTTATATGCTTATGGGAGTTTTATTAGAAACAATAGACCTCTATGAGCATATAATTTTCAATTTGGTGATTTCTTTTTAATTTTAAGTTATTTCTCTACATTCTCTTATCAGTGGGTAAGAGGAATTTTCAATTTTAGCAAAATAATTGTTATTAATCCTTGTTATGAAATCGATAATTTTTTCATAACCTGTTTCTGCATGAAGAAGATTTGTAGGATACCTCCAGGGCTTTTTATTTATCATTTTAAGACATTTGTTTTGTATAATTTGTAAGCGTTTTAGGTGGCAGTTGGCAGCGTCACTCCAAATAGGACACGCGTATGTTAATATTGGCCTTATAACACTTTTGAAGAGTAGATTTTTGTTTTTGGGGTTTAGAAATGACCTTATATTTAGTAGTTGTTTAAATGTAAGATTTTTGTCCAAGACAACTCCGAGATATTTGACATGATTAACTACATTTATGGTATTATTTCCAATATGAAGATGACGTCTTGGCAATCTTTTGGGAGATTTGTTGAACGGAAAAATAATTGCTTGGGTCTTGTTTGGATTAATTTTAATTTTCCATTTGTGAAAATATTTACTGCAATTTACAAGTCCCTTTTCCATTTTCTTCAGGAGTGCGCTTGTAAGTTTGTTTGAAGAAATTAACGCAGTATCATCTGTGTAATAAGCAATTTTCATATATTTCGGGACTTTAAAATCGGATGTATATATCGAGTAAAGCAATGGCGACAAGACAGATCCTTGAGGTAACCCTGTGGTAATGGTTTTTGGAGATGATGTTTCATTATTAATCGCAACTTTAAAGCTTCTGCCGTGAATGAAATCTGAAATAAGTTTGCATAAATATTTTGGTATATTTGCATCAAGAAGTTTAAATACTAGGCCATTATGCCAAACGGTGTCAAGCGCTTTTTCGATATCTAACAATATTAGACCCGTTGAACGTTTATTGTTTTTATTGGTGATTATTTGATTTTTAATTCTGTTTATTTAGAGAGTAGTGCTATGCTCTTTTTTAAATCCAAATTGTTCTTTAGCAACAATAGAATTGGTCATTACAAATTCACTAAGAAGAGAATGTAGTATTTTTTCAAATATTTTACCTAAGTTTCTTAATAGACTAATAGGTCTATAGTTATTTGGGTTATTTTTTGGCTTACTGGGTTTGTTGATAGCTATAACCTTAGCATTTTTGAAATGGTTTGGGAAATAGTTGAGTTTGATGCAGCTGTTAAATATTATAACCAGTAATTTAAGAGTTTTGAGTGGTAGTTTCTTTAAGAGCAGGTTGGGAACATTGCCAAAACCAGGGGATTTTGAGGGTTTTATTGAGGAGACAATATTCATTCCTTCTTCAAGAGATGTATAAATAGCTGATTCAGAACTAGGATTTTCCTTTTTAAAATTATTTACTGTTGTATTTATTAATGTATCCGCTGAGTGGTTGTAGTTCGAAGTGAGGTTATTTGCTTGGACAAATGTATTTGCCAGGATTTCAGCCTTGTCCTTATCAGATGTTATTTTTGTATTTCCAATTTTAAAGTGAGAGATTTGATTTTTTCCTTTTCCTCGCAATTTACTGCTTATTTTCCAAAATGATTTATCACCTGGTTTTTAATTGGATAATAACACTGTAAGTAGGTGAAAATGACACACCAAAACGCCGAGACACGTCAACCTAATTTTGGATCATAGAAGCCAGTGGTGTACCCCGTTTTGAAAAATTAGCAAAAAATCACGAGATATTTCGATTTTAAATTTGTAGTAGATTTAAGGCGATTTTTGATTTTATTTGAATGAAAAAACTTTAAAAACTTGTTTAAAATCAATTTGTTTATTATTTATTTGTCAAAATTTATATCTAGAAATAATGGACGTCCATTTTCAAGCGGACATGGAACTATATTTGCTCTTATGTTGATAATTTTATATATTTTTTTTGGATTTATTCAACATTGAGCAACATCAAGCATTGAGTCTATTCTTTTTCCAGCGAAACGGTCTTCGAATGCCATTATAGTTTGATGAAATCTTTCGCCAGTTTCGTCTGTTTCTGTGGACCACTGTCGTTCGTAAAAATCGAAATGTGCATGTAACATGTGGATTTTCAACGACATATTAACGCCAAGTTTGTCGAAAGACTTCATCATGTTGTCAATATAATCACGGTACTCTGGTGAGCGATTTTTGCAAAGAACGTTTTCAATTACCACACGAATTGAGTTCCATGCGTTTAGTTCAGTTTCATCTAACATTTCAGAAAAACTCGTATCCCTTAAAAGTTTCCATAAACTACACCTATTAAAAAAAAATTGCTATAAACTATATTGCAGCCACACACTTTTAGTTACACAAAATTCCCTCTTTTAATTTTTCAATTGATAATTTTGGAAAAGCGTTGTTTTTCAAGTATGGTAATGCATTTTCGTTAACGCGAACCAAAACGCTTTAAAAAATTCTTTACAACTCCCAGCTTGATATGAAGATCTGGAAGCATTATTTTCTGAAGCGGGATCAATGGTGGACGAATTAGATTAAATTCGCCAACAACTTGCGAATCGCGTTTTGGCCAATTTCGCTTTTCGTACTGGTTGCATTTTGCACGGCTGTCCCATTTACAAAAAATACACATGTACTTTGTATAGCCAGTTTGCATTCCAGCTTATAGTGAAAGAACCTTAAAATCACAATTTACGCGCCAATTGTGTTCGTCATAACTGATGCGTTCCAGAATAAATTTCATGGCATCATACGACTCATGCATTCCAAGAGCATACATCAATGGCACTGGTTTAACGCTGCTGTTTTCAAATAGCAAGACTACTTTTAAGCTTCTGGTTGAAGAGTCTGTGAAAAGACGCCATAAAGATGGATTATAGTTGCAGATTCCCATTTCATTCATTAAATCGGGAATATCTTGACAATATGCATAAGCTGCGTCCTCGGAAAGCATGAAATAAGGCATATATTGTTCTTGCCGGTATTTGTAAGATGTAACTTTTACACCTGGTGCAGGACGTTGACGCTTCTTAGTTTCTAAGCCAAAGTCAGATTTCGAACGACTCTATCTAAATGTTCCTGCGAAATTAATGATGGATATTGTGTAACTGGCTGAAGATAATCAGAATCAGCATGATGTAATGATGTTGCTGAAGTTTGTGATTGTACTTCATAGGACGCAGTATCATATTGGTATGTCGATGGATGTACTGGGACAGGCAATGCATCACTGTGTGGAACTGGTACGTGAGCACATGGCACACCTTTGTATATAAAACCGGATCGTTCTATAAGAATAAATTATTGTATATTCGATATACATATAGTCTATCTAAATGAACTTACTGTTTCGATTGAGAGCATACACATCGTTCTTGCACGCGTAGCAATTTTCAGGATCATGTTCCCCTGGATCGGTCCATATCATTGGAAGTCCAAATGGCATCGAATATCGCCGTAATTTAAACCATTTGTTTAATGCACTAAAACATGTGATGCACGTAATTTCAGGTGCACGATCAACATTTCGCATTTCTTCAGCGAGGGTAATCAAAAAATACTGATTGTGAGCTTTGAGCGCATCTTCAACCAAATGTCGTCGATGTTTTTTCGGTGTAAATTTTCCACACACAAAACAAAACATATTTAATTTTTCGCAATGTGATCTGCATTTTTCGTCACTCATTTTTCTATTTTTTCAAAATGGTCAATAAAATGCTTATATTTTTTTTAGAAAGATTTCTCTTATCAAGTGAGTTTAATTTCAAGTTGTCACAATAAATTTCAAGTTAAAGCGATGTTAAAAAGCACTCATCTTTGATATATAAATATGTTGTAGCATCTGTTTGTAATAGGGAAGCCAATCCCAAAATCCCGAATCCCAAAATTATTATAATTATTATGGCCCCAAATTTTAAGAGGTAAACTAATTCTGCTTCCAAATAGATGATGTCTATTATTTCAACGGTTACATTTTGTCGAAAAAAAAAATATATAAATTGATTTAACAAGAGCTTTTTCAGGGTTTTCCCTCAAATAAAATCAAAAATCACCTTAAATCCACTACAAATTTAAAATCGAAATATCTCGTTATTTTGAGCTAACTTCTTAAAACGGAGTATACCACTGGATTCTATGACCCAAAAATTAGTTGGGGTGTCTCGGTGTTTTTGTGTGTCATACCAAAAGTTCAAATTTTACTTACAGTGTAATTGACACCATTTCATATTACGTTCCAAATTAATACTTTTATCTATCATGTTACTTAGAAACTTAGTACATTGATTATAAAAAGTTTGCTCGGCTATATTTGAAGATCGTTGGCTTTTTCTTTTAAAGCTTCTTATCAGTTTAATATATTTCACAGTACTTTCTGGTAATGTGTAATTATTTTGTTGAGTTATTTTGGGTGTAGATACGTCCCTTGCTTCGAAAACGACATTTATTAATTTTTGGATTTCCTGATCAATTACTACCTTGGTATTTATAATCCGAATATAACGTGATTTTATTGTCTAAAAAAATCATATAAATGTTCCAGTTGGTTGCACTATAATCATAATAATTGAGGTCAACCTGCAAGGCCATTGATCTTTTAAGTGTACATATAATGGGGCGATGGTCTGATGGTATTTCGTAATCCATGGTTTTTACGTCAATATTTAAAGCGGAATAGCTTAAAATAATATCGACTGTGGATGCTTCGCGATTGTGTTGATGGGGGAATAGGGTTGGACTATTAGGATAGTGAATGAAAAAATTGCTTGATTGCTGTAGATTGTTGAGTGCAATTTCTGCAGTATTATTTGAACGGCAGATCCAAGAACAATGTTTGACATTTAGGTTACCAAAAACTATATATTCTTTGGTGGACTGTGTTAGGTTCAAGATATCAGCACAGAAGTTATAGGTATATCTTGGTGAATATAACGAAGATACAACAATAGGTCTATTATTTATAATAACTTCAATTGAGATGTTTTCGATTGATGAGGTGTTTGATGTAAAGAGGTTTTTATGTGCGACAGATTTATGAATTAACAGAGCTACTCCCCCTCCCCTTGCATCTGTTCTGTCACTTCTATATAAAGAATAATTTTTAAAATAAGGTCTATGATTTTCTGAAAAAAATGTTTCATACACAGAGGCTATTTTAATATTTTCTCGTTCAATAAGTAGCTCAAATAGTTTTAATTTAGAAAAGTTTGAAATGCCATTAGCATTCAAGTGAAGCATTTTGAATCCGCTTAAGTTAGTATAATCCATGGGCGTATTTCACCGCTGACATTACAACTTTGATTTGTTGTACTTTTGAAGAGCACCTATGCAAATCATCCATAGCTGTAGTGAAAATATCAAAAAGCTCATCGATGCTAAATAAATCGTTGTTTGTTTTCAGCTGGTTAGCATATGTGGCTTTGCTGTTATTATACCCTATACCACTATGTGGTTTGGGTATAATGACTTTGTGCTGCTGTTTGTAACAACCAAAAATATTTGACCTAGACCCATCTTTAATTATACCGATCGAATCAGAATCACTTTCTGAGTTGATTTAACAATGTCCGTCCGTCCGTCCGTCCGTCCGTCCGTCTGTGTGTCCATGTAAAGCTTGTAATCAAACTACAGGTCGCAAATATGAATATATTTTGATGAAATTTGGTATATAAGCTTTCATCGGCCATGGGATGAACGCTATTGAAATTGGTGAGAATCGGTCCATGTTCAGACCTAGCCCCCATACAAATTACCCATATGAAATCGACATAAATTGCCATAAGATCCAAATTGTCATATAGATCTTACTCAAATTGGGTTTGTATGCGTTCATTACATCCACTAATGAGTAGTCCAAAAATGATCCCTTTGACCCCATATAGAGCTGCTTCCGGATCTTCACTTAAATCTATTAAAAAACAAAAATATTGCACTGATTCTTCTCAAATTTTGTTTGTACATATTTTTGCAACATACAAGAGACTTTACCAAACATGATCAGGATCGGTCCATTTTTGGACCTAGTCCCTTTATAGATATAGCATCCGATACGAACTTTTTCATATCTGCAGCCAAAAAAATTAATAAAAATCCCACTCAAATTTGGTTTTTGCTTATTTTCAATGTCCAGTTAGTTGGGCCTAAGAGATAGGGTTTCTAAACGCATGGTATAGGGTATCGTATAGTCGGTCTAGACCGACTATAATTTTCTTACTTGTTATTGATGTTATTGTTACAATTTGTGTTGTTACTTAAATTTGGGAAATCAACCTTTGATTGAAATGAAATATTTTGTTGTTGCTTGCTGTTATTATGAGTTTTAGAAGTTACTCTTGTTCTAGTTTCCAAATAGAGATAACGTAACGGATAGTTGATGTCGTTTGCAGAGTGATCAGTTCTCTCTTTTCCATGTTTTTTTTGCAATTAAAGCATGCAAAAACAGCTGGTCTTTTTATACCGTCCACACCTCAGTGGCAGAGGGTATATGTATATAGGTTTGTCATTCCGTTTGTATCGCATCGAAATAAATTCCGGAGATTCCAAAACAATATATTTTCTTGATCATTATAACTATGGAAGTTGATTTAGCGATGACCGTCTGTCCGTCTGTCTGTCTGTGGCAATCACGATCACGCCGTCAATATCTAAGCTAGACCGTTCTTTTTTGTATAAAATCGTTTATTAACATCCCAAAGGAGTTGCTATTTAAAATCGTCAAAATCGGTTAAAGGGGTCATGAATTGTGAATGAGACTTTGAAAAAACTTTTGAAAAAATAAAATCTTTCAGTGTGTTTGTTGTTTTTCTTAAGATATGTTGTATATGTTGTAATTCTTCGTATTGTTGAAGTCATTACAGTTGTGTGCATATTAATACTGCACGTGTCACATTGGCCTAAGCAATTAAAAATTAATAAAAATAAAAAATAAAAATATTAACAAATTAACAAATTAAAAACTAACAAGTAAGAAAATTATAGTCGGTCTAGACCGACTATACGATACCCTATACCATGCGTTTAGAAACCCTATCTCTTAGGCCCAACTAACTGAACATTGAAAATAAGCAAAAACCAAATTTGAGTGGGATTTTTATTAATTTTTTTGGCTGCAGATATGAAAAAGTTCATATCGGATGCTATATCTATAAAGGGACTAGGTCCAAAAATGAACTGATCCTGATCATGTTTGGTAAAGTCTCTTGTATTTTGCAAAAATATGTACAAACAAAATTTGAAAAGAATCAGTGCAATATTTTTGTTTTTTAATAGATTTAACTGAAGATCGGGAAGCAGCTCTATATGGGGTCAAAGGGATCATTTTTGGACTACTCATTAGTGAATGTAATGAACGCATACAAACCCAATTTGAGTAAGATCTATATGACAATTTGGATCTTATGGCAATTTATGTCGATTTCATATGGGTAATTTGTATGGGGGCTAGGTCTGAACATGGACCGATTCTCACCAATTTCAATAGCGTTCATCCCATGGCCGACAAAAGCTTATGTACCAAATTTCATCAAAATATATTCATATTTGCGACCTGCAGTTTGATTACAAGCTTTACATGGACACACAGACGGACGGACGGACGGACGGACGGACGGACATTGTTAAATCAACTCAGAAAGTGATTCTGATTCGATCGGTATAATTAAAGATGGGTCTAGGTCAAATATTTTTGGTTGTTACAAACAGCAGCACAAAGTCATTATACCCAAACCACATAGTGGTATAGGGTATAAAAATGAAAAATGGAAAATGGAAAATTAAAAATGAAAAATTAAAAATGGAAAAAGGAAAATGAAAAATGGAAAATGAAAAATGGAAAATGAAAACTGAAAACTGAAAAATGAAAAATGGAAAATGAAAAATGGAAAATGGAAAATGAAAAATGAAAAATGGAAAATGGAAAATGAAAAATGAAAAATGAATAATAAAAAATTAAAAATGAAAATTAAAAATTTAAAAATTAAAGATTAAAAATTAAAAATTTTAAATAAAAAATTTAAAATTGAAAATTAAAAATTAAAATTTAAATATTAAAAATTAAGAATTAAAAATTAAAAATTAAAAATTAAAAATTAAAAATTAAAAATTAAAAATTAAAAATTAAAAATGAAAAATTATAAATTAAAAATTAAAAATTAAAAATTAAAAATTAAAAATTAAAAATTAAAAATTAATAATTAAAAATTAAAAATTAAAAATTAAAAATTAAAAATTACAAATTAAAAATTAAAAATTAAAAATTAAAAATTAAAAATTAAAAATTAAAAATTAAAAATTAAAAATTAAAAATTAAACATTAAAAATTAAAAATTAAAAATTAAAAATTAAAAATTAAAAATTAAAAATTAAAAATTAAAAATTAAAAATTAAAAATTAAAAATTAAAAATTAAAAATTAAAAATTAAAAATTAAAAATTAAAAATTAAAAATTAAAAATTAAAAATTAAAAATTAAAAATTAAAAATTAAAAATTAAAAATTAAAAATTAAAAATTAAAAATTAAAAATTAAAAATTAAAAATTAAAAATTAAAAATTAAAAATTAAAAATTAAAAATTAAAAATTAAAAATTAAAAATTAAAAATTAAAAATTAAAAATTAAAAATTAAAAATTAAAAATTAAAGATTAAAAATTAAAAATTAGAAATTAAAAATTAAAAATTACAAATTACAAATTAAAAATTAAAAATTAAAAATTAAAAACTAAAAATTAAAAACTAAAAATAAAAAATTTTTGTTTCTTACCTGTTTTTATTATTTTTGTTTTTTTGTATTAAATAAAATTATTTTAAAATTTCCTTTTTTAAATTTTGAATTATCAGTATCGGCAACAGTTTCAAAGTTTCGGCACAGCCGAATTTAACACTCTTACTTGTTTCATTTGTGTTAAACGGACACACACTTGTATGATGTTGTTCAGCACATATTATACACGCAGCACTTCGATGACAATGTTCACCGCCATGGCCATACTTAAGCAGTTTCGCATTGAGTTCGTTTGTTCCTAAATCTAGATTTATATTTTTTCCAAGAAATTATAATATTGGAAGTTGTCCTTATATTTTTTAAGGCAGTTGGATTAAAATTTTTACGAACAAATTGAACTTTGTAAACAGCATTGTTGTTCGAACTGAATTTGGTGACTATTTCAGCCACCGAAGAAAGGGATAGGTTGTAGTTTTTTAGCTCTTCGGTGATGTCCTCAGAGTTTATGCGGGGTAAACCGTGTAAAAAGGTTGTGTATAACCTATTGCCTTTGGAGCCATATGAATGAAACTCCATTTTACTCTCTTTAAGAATTTGCTTGTAGCATTCGTACAATTTTTTACTTGGAGCAAAAATTTTGGTAATAATTGAAGTACGTTTGAAAATACAATCTTTACCAAATAGTTTTCGTATTTCTGCAAATGAGGCGTTAGCTTCTACAACTATAGGTGGATGTTTGTGTTGTTTAACATCGTTAATATTTGATGCAGGAGTTACGTCCATATCATTGAGGCCAGCAAGCAGGCTAAATCTGTTGCTGGAAGTTGACGCGATGCTCGGGTTAGCAAAACCCGGAGGAAGTTTTGTCATCTTCTTGTTCGCAAGGAGCTTTCTTTTAGATGAAGATTTCGCTAAATTTATATTCCTGTTTTAAGGTGAGTTCAAATGAGATCAAGAATAGGTAATTGCAAAAACAAAAATATACACTTGTTTTTAATTTTAAATAGTTGTACTCTAAGCGCTTTAATTATTTACACGACCGTTCGTAAAGACAATTAGATTCGAACTGAAACGTATTTAAGAAGCATTGAAAGCATACATATATAAAATATCACGAAAGATCCGTACTATTTTCTCAAGAATTTATGAAAGCACCACATTAGAGTGCAGCAAGGCAAATGCCATTAATAATGTTCCTAAAGTTATTGGGGTCTAATTAAACTAACCATTCGTGAGAAATTAAAAAAAAGAACAACGGGGTTTTTGAGACAATAAAATTTTTGTTTTGTTATTTTCAACAATTTGATTTTTTTTTCGTCGCCAGTTTTTATATATCTAGTTTTCTTTAGGATATGTTCTTCTGAAAGGGTCTCAAATTACAATCACGGACACATTATGATAATATACTAGCAGAGCCCAGCCCTCGAAATTCGAGTGCAAGGAAATTTTATTTTTTCATTTAATAAATAATTTTATAAGAGCCTAGGTGTGCTTATCAATTTTAGCCAATTCACAATTCAACACAGGACTTTTGGTATTCATAATAAACACACAGACAGTATGTGTTTTAATATGTGTTATTAGCAACTTTAAATGAAGATTGCTCCCAAAAAAATGTTCCAGACGGTGCAAATCTGTAAATCTGTTGGACGGCAAAATCGGTTATTAACTACAGTTTTTATGTCAGTCACAAGAAATCACTTTGCCTATTAATATTATAGAGGCCAGTTTAATTGGTTTAATAGAAGATGACTGCTGTACGCAAAAATCATTAATTTAAAAATAAAAGCAGAAGAATTTTTGTAGTCCTAGATCCCAAAAACAAAATAAAATCCTGATATTCATTTCAACCAATTCAAGTTGTAAAAACGAGTTTCTTTGGATGTCATTTAAATTTTGATTAGTTAAACTCACGATTTTTAAAGCTTTAATCAACAAGTTTGTGCAGTTATTAGTGTTTAACCACTCTCCAAAAAATAGAATAACGTAGTCAAAGTCAACAAAGTTAACTAACTACATAGATCACAACCCAAATACTCACTCTAAATCTTTTGAATTATTTGACTTAAGAATTGTCAGTTAAACTTATGCCGTTTTCTTTTCTGAAAAAAAATTTCGAATTTTATTTGCACTTTTTTCGAATAGTGTATTTTTTATATATTCTAAATTAAGAGCAACCTTATTTTATACATCAATCGAAAGGTCTCAAAGTCGAGCACTCGAAAATCGAAAAAAATTGTAGCCGTTGACTTCTTTCATGTCTTGTGAGAATATTTCCACATTGTTCCCCTTTTTTGAATATTTTCAGCCCATGACTTCAAAGTGTAAAATAATCATAATTTTTTGTATTTTATGAACACAGCACTTTGAGACCTTTCGATTGATGTATAAAATTAGGTTACTTTTAATTTAGAATAAAAAAAAAATACGCTTTTCGAAAAAAGTGCAAATAAAATGCGACATTTTTTGACAGAAAAGCAAACGACATTAGATTTGTTAAATTAATGATTTTTACCGAATAATTAGAAATTTATTAATGTTAAAAATCATGAGTTTTACTAAACTAAGTTTAACTGACAATTTTTAAGTCAAATAATTTTAAAGTTTTAGAGCGAAATCCAAAAAGTTTGGTCTTATACTTTTAAATTATTTGGTTGCGACCCAGTGGGATGTTAAATAAACTTAGTTTAGTTAATTTAGTTTTGTAAAATTCAGCCTTAAAACGAGTTTTTCGGTTTAGTTAAACACGCATTTCTAAACGCTAATAACTTTCAAACTATTAGGCTTTAGCCTTATAAATAATGAGTTTAAACTCGATTAATTCAAGGCGGTTTCTTGTGACCGATGTTTTGTTCTACTGTTTTATTCCGATTTTCACCAAGCGTATATTATTTGAAAGGTATTTATTTTTAGCCGTTTTGCAGATTTTTTAATTTTTTCCTTTATTTTGAGTAAATTGCAAAGTTTGTACTAACACATACATATATAAAATTAAACAAATGCCATGTGTGTTTTATTAAATTTGTTAATGTGTTTGTTAATGTGTTTGTTAATGAGTTTGTTATCTTCATTCACAATAATAATAAACCATAAAAGTGTTGGTTTGTGAATTGGCTAAGTTGAAAAATAAAGCTGCATAGAAATCGCACTCGAATTTCGAGCGCTGGAATCTGGTAGTTTTAAATTATTTTACTAAATAATTAAAAGTTTGAGTTTAATCAAATTTAATTGACATCTTAAAAACTCGATCTGCATTTGAGTTTAATTTAACCAAATTTAATTGACATCTCAAAAACGCGGTCTAAATGTTTTTTTTTTTTTTTGGCACAAATCAGTGTCCTACGATCGGCGCTAATATTCACATGTAAATAAAGGACTCTTTTATAAAACTTAGCCTCCTTGTTTTTACTTAAATCTTTCTGAATCCAATAATATGGTTTAGTTATGGATTTGACTACTATATACAGTGAGTGCCAATACAACGGAAACTTTTAACAAAATATATTTTTGACAACTTGAACGGACAATACAAAAAAATTTAATCATAAAATAAAAAAACTCTTTTATTAATTAAAAAAAAAAAACATTATCCACTCGCGATCGAAAAAAAACGAAATTAAGTCATAAACAACATATAAAATTTCTCTGTTTTCTATTTTATTACTATCTTTTTATTTTTATTTTTTATTTTATTTTTATTATCTTTTTATTTTTATTTTTTTTATAACTGCTAATGAATTATTTTAGATTTTTTAATAAATTTGGTTGAAACAATTGTTGTCTTTATTATAGGGGTGTTTCAGATATTTCCGATCGCGAGTGGATGTTTTACTTTTTAGATGTACGCGTTGAAGAACATGTTGTGTTTTTTTTTAGCAGTACACGTGCAAGAAAACGAACTTAAAGCTACACTCGAATCTGTGTGGTTTATGTGTGTTCGAAAAAAAATACGTGATAGAAAAATGTTCGTGTAGATAACGAAATATTAAAACGAAACACAGTCATGATTGTGTTTGGCACCGTGCAAAATTTAGAAACACACATAATTGATATGAAAATAAAAATATGTGTTTGTTGGTCTGAGCTATGTTTGTTTACATATACATATGTACGAGTTTTTTTATTCAGTGTGTGTTTTTTTCTGAACTCTGATATATACATATTTTTTTTTACTTAACGAGCAAAAAATAACGCAGCTTTTAAAGTTTCAACCCAAACAATAATTTTTGAGTTTTTTGTTTATCAGAAAACTAAGACTAACTTTAATTTTGTTTGGCCTTAACCAACAATAATATCAACCTGACCGCAACTTGACCTGATTTACTAATCCAAATAATTTTCGTTAAATGCAATACCTTCTTTTGTGATGGGGCGGGCAACAACTGAGTGCATTTATGCATCTCCTAAATATGTAAATGTTGTCATCATTATTACTTGACCACAAAGAACAATGTCATCAAAACCATCACTAGACCCATAAAATCACCACAAGACATAAGAGGAGTACATCCATCAATCAATCTACAACAGTCTAGGGAGCGAATATGTTGTGTTTGCTTCATGTGACGACGAGAAGAATGAAAACAAAAAGAATAAACTAGAAAAGGCCCAAAACCCTAAACATAAACAACACAATACACGTAGTCTTAATTGATTTTTAATTTCAATTGACCTTAATTTAAAATGTCTACAATTTGCATGTTGATTCGTTTTGTTCTTTTCTTTTGTGCTGTTGTTGGGGTTTTTTTTCTTCATATTTCTTTCGTTAGTTTTTAATTCATATTTGTTGTTCTATTGTAAATATTACTTGGCATAATTTTTTTTATTTTTGTATTTTCTTCTACAAAAAATAAACTCAAACTAAAGAAAACACAATAATTCCTGTACTTGGTTTTTATTTGTTTAAGTGGCCTCATTCTAATTACTTTATTCTTGGTTGATTATTGCAAAAAATTATTATTATTGTTTATTTTTTATTTAAATAATCTACCTACACCCCATTTTGTGGCATAGGTGATAATTAAGTTGTGCTAAGGTTTGTAAATATTTAAAATGTTTGGGACTTTTTTATTTATACCCATTTATTATTTATTTATCTGATAATTAGAGCCCCCACCCAATTATCTGCCATGTTTGGAAATTAAAATGTCATCGTTTTACATAAAAAAACACGAATCTAGCAAAGATTTTTAGTATTATTAGTTGTATGGCTCCTAGGTTGCCCGGTTTTTTTCAATTTTTTTTCAATTATATATTCATCCTTAATTTACATATTTTAACAAATTTCATATTCACATATGAGATCTTATCTTTACATATAGATATTGCAACAAATAATATAACGGATCTAAAGATATTAAATAGTTTTTATTTTATTTTTAATGATTTTTAAAGGAAAATGGGAGAAAAAAAACCTTTATATGATTTAATAAATTCAAATACTATCTGAAAATATTTATGTGCTTATAGGAGGTTTATTAGAAATAATTTGGTGATTTCTTTTTAATTTTACGTTAATTCTCTACATTCTCTTATCAGTGGGTAAGGGGAATTTTCAATTTTGGCAAAGTAATTGTTATTAATCCTTGTTATGAAATCGATAATTTTTTCATAACCTGTTTCTTCATGAAGAAGATTTGTAGGATACCTCCAGGGCTTTTTATTTATCATTTTAAGACATTTGTTTTGTATAATTTGTAAGCGTTTTAGGTGGCAGTTGGCAGCGTCACTCCAAATAGGACACGCGTATGTTAATATTGGCCTTATAACACTTTTGAAGAGTAGGTTTTTGTTTTTGGGGTTTAGAAATGACCTTCTATTTAGCAGTGGCCATAATGCTTTAAATGAATTTATAGCTTTTTGGCATGTAGCCATAATATGTTGTTTAAAAGTAAGCTTTTTGTCCAAGACAACTCCGAGGTATTTGACATCGTTAAATATATTTATGGTATTATTTCCAATAAGAAGATGACGTCTTGGCAGTCTTTTGGTAGATTTGTTGAATGGAAAAATTATTGCTTGGGTCTTGTTTGGATTAATTTTGATTTTCCATTTGTGAAAATATTTACTGCATTTTACAAGTCCCTTTTCCATTTTCTTCAGGAGTGCACTTGTAAGTTTGTTTGTAGAAATTAACGCAGTATCATCTGCGTAGTAAGCAACTTTCATATATTTCGGGACTTTGAAATCAGATGTATATATCGAGTAAAGCAATGGCGACAAGACTGATCCTTGAGGTAACCCTGTGGTAATGGTTTTTGGAGATGATGTTTCATTATTAATCGCAACTTTAAAGTTTCTGCCGTGAATAAAATCTGAAATAAGTTTGCATAAATATTTTGGTATATTTGCATCAAGAAGTTTAAATAAGAGGCCATTATGCCAAACGGTGTCAAACGCTTTTTCAATATCTAACAATATTACACCCGTTGAACGTTTATTGTTTTTATTGGTGATTATTTGATTTTTAATTCTGTTTATTTGGTGAGTAGTGCTATGTCCTTTTTTAAATCCAAATTGTTCTTTAGCAACAATAGAATTGGTCGTTACAAATTCACTAAGACGAGAATGTAGAATTTTTTCAAATATTTTACCTAAGTTACTTAATAGACTAATAGGTCTATAGCTATTTGGGTTATTTTTTGGCTTGCTAGGTTTGTTGACAGCTATAACCTTAGCGTTTTTGAAATGGTCTGGGAAATAGTTGAGTTTGATGCCGCTGTTAAATATTATAACCAGTAATTTTAGAGCTTTGAGTGGTAGTTTCTTTAAGAGCAGGTTGGGAACATTGTCAAAACCAGGGGATTTTGAGGGTTTTATTGATGAGACAATATTCATTACTTCTTCAAGAGATGTATAAATTGCAGATTCAGAACTGGGGTTTGCCTTCTTAAAATTATTAACTGTTGTATTTATTAGTGTATCTGCCGAGTGGTTATAGTTCGAAGTGAGGTTATTTGCTTGGACAAATATATTTGCCAGGACTTCAGCCTTGTCCTTATCAGATGTTATTTTTGTATTTCCAACTTTAAAGTGAGCAATTTGATTTTTTCCTTTTCCTCGCAAGTTCCTGCTTATTTTCCAAAATGATTTATCACCTGGTTTTAAATTGGATAATAATTGAGACCATTTCTTATTGCGCTCCGAATTAATACTTTTATCAATCATGTTGCTTAGAAACTTAGTACATTGATTATAAAAAGTTTGCTCGGCTATATTTGAAGATCGTTGGCTTTTTCTTTTAAAGCTTCTTCTTAGTTTTATATATTTCACAGTACTTTCTGGTAATGTGTAATTATTTTGTTGAGTTATTTTAGGTGTAGACGCATCCCTTGCTTCGAAAACTACAGTTATAAATTTTTGGATTTCCTGATCAATTACTGCCTTGGTATTGTATATATCGGAAAATAATGTAATTTTATTGTCTAAAAAATTCATATAAATGTTCCAGTTGGTTGCACTATAATCATAATAATTGAGGTCAACCTGCAAGGCCATTGATCTTTTAAGTGTACATATAATGGGGCGATGGTCTGATGGTATTTCGTAATCCATTGTTTTTAAATCTATATTTAAAGTGGAGTTGCTTAAAATAATATCGACTGTGGATGCTTCGTGATTTTGTTGATGGGGGAATAGGGTTGGACTATTAGGATAGTGTATGAAAAAATTGCTTGATTGCTGTAGATTGTTCAGTGCGATTCCTGCCGTATTATTTGAACGGCAATTCCAAGAACAATGTTTGGCATTTAGGTCACCAAAAACTATATATTCTTTGGTGGAAGGTGTTAGGTTCAAGATATCAGCACAGAAGTTATGGGTATATCTTGGTGAATATAACGAAGATACAACAATAGGTCTATTATTTATAATAACTTCAATTGAGATGTTTTCGATTGATGAGGTGTTTGATATAAAGAGGTTTTTATGAGCGACAGATTTATGAATTAACAGAGCTACTCCTCCTCTTCTAGCATCTGTTCTGTCACTTCTATATACATAATAATTTTTAAAATATGGTCTATGATTTTCTGAAAAAAATGTTTCATTCAAAGACGCTATTTTAATATTTTCTCGTTCAATTAGTATCTCAAATTGTTTTAATTTAGAAAAGTTTGAAATGCCATTAGCATTCAAGTGAAGCATTTTGAATTCGTTTAAATTATTAGTATAATCCATGGGCGTATTTTACCATTGACATTACAACTTTGATTTGTTGTACTTTTGAAGTGCACCTATGCAAATCATCCATAGCTGTAGTGAAAATATCAAAAAGCTCATCAATGCTAAATAAATCGTTGTTTGTTTTCAGCTGGTTAGCATATGTAGCTTTGCTGTTATTATTAATGTTATTGTTACAATTTGTGTTGTTGTTACTTAAATTTGGGAAATCAACCTTTGATTGAAATGAAAAATTTTGTTGTTGCCTGCTGTTGTTATGACTTTTGGAAGTTACTTTTGTTCTAGTTTCCAAATAGAGAGAACGTAACGGACAATTGATGTCGTTTGCAGAGTGATCAGTTCTCTCTTTTCCATGTTTTTTGCAATTAAAGCATGTAAAAACAGCTGGTCTTTTTTCATTAGTGTTAAACGGACACACACTTGTATGATGTTGTTCTGCACATATCATACATGCAGCACTACGATGACAATGTTCACCGCCATGGCCATACATTAAGCAGTTCCAGCATTGAGTTGGTCTGCTCCTGGATTTTGATTTGTATTTTTTCCAAGAAATTATAATATTGGAAATTGTTCGTACATGTTTTAAGGCAGTTGGATTAAAATTTTTACGAACAAATTGAACTTTATAAACTGCATTATTGTTTGAACTGAATTTGGTGACTATTTCAGTTACGGAAGAAGGGGATAGGTTGTAGTTTTTTAACTCCTTGGAGATTTCCTCAGAGGTTATGCGGGGTAAACCGTGTAAAAAGGTTGTGTATAACCTATTTTCTTTGGAGCCATAAGAATGAAACTCCATCTTATTCTCTTTAAGTATTTGTTTGTAGCATTCGTACATTTTATTACTTGGAGCGAAAATTTTGGTACCAATTGAAGTACGTTTGAAAATACAGTCCTTACCAAGCAGCTTTTGTATTTCTGTAAATGAAGCGTTAGCTTCTACAACAATGGGTGGAGGTTTGTGTTCCTTAACATCGTTAATATTTGATACGGGCGTTACGTCCATATCATTGAGGCCAGCAAGCAGGCTAAATCTGTTGCTTGAAGTTGACGCAATGTTCGGGTTAACAAAACCCGAAGGAAGTTTTGTCATCTTCTTGTTCACAAGCTTTCTTTTTGATGAAGATTTGGCCCCTCGGGCCATCGCTAAATTCTTATTCCTGTTTTAAGCTGGATTGTCTACCACGTGAGTTCAAATGAGATCAAGAATAGGCAATTGCAAAAACAAAAATATACACTTGTTTTTAATTTTAAATAGTTGTACTCTAAGCGCTTTAATTTTTTACACGACCGTTCATAAAGAGAGTTAGATTCGAACTCTCCTAGGTTGCCCGGTGAAATATTGTGAAAATAAAAAATAAAAAATACTTTTTAAGTAATATCAATAAAAAACATTTTTTTAATACTTTTTTTTTAGAAAAGGTTCTTTAAAAAAAAAAAAAAAAAAAAATGTACTTTTTAAACAAAACAGTTTTTTAAAAATGTACTTAAAAAAGGCTATTTTTATGATAAGGTACTTTTATTACGAAAACGTACTTTTATATGAAAAGGTGATTTTTAAGGAAGGTACTTTTTTTTTTTTTTGTAATGAAAAGGTACGTCTTAAAATAAATACCTTTTATTTAGTTATTTTTAAGAAAATGTAAGGAATGTTTTTAAGAAAATGTACTTTTTTAAGAATATGATTTTTTGAGATAATGTACTTTTTTTTTAAAATGTGCATTACATAAGAACATAATTTAAGTTTAAAAATAATTTTTCAAGTGGTTCGAAAATGAGTTAAAAAAATAAACAAGAGACCACTCGTATTTTGTAAATGCAGAAATTTGGACCAGGAACTATTTTTTTTTTATAAACTTTTCAAAAGTACTTGGAGGTGGATAGATGAAAAGGTTTCGAAGTTAAGTAACCTTTTTTTAAAAAAGTTATATTATATTTTTAAAAAATTTGATGATCCTAAAAAAATTAATTCTTTATAGTTGCGCTCATTGCTGACTTGCTGATATTTAACGCCGTGTAATTAATATTTAATTTCATATAATTATAATGCATACGTCTAGGCATTAACATCTTGGAGCTACTAACTTGAAAATTGGATTGTAGGTTCCCATACGTGTTTTTTTTCATCAAAAAATAATTTTTCTTAAAAAAGTACATTTTCTTAAAAAAGTATCTCTTCTTAAAAAAGTATTTTTTTCTTAAAAAAAAGTATCTTTTCTTAAAAAAATACCTATTCTTAAAAAAGTACCTTTTCTTAAAAGAGTACCTTTTCCTAAAAAAAAAGTACCTTTTCTTAAAAAACTAAATTTTCTTAAGAAAGTACCTTGCCTTAAAAAAGTATCGTTTATGAATTAGTTACTTTTCTTAAAGAGATCTTTTCTTAAGAAAGTGTTTTGTTTTAAAAAAGTATCATTTGTAAAAAGTGCCTTTTCTTAAAAAGTACGTTTTCTTAAAAGAATACCTTTTCTTAAAAAAGTAAATTTTCTTAAAAACTAACCTCTTAAAAATACTTTTTCTAAAAAAAGTATCTTAACTTAAAAAAGTACTTTTCTTAAAATAGTACATTTTCTTAAAAAGTACCTTTTCTTAATAAAGTAAATTTTTTTAAAAAATAACCTTTTCTTATAAAATACCTTTTTCTTAAAAAAGAACCTTTTCTTAAAAAAGAACCTTTTCTTAAAAAAAGTAAATTTATTTAAAAAAAAAAAATTTCTTAAAAAGTACCTTGTCTTAAAATTGTATTTTTTTTTCTTAAACAAGTACAATTTCTTAAAAGTACCGTTTCATAAAAGTTTTTTAAAAAAAAGGTACATTTTCTTAAAATAGTACTTTTTCTTAATAGTACTTTTTCTTAAAATGGTACTTTTTCTTTAAAAAAAATACCATTTCTTAAAAAAGTACATTTTCTTTAAAAAGTACATTACCTTTCAAAAGTACATTTTCTTAAGAAAGTACCTTGTCTTAAAAAATAACCTTTTTTTAAAAAGGATCGTTTCTTAAAAAAGTATCGTTTATTAAAAAAGTACATTTTCTTAAAAAATTAAATTTTCTTAAAAAATAAATTTTCTTCAAAAAGTATATTTTCATAAAAAAGTAAATTTTCTTAAAAAATACATTTTATTAAAAGTACATTTTCTCAAAAATACATTTTTTTAGAAAGTACACTTTTTGTTAAAAGTACCTTTGCTTAAAAAATAAATTTTCTCAAAAAGGAAGTTTTTCTTAAATAAGTACTTTTTCATAAAAAGTACCTTTTCTTAAAATAGTTCTTATTTAAAAAAATACAATTTCTTAAAATAGTACAATAACTTAAAAAGTACCATTTCACAAAAAACACATTTTCTTAAAAAGTACATTTTCTAAAATAGCACTTTTTCTTAAAAAAAAAATACAATTTCTTATAAGTACCGTTTCATAAAAATAACCTTTTCTTAAAAAGTACCTTTTCTTAAAAAAGTATCTTTTCTTAAAATAGTAATTTTTCTTAAAATTGTACTTTTTCTTTTTTAAAAAATACCATTTCTGAAAGAAGTAAAGAAGTACGTTATCTTAAAAAAGTACATTTTCTTTAAAAAGCACATTTTCTTAAGAAAGTACCTTGTCTTAAAAAGGAACGTTTTCTTACAAAATAACATTTCCCTAAAAAAGTAAATTTTATTAAAAAATACATTTTCTTCAAAAAAGTATGTTTTCATAAAAAACTGTATTTTTTTTAAAGTACCTTTTTATTAAAATAACTTTTCTTAAAAATAAATTTTCTTAAAAAGTAAACTTTTCTTTAAAAGTACCTTTTATCATTTTTTTTTAATTTTTCTTAAAAAAGTACCTTTTCTTAAAGATGTACCTTTTCTTTATATATTTCTTCTTAAAAAAAATACAATTTCTTAAAAAAGTACAATAACTTAAAAAGTACCATTTCATAAGAAGCACATTTTCTTAAAAAGTACCTTTTACAAAGTACCTTTTTTTAAAATAGTACTTTTTCTTAAAAAGTAATCTTTACTTAAAAAAGTAACATTTTCTTAAAAAAGTAACATTTTCTTAAAAAAGTTAATTTTCTTAAAAAAGAAAATTTTCTTAAGAATAAACTTTCTTAAAAAAATACCTTTTCTTAAAAAAGTACTTGTCACATTAAGCGGTGTTGACAATATGGAGTGTTCTTCTGTACTTTAAATATATTTGGAAAATGGCTCCAAAAACAATAAACATGTTTCTTAAATTCCTTCCTTTGATGATTTTTTAAAGACTTCGGGGACCACCCTCGTATACTTTTTTCAGTTTAGCATTTGAAATTTATTGTTTAATAATTCTGGGCATTTTCTACACTAAAAACTCCTCAGAATCTGATGTTTTCAGTTTTTGAGGTATTTTTTTCTATACAAAATGTTATCAAAGTTCTGTAAGTTGCAAAATAAACTCTAAATTATTTAATAACGCTGTGCTAAGCGCAAAGCAGACATTTGTTTATTTATTGTTATTATGTTTTCGTTTTCGTTTATATTTATTTTGCATTTTTTATTTCCCATTTCTTCGTTTCATAAATTCTCTAATTCGTCAATCCACTGTGCATGGGTATTTTTATTGTTGTTTGTTTTGTTTGTTTTTCGTTGGTATTTGCGCAACAAAAAATAAAATATAATTCAATGTTTGGCATTTTATTTATTATCAACAAAATAACATCATGGTGGGGGGAGGGGTATAGAAATTATTTTGGGATAATGGTTTTACCAAGTCAATGACCCCCATAATTGTCGTTGAGTTGAGTCAACCATTAATGGGTGGTTTAAGGGTTTGTTGTTGTTGTTGTTTTAAATACGCTTTATTGATTTTATCTGAACTATTTTTTGTTTTGTTTTACTTTTGCAGATATTCAAATGAAAACAGACAGCCGAATAAATCCCGTTCGCAGGCTCAGGGAATCTATAATAATGCTTATTTTATGCATGCGGCCACCGCTTTGGTTGGAAATGTTGTACAAATGCGTCTACGTTCGGGTAATGTTTATGAGGGTGTCTTTCGGACGTTTTCGCCGAGTTTTGATGTTGCTCTTGAATTGCCGTCATGTATTAAATTGAGCAAGAATACGCCCGACGAATCGAAATCGGTGCCAAACATTATGATTTTCCCATACGATTCGGTAGTGAGTATTTCCGCTAAAGATTTCGATTCACAGTATGCCACAGGTGGTAATTTTCAAACAGATGCCGCCATATCAGAGAAATGTAATGGTAAGTTGACAAATACACACACGCACACACACACACACATATACACTTATACTAAAAACAGAAACTAAATATTAGTTTCGTACAAATCCCTGGAAATATGAAATGTTTGGAATTTTCCATATTTTGACCTTTGACCTCAATTATTTACCACATTATAATGAGATCCAGTATTATAAAATTCCAGATAATTAGTGAGATCGAGAAAATCTTAAGATACATTTTCTAGCACTTTGAAACCCTAGATAGGTAAAAGAAAAATGTTAATGAGAAGTGCACATTTTTTTAGTTTTTTAAACTCTTTGATTTAACTCGTACTCTCTGTCTGTGTCTGTCTGTCTGTCTGTCGTGGGGCAACCCCATTCTCCTTATCAAATTGATTTGAAACTTACCCCATAGTCTTGTTGTAACTACAGATTAATTTTGGGGTAGTCACGCATAGTCACGCACAGTCACGGAGTGATATAAATGTTATTTTGCTGCAATTGATGTCAAGAGGCTGTTTCTATAATGCAGTTTAGTAGTTTTTAGATTTTTTGATCCATTGGCTGAATTAAAGAATTACATTTGGCGGTAAAAACATTGTACAAGGGGCATCTTACACCAATATATATATCTATTAGGGTGGCCCTTCATTATATGGAGGAAAAAAAAGTGTTTAAAGTCTCTTCCCCTAGAAATATGCGAATAGTAAAAAAACCGAGAAATTCAAAGTTTTGGGTCAATCAAAAAAAAATTTTTAACGCGACTACAAATTTCAAGTGTGTTTATATGGCGAAAATATGAAAATATTTCGACAAGTTGTTATATGAATCGATATCAGTACTAAATTATCTTTTCAAAAAACAATATAACTTCAAAATTAATTTAATTGTTCTAGTAAACTAGATGAAACCCCTTACTATGGGTTGGGAGATAAAATTGTGCTTTATTTTACCGATTTTTATGATTTGATGATTATGATGATTTTATAATTTGACATCATTATCCCATTTGGACTTGGCGCCACAAACGACCCCAAGCTAGTATAGGACGATTAAGTCAAGAAATTCAAATATTTTACAAATACTGCTGAATTTTGGATCATTTTAACCCTAAGAGCACATTAGGGTAAGTTTTCGTAATATATAGCACAATTTTATGTCCCAACCCATAGTAAGGGTTTCATCTAGTTTACTAGAACAATTAATTTTTTCAAATATGCCAAAATTCAAAGTTTGCTCTGGGCAAGGAATGGGTTTACGTTGATCGATTTATTCCAAATTTTTAGCATGGACGACTTGCACATTTGGTTATTATATTTGAAGTGTCACATCTAAAAATTCAACAGTACTTACATTTGATTTTTTAAAATAAATTTTCTTTCATGAGCTTGGGGTCATATGCGACCCCAAGTCCAAAATGGTTAATGGGGTTATATTATTTTTTTCAGAAACCCTAGGCTATTAAGATAAAATATAACATTAAAAAGTAGAAAACTGATAAATTTTTGATAAAAAGTATTTATTAAGAGTACATTTACTGACTATTTCACAAAAAACTCATTTTTCTCGAAATCCGCAAAAAAAAAAAGTTCTTTGTAAAAAAATTTCTGGCAGAGGAATTTCCTTTAAAAATCACACAGTTAATCTCTAACATATATTTAACAAAACTTGATCAGTTTTTTGAAATTTTGTTTAAGAAAAATTTTTAAAACTTGAGAAAGGAGTTTTCAAAATTTTATCAAAAAAATTTTCCATCTTTGGTCTCATTACGCAATAGGTTAACAACGTGGTAATAAAACAATACTTCATATCTGCGTACTTATAAGTATAGAGACCAAAAAAAAAAAAAAATTATGGCTTTAATCAATTTGTTAGAGTTGAAAAATGTTCATCACATTTCTTGACCTAGAGTTTTTTTTGGCACAAAAGTGGTCTGGGGCATTTGTTATTTCTTGGCGAGTTTTTATTCGGTTTTGAAGTTATATAGCATTTTAAAAAGATAATTTAGTACTGATATCGATTCATATAACAACTTATCGAAGAAGTTAAACTATAGAACGAAATTTCGTAAAATCTGAAAAAAGTCATATTTTCGCCATATAAACATATTTGAAATTTTCAGTCTCGTTGAGGCACCTCTAAATTTTTTATATATATATTTGTTCCTTTTACTCCTGCAAGGAGCATAGAGCTTTTATTTTATTTGAGTCAAAAAATCAGTAACCACGTTATTGTTTTTGTACCAATTAAAAGTTTTCTTACCGTAGTGGCAGAATGCCTAATCGGACCAAAAATATGTGGACACATTGTGTATGTTTATGAAACGAAGGAGTCTTCGTTGCAAACACTCAATATAAATTTCGGAGTTTAGAGAGTCCGTTGTAACAAATGACTGTCTTCTTTTGCCGCTACTGCATATTGTTTGTCATAACTAGCAGGAACTTTTTTTTTTTTTTTGGAAATTTCGTCTGCATTGGGTCCTAAACTTATCTTCGACATTTCTTCGAGCATAAGCAACATCAAAATTTTGACCAGGGTGCTGCGAAAAATCGGCCACTACATGTTGTTCGCCGTCCATTATGCGGCAGGAGTAATTCCGTGCTCTGTTTTTCGCCTCAAAATTTTTTGCAGCGTTCCTGTCTGGATCTTTTTGGACTTTGTATATTTTCAAAACCTGCAATGGCTTAAAAACATCATGCAGACCTTTCTTTTTTCCCAAACCATGTTTTCTATCAATAATCAAATTTTCCTGACAGTTTCTAACAACATTGGACATAGTTTGACTTCAGATCTTTGATTCTTTGGCCAACTTTTTGTAAAACTAAAAACTAATCAAACTAGCAACAATTGAACAGGGTTGTCATTATATATAATAACTAATATATTTTTCAAAGATAACTTAATAAAAAAAAAATTTAAATAATGCTTGCGGAAAAAGTAAAGAGGAAAAAATATTTTAAGATGTTTTCAATCTCACTCCTTAATCAAATCTAACACGAAGATTTCACTGTAAATCCATTATTTTAGACCTGACTATTAAAGCGGTATATGCAGGCATGTCACAGAACAAAATCGAAATCGATTTGATTCCGTATTGCCAAATCGATCGGTTTCGTTTTAGCTTCTTCAGAAATTTGTCGCTTTCATTAAATCGAAAAAAATTAAAAAGTTATTTATGCGTATTAAATATGGCAACGTAACGAAAAATACATAGCTGATTGTTGGAAAGAAAAATAATATAAAGCGAAATTTTAAGATTGTGTAGTGTTAAATAAATAAAATAAATAAATAAAATATATAAAAATGCCCGGCATATGCATTGTTGCAGTAATAGAGGAACGAAACCAACATTCCGTTGAAAAATTGCGTCGACGTCAATTAAGGGATGCATCAGATCCTTTATCATGTCCAAGTGAAATGTAAGTTACATGTATATGTACATTTACTTGCAAACAAAAATCATTCATGTACCTCTTCTAGCTTTATTAGGTATTATCGTCTGAACAAGGATGCGTTTGTGATGGTTTTGGAAAAAATTTCCCCACACCTTAAAAAATCAACAATTCCGGCTATTCTGCAATTGGCAACTACACTACGGTTTGTAGGTACTGGTCAGGTCTTCCCAATGACTCTCCACAACAACCCGATCTCCCTTCACAAACCCCCTAGCTATATCCTGATGGCACTCCATATATTCAAGGAAAATTTTCTCTTGTGCCGAACTGCGATGTTTTCCCCTTTAATAATAAAAAAAAATTAAAAAATTTTAAATATAAATTTTCTAATACTTACATGTTTACTCAGTAGTTTTTCTTTTTCGTTTGTTTTGCTTCGCCATTTTGCTGTCAGCGTTGTATTTTGTTAGAAAAAACAAATATTTTGCACTAAACAAAAAGTGGTTTGTATGAAATAAAAAGGGTGCAATAATAAGTTTGCGACGTTTTGTATTTTTTGTCATCTAAAAATCATTTTTTTTTTTAAATTGGTAATAAAATTCATTTTAAAGATTGAAATGTCTATATTTTGCTAAAATAAATAAACCAATAGTTTTTTTTTTTTTTTTTTATTAATTTTAAGTTGTTCTGGATAATTTTTGGTATCTATGCTACTTAAAATATCAATTCCACTTAAGAAATTAAAAGTGGTTTCATATCGATAATATTTGTCGGTTTACGTTTTCTGAAGAAGCCAAATACGGTTTCAATTCCACTTTCGATCGGAATTTGTTTCTGTGACATGCCTGATGAATTCTTATGGTCCGAAAGATTTTCGAGATCGCTGAAATCAATTTTATACAAAAAATGAGTTTATAAAATATATTTTTTTAAATGTTATTCTCTCGCGATTTTTATCACAAAACTTCTGAAGAGTACCATCCTAATAATAAAAATTATCCGCAGTAAAAATTATTTAAGTAAATATTAAATATTTTCCAAATGCAAACCTTAATAACTCAAATTGACAATATTTGTGCCTAAACTGAAATACGTCAGAAAAATGATTTTCATTTATTTATATTTTTACACTAGCATGCCCCGTCGTGGTTCGTTACGACTTACCCAGACATATTGACATGTATGTTTTCATAATTAATTTTGCCCTACGAAGTTTGTATTGTAAAAATTAAAACAATATTATTTGATATACAATATTATTTGTTTTATGGAAAAAATAGAGAAATTTTCGGCGTTCCCCTCTGAAGTAAGCTATATAGCTGCCCATGAGAAAATCATGGATTTTATCATTTTATCATATCGCAATTTTTTATTTTAGCGATTTTTGTTTCTGAAGATTTTTCTTTTTGGCGTTTTTTTGTTTTACGCGTTTTCAGTTTTGTCAATTTTTGATTTTGGCGGCGATTTTCGGTATTAGTGATTTTTGATTTAGGCGATTTTTTTATTTCTCTGATTCTACCCATATTTTGCACTACTCATATTGGTAATTACACTGTCCAACAAATTAAGACTTTTTGAATGGAACAGAATAGCGACCCCATAATTCTGAAAGGGTATGTTGAGTAGATCATTTTTGTAGAACGAACTTATAGTCCAGCACGTCTGAATTTTTTTTTTATAGTGGGTCAAAGTTTTCATTTTTTGGTCGAAGGGAGCATTATACTTTATGAAAAAAATGCTGTAAATTAATGTCTGAGAGAATTCTTATGGTCAGAGTTGTATTGTGGAATTGTATGAGGATTATTTTTGTGGAAGATCTTAACCCTCTAACTGGTCTCTTTATGGGTCAATTTGACCCTTTTTTTCGAGAAAATCAAAAAATATCCTTTAAAAAAGGACATTTAAGGATTAAAATATTCTACGAAAATGTTTGCCGAAAAATTTCAGTGGGGGTCACCAAAGACACCATTGTTGTAAATAAAGCTCTACGATTAAGTGGCAAAACTACACGCCAACTTCTATAAAAAAATTATAATTTTGTTTTAATACTGGTTTATTATAGTATGTACATATTTATTTTTTTGCTTCAAATTTTCGAGTAAAAGGGAATTGGGAAATAGCTTTCCTGTATTTAGCTTGACGTGAATGTTCCGATGGGTCAAGGTTTCTGTACAAGCCCCCATACGTATTCAGCAAGCATTACACTTTGGGATTTCCCTTTGAATCTTTCTTCCAATACCTTTATATCCTGATGAAACCTTTCACCGTGTTCATCTGAAACCGCTCCAAGGTTTTCTTTAAAAAAATTGAGATGAGAATGCAGAAAATGCAGCTTTAGTGACATCTTAACGCCAATATTGTTAAAACCGATTAGCATGCTTTCAATATTTTCTGCATAGTTTTGTGCTTTTGAGTTTCCAAGGAATTCTGATATAACCAGCTGCATAAAGTCAAATGTTGTCTTTTGCATATCCGACAGATGACCATAAAATTCTTCATCTTGTAATAATTTTCTTATATCGGGTCCAACGAGCATTCCTAGAAAAGGTAGTTTACATTGAATGAAATAAATTATTTCTTAAAACCGTATGTTACCTTCTTTTAATTTTGCTGCAGATAATCTGGGGAAAATTGTTTTAATGCGTTTGAAAGCATTTCCTTGTGTATTTAAGCTTTTAATAAAATTTTTCACCACGCCCAACTTAATATGCAGCGGTGGAAGTATGACCTTATCTTTTGGGACAAGGGATTCATGGATTACATTTAAGTCACCAATAATATTTTCTTTACGTTCTTCGAAATATTTAATATGATAATGGCTGCTGGTAGCACGTGAATCCCATTTACAAAGAAAGCACATATATTTTGTGTATCCTGTTTGCATTCCAGTCAATATTGCAATCATTTTGAAGTCTGCGCATACTTCCCATTTATATTTATAGTATTCAATTTTATTTAAGAAATTTGAAATATTTGCGTATGTTTCCTCCTTTTTTGTGGAATACGCAACCGGTATTGATGGATGCTGATTTCCATTGTGCAGTGAAACTGCTTTTAAGCTGTGTTTTGTAAGATTGTAAGTCACAGCTGACTAGACGCGAGAACTCAGTGTTTGGCCCGGCCGAACTTGACGCAGTTTTTACCTGTTTTGTATATGTTGGTGTATAATTTTACTAATTAAGCATAAAGAGCTTTATTTACAACAATGGTGTCTTTGGTGACCCCCACTGAAATTTTTCGGCAAACATTTTCGTAGAATATTTTAATCCTTAAATGTCCTTTTTTAAAGGATATTTTTTGATTTTCTCGAAAAAAGGGTCAAATTGACCCATAAAGAGACCAGTTAGAGGGTTAAGATCTTCCACAAAAATAATCCTCATACAATTCCACAATACAACTCTGACCATAAGAATTCTCTCAGACATTAACTTACAGCATTTTTTTCATAAAGTATAATGCTCCCTTCGACCAAAAAATGAAAACTTTGACCCACTGTAAAAAAATACTCAGACGTGCTGGACCATAAGTTTGTTCTACAAAAATGATCTACTCAACATACCCTTTCAGAATTGTAGGGTCGCTATTCTGTTTCAAAAATGCTGTTGGACAGTGTTATTAATGTACTTGTCAAAAGTTAAAAAACTGTCGCTTTCATAATACTTCATATTTTCTTGTATAGGAGGTGCCACGCCCACTAATACTATACCGCCCATTTTTTATCTTACTACTCACATTAATATCTGATGGTTTCCTACAAAGTGTCAAGGCTTTCCCTTTTATAGTACTCCAGTTATATGATATTATATATTTACTTTGTACGGACAATGTCACGACCGCTGCTCCGATCAAGCCCATTTTTTGTTCGACTATTCACATGAATAACTTATGGGCTCACGCAAAGTCAGAACGTTCTCGTTATTACAGTACTCCAGATATATTTAATATTTACTTTGAATGGGGCTGCCACGCCCATTGGTCCGATCCCGCCCATTTTTGTCAGACTACTCACATTAATAATAGATGACCTCAGAGAAATTTTCAAAAGTGCATCTGTCATAGTACTCGAGATATATGATATTAAAAATTTACTTTGTATGGGAGGTGCCTCGCCCACTTATTCGATTCCGCCCGTTTTCGGTATGGCTACTCACATAAATAATACGTGACCTTACATATATTTGGAAAGCTCTGCCAGTCATAGTACTCAATATATATGATATCTAAAAATATCTTCTGTCCTTTCTCCAATTATTGAGTTTTGAACTTGGGAAATACTTTTTGTATTTTTAATGTCTTTGAAGTTCATTTGAACTAATAATTTTACCCGTGTTTAAGTTTCTTTAGTAGGCTGGTATTCGTTAGAAGTGATTAGTCTGGTTCTGTGCAAATATAGCTCGTGAACAAAATTATTGAAATCTTTCGGGCGTTAACAATTCATATTCCGCTTTAAGAGCTGCAAAAACAAATAATAAACATTTTCGACGTACGCCCTACTAACTGCATTAAGACCTGCGACTTATTACCGAAACTCATGCTATAGGCTAGCATATAGTCGAGCCAGACCCTCTTTAAATTTCGTTCTAATTTAGTATTAATTCCATTCCATTTTTTTAGGTACACGTTTTGAAGAAAAAGAATTAGAGCCCTGGGACTCTGCCGAAATGAATGGTGATGTTGATATTGAATTAGATGATGCCGCCAATGGCTGGGACGCTAACGATATGTTTCGTAAAAACGAAAATCAATTTGGCGTTACATCCACATTCGATGATTCCCTGTCGTCGTATACGGTGCCTCTGGATAAAGTCGACTCGGATGAATTTAAAGAGCGCGAAGCTAAAGCTGAACTATTAGCGGCCGAAATTGAAAATAATCCAGCTTGTCGCGATCGTCTCGATTTGGAAAATGGTGATGAAGAAGCCTTATTTGCTGCCGTATCAAGACCAGATCTAGAATGTGAACGAGAAAGGGAAAGAGAGCGCGAGAGAGAACGTGAGAGGGAAAGAGATGTGGAGAGAGAGCGAGAACGAGAACGGGAGCGAGAAACTGAACGTGATGAGAAGGAACAACGTGATAGGGATCGCAAACGGTTCGAACCGCCGCCGGCTATGACGGAACGTTATATAACAAAACCAACGCGTTCGATAACCGGTCCACCACCAACCGTTGGCCTGTCAACGCAATCCATGGGTGGTGGATCTTCAAATCGTGGCGGTGGTGGTGGTGGCGTTCACAACAGTAGCCATGATCGTGATGATCGTAACGATCGTATGGTGAATAACACTCAATCATCTGGGCCGGCAATGGGTGGAAACTCTATGCAATCCTCTGGCGGCGGTTTGCCGGGTGGTATGAAGGGTTCTGCTCCACCCCCGTCTCAGATGTCACAACAAGATGGGGGCAACAAGTATCAAGGTGGCGGTGGTGGTAGCGGTGGCGGTTCAATGGTTAAACGTAAAACGAATGCTCCGATCAATCAAAAAATGGTGCGTAATACACCACCGCCAAATAGTGGCGGCGGCGGTGGCGGTATGTCGCAAGGTGGCAACACTGCTGGTGGACAAAAACAAATTATTTATAACAGCAGCGTGGCCAACTTTGACAATACAATGCCATACAATTCAAAAAATACGATGGCAATGCAAAATCAACAACAACAGCAACAACAACAACAGCAGCAGCAGCAACAACAACAGCAACAACAACAACAACAGCAACAGCAACAAAATCAATCATCTTATCAGCAGTACACGCCGCCACCACCCATGCATGGTGGTGGTGGTGGTGGTTCTGCTGCCTATCGAGGAGGACCCTCGAAATTGAATGGTGATGCTGGCGGCGGCAGAGGTGGTGACGGCAAGGGCTTACCCCAAAGAGCTATGCGTCAATATTCGGGCTCCTCTTCCAACTCTTCGATGAACTATAGCAATGATAATCAAAATCAAGGCAGACATGGTCAACATGGACCGCCACAACATGGCGGCGGCGGTGTCGGTCACAATCAAGGAGGCGGTGCCATTAGCAGTTCACCACCTTTACAAGCTGGCGGTGGACCCTCCCATGGAGGTCCTGGCAATATGGCGGGACCACCTACAAATCAACAGCCTCCGCCCCAAGGTCAACGTCAAATGCGTTCACGCGATGTCCAAATACTAGATCTGCTGCAGTTTGCGCAAAATTTCGAAATTGAGTACAATCCGCCGTCACCTGGACCACCACAACCAAGACAAAAGCAACCAGTTGCATTGTTTGCGCAACCGCCCAATCAACCACAGCAACACATGAACATTGGCAAGGGTCATCAGCCGCAGCCGTCGGTGTCGCCGCCACAACAACAGGTACCACCGCCGCAACAACATATGCAACAGCATCCATCGCAGCAACATGTTGCTATGCAACATGTACCCCAGCAACATCATGCTGGACCACCACAGACACAGCTGCCACATCATGCTGGTCCACCACCCCCACAGCAGCAGCAGCAGCAACAGCAGCAACATTATGTGCCAGCACCACACATGCAACAACATGGGCCGCCACCACATTTGCAACAACAGCAAAATTTGCCACCACCAACAAATCAACAGCAACAGACACAAAAACAAATGCAACATATACCACAACAACAGCAGCATGTCACAGTAGTAACAGCAGCAATGCCAATGCATCAGGTGCCACCGCCAACACAGCAACAACAACAGCATTTAACACAACCGCCACCACACATAATACCCGAACAGCAGGCCATCACACAAACAAATGTTGGCACTACAACAACAGCCCCACAGCCGCCACAAAATATTACACCCACTGGCGGGATGGCTGGACAAATCACGCAGCAACAACAACACCAACAACAGACTTCACCGCCAGTAGTGGTGGATAGCAATAATACGACGCCCATTCAATCCATACACACATCCATAACAAAAATTGATGTGGCCTCCGGCAATACACCGATATCTGCTGGCGGCGGCAACATCAGTTCAACGCCGACAGATAAAACAACATCCCCCTCATCACAGCTAAACAACAATTCTGCTTCAGCATCGAATTCAGCTACACCCGGATCAGCATCTAGTTCGGCACCACCCATCAAGAAGACACATGTCCTTAATCCCTCGGCTAAACCTTTTACACCGCGTAGTCCCAGCACCCCCAATCCATCACGTCCGCATACCCCGCAAACGCCAGTCACCATGACTACCATCTACACGCAAGGTGCCCAAATGGCATCCGCTGCAGCGGGTCAACAGACCCCGATTTATATGATGCCGGGACAACAACCAGCAGCAGCTTTCCATGCGCCTGGTCATCCGCAAGCTGCTCAACAGCCACGCATGAGACGTGGCAATTATAGTAATTTTGGTAAGTCTAATCGACCATTTGCCACATTCAGTCATGGCTTAAAAAAAATCCGTTTAGATTATATATGTCTTCTCTATTTTCGAGTTGAATTAAGGGATCGTTTTTTTTTTTTAATTGTAAAGATTAAAAATATTAATTTTGATCACAATCGTTCCCAAACCAGAAAATATATAGTGCTTGTCAAATATCGGAACAATTAAGTTATCGATAAAAAAAAAATAACATTTATCGGTAATTACAGGGGGTAGTATTTTTTTAAATTTAATTTAATTTATTTTTTTTTTTTTTTTGTTTTTTAGTCAATGGAATATAATTTATTAATTTATGTAAAAAAATTTACAAATTAAATAATGTAAAGGGGATTAATTTAAAACAATCTTTTGATGTACAAAACTCTTATTAGCTCTATCGACACACGGGCGATTTAAAGTACTGTTTTGGGCATATTTTGTGCGATAGCATGGAATATAAAAAAAAAAATATGGTGTCGAAATATTCTATTGGAACATATAATTGTATTTGCGATAACAAATCAGGACAGTCGATACATCCAATAATTATATCAAAGACAAATAATGCAGCTTGAAATCTACGTCGATATTCCAATGTTCCGAGACCTAATAATAATCATTTTGATCTACATGAGGGTATAGGATCAACAAACTTAAAAGATGAAAGTGCATATTTAAGGAAAATACGCTGCACTCCATCAATACGAGAGATGTATATTCCACAACTTTGATCTGACGTGAGATGTGTATAATAATCTAAACGTACATGGATCAGAAAAGTCAGAACAACTCCTGCTTATAAACGTAAGAATGGCATAAGCCTTTGGAACAATTTAATTAATATGTGGAATAAAAGACATGGTTGAGTCAAAAAACAACACCTAGATCAATTGTTGAGTCTGCAGTTTTCAATATTATAATTATCAATTTTGAAGACCGATTGAATTGGGTTTCTAGATCTAGTGAAAGAGATAAGAAGTCATTTTTCAAGATTTAATTGAAGGTTATCCAAATCATTCCGAAGGGTTAATACATATTTAATATAATTTATATTATTATATATTTTTAAATCATCAGCATATAATAAATAATTTACATTAGAAAATCAAATCGATACATCATTTATGAAAATATTAAAAAACAGCGGACCGAAGATGCTACCTCCCTCAAGGTAGCATCGAAGATGCATAACCTTCAACAACTACTCTACACATTCTATTTGATAGATTAAGAAATTTGAATGCAAACCCATCCCTTGCAACTTAGAATAGAGAATATCTAAGTGTTGAAGAATGAGAATGAACTCCCAGACGCGTGAAAGGGTAGCGTATATAAAATAGTGATCATAAGAAATTTTAAGTAGCACGAATCAAGACTCAAGAATGTCAACAAATCATTAAATAGAAAAGCTTCGTGGAAGCGAAAATTTTTTAGATTGGAAATTTGCAGTTGAATCGTATTTCCAAATTAAAAGTCTGTGGAATGCAGTTCAAGGCACAGAACCAAAAGAGGATAAAAAATTCAAGCTAAAGCTGAATTGATTTTGATGGTTGAAAAGCCTGTGTACCCACACATTCGAGAATGTGAGTTTGCAAATGAAATTTGGTGCATACTTGGAACAATTTTTAGAAGATAGCGGATTGATGAGAAGAGCCAGTCTTATACAAACATTTTCTTCAACAAAATTAAATAGTTGTTGTACAGTTGAAGAATATATAAATGAAATTCTCACTCACTACAGCTCATAAATTAAGAGCTGCTGGTCTTCAAGTTGATGAAGAATGGGTTGGCTCAATGTTGTTAGCTGGATTACCAGAAGAATATAAACCAATGGTAATGGGTATATAAAGATCGGGAGTAAAAATTACAGGTGATGCAATAAAATTAAAATTATTACAATATGTAAAAATGGAATCAACAGATGTGGCATTAGGAAGTCAGAATAAAGACTTTCGAAACAAAGGATCTAAATGCTTTAATTGTAATAAATTTGGTCATATCGCAGCAAAATGTCCAAGTAAATCATCAAGACCATTTCATAAAAAAAAGGAAATGCTATGTGTGGAAGTTTTTCAGCATGTCAACTTAATAAACATGACTGATTCTTTGATTCAGGTGCTCATATGTGCTCCAATTCCGATTTTTTCAACAAGGATTTTCAACAAAAGATTGCAGAGGTGACAATTGCAAATAATTCAACAATGCAAGTCAAGGGAGTAGGTGAAGTCGAAATGGTTACCAAGGTTAGCCAATTTAAAGAAGAAAATGTGACCTTCCGTGAAGTTCTTCATATTCCTGATTTATACATCAATATTTTATCAGTATCAAAAATAGTTGAAAGTGGTTATGAAGTTATCTTTAATAAAATTGGTTGCAAAGTTTTAAATAAAAACAAGTAAGAAAATTATAGTCGGTCTAGACCGACTATACGATACCCTATACCATGCGTTTAGAAACCCTATCTCTTAGGCCCAACTAACTGGACATAGAAAATAAGCAAAAACCAAATTTGAGTGGGATTTTTATTAATTTTTTTGGCTGCAGATATGAAAAAGTTAATATCGGATGCTATATCTATATAAGGACTAGGTCCAAAAATGGACCGATCCTGATCATGTTTGGTAAAGTCTCTTGTATTTTGGAAAAATATATACAAACAAAATTTGAGAAGAATCCGTGCAATATTTTTGTTTTTTAATAGATTTAAGTGAAGATCGGGAAGCAGCTCTATGTGGGGTCAAATGGATCATTTTTGGACTACTCATTAATGGATGTAATGAACGCATACAAACCCAATTTGAGTAAGATCTATATGACAATTTGGATCTTATGGCAATTTATGTCGATTTCATATGGTTAATTTGTATGGGGGCTAGGTCTGAACATGGACCGATTCTCACCAATTTCAATAGCGTTCATCCCATGGCTGATAAAAGCTTATATACCAAATTTCATCAAAATATATTCATATTTGCGACCTGCAGTTTGATTACAAGCTTTACATGGACACACAGACGGACGGACATTGTTAAATCAACTCAGAAAGTGATTCTGATTCGATCGGTATAATTAAAGATGGGTCTAGGTCAAATATTTTTGGTTGTTACAAACAGCAGCACAAAGTCATTATACCCAAACCACATAGTGGTATAGGGTATAATAAAGAAGTTATAGTAAGAGTAGGCCTGGTGAATGGTATGTTTCCACTAAATATCGCAAAAAATGTTGCGCTAGTTTCTGATGTGAGAACTTAACAGTGTACTCTGTGGCATAAACGTGTTGGTCATGTAAGTAAGGAAATCTTAAAGAACATGAACTCTGGAGCTGTTGTTGGTGTGAAGTGTGATGTCAACAAACACAACTGCATTACTTGCTTAAAATGTAAATTGTCCCGGTCACCGTTTAAAGACTCAGGAAATCGAGGAACTGAACTATTAGGTATTGTACGTGCAGATTTATGTGGACCTATGGAAGTATCTTCAATAAATGGTTCCAGATACATGCTTATTTTTATTGATGACTTCATTAGGAAAGTGTTTGCGTATTTCATAAAACGAAAAGATGAAGTTTGTTGAGAACCAAACAGGCAGAAAAATTAAAGCCTTAAAAAGTGACAATGGAACTGAATACTGTAATAAAAGAATGAAGAAAATTATGATTCAGAGCGGAATTGAGCATCAGACGACAGTGCCATATACACCACAACAAAACGGTATGTCTGAAAGAATGAACATAACTGTTATAGAAAAAACAAGATGTCTTTTGATTGAATCTGGCTTACCTAAGAAGGTTAGGGCAGAAGCGGCTAATACTGCAATTTATCTAATAAATCGTACTCCATGTAAAACATTAAACAATATAACTCCAGAAGAAGTGTGGTCAGGTAAAAAAAACCCAACTTAAAATATCTAAGAGCATTTGGATGCAAAGCTGTAATAATATCACCAAAGAGAAGAGAAAGAAGCTAGATACTAAAGGAAAATAAACTGTGTATGTGGGCTACTGTGCTAATTTAAAACATCGTTTTTATGATCCTGTTCGAAACGAAGTAAAGCTAAGTAGAGATGCCAAATTTATGGAAGATAAATTTGCTTATGAAACGTCAACAAATTTTTCTGAGTTTAATATATTCCCCGGTTGTGATTCAGTGGGGGATTCAGTGGAAGATTCAGTTACTGAAGTGAATACAAATGCAAGAGATCAAGTTACAACAAGTTCAGAAATGGTTACAGAAGTAATAAGAAGTGTATCAGAAGAGGATGAATCCGAAGATGAATATTTCTCTGATGAAACGGTAGGTACACCTTTTGCTCCGTTTAAAGATCAATCTTAAAATTGTCCAACTGAATCATCTGACATAAGAATCACATCTCCACAAGTTTTGAGAAGATCAACAAGAGCTTCAAAACCCTCGAAGAAGTATGGATATGAATGCAATCTAGTACAAATTAATGAAAACCGAAAAATGTAAAGGAAGCACTTCAAAGTGATAAGAGAAACTACTGGAAAGAAGCTATGGATGTTGAACTGAATGCTTTGGTTAAAATGGTACTTGGGAAGTTGTGAGTTTGCCCAAAGGAATGAAGCCAATAGACAGTAAATGGTGCTTTAAAATAAAGATTGATTCCAAAGGTGACATTACAAAGCAAGATTAGCAATTATGGAATATACTATGAAGAAACGTTCTCTCCTGTAGTAAGGTATTCATCCATACGACTATTATTAAGTTTGGCTGTACAACATGAACAAGCTATAGATCAAATGGATGTAGTGACTGCATTTTTACAAAGTGAATTAGATGAGGAAATTTATATGAAGATTCCAGAAGGCTTAAATGCAGAATCGAATTTGGTATGTAAACTTAAAAAATCATTATATAGACTTCAGCAGGCTAGTAGAGCATGGAATACAAAAAGTAGATAACACATTAAAGAATATTGGTCTAATGCAATCAAAAACTGAACCTTGCATGTACTACAAGTTAAATGATGATGAGATTATATATGTTGCAATTTATGTTGATGACATTTCAATATTTACAAATAGTTCTAAAAGCAAATGTTTTATATAAAGCAAAATTTATCAAAGAATTTTAAAATGAAAGATATTGGTGAAGCACATTACGTCTTAGGCATGAAAGTAACTAGTGATCGTACTAAAGGAAAACTATGCTTAGATGAAGAACTGTATATTAATAATGTATTGAAGAAGTTTAATATGACTTATTGTAAACCAGTTGCAACACCTTTAGATGTTAACCAGAAACTTTCAAAAGATACATATGGGTTAAACCATCTGAACTCAACTTAAAATATGGCTGTTTTTTTACATCACTGTTTCCAAATTGGCTGAATTTTGGCAGGATTAAAGTGTATCCGAGAGATAAGAAAAATCCTAAATTTAAGTTCACTGACGCATCTGGATCCGGAAATATGAGGTCTTGAATATCGGGAAAAACTATAAAAATGTACAAAGTTGTACTTACTTAATTATCATTTTCTTGATTAATATTATAGTGACGCAACTTATCAAGGTCGCATTTGAAAGGTTAATTAATTACCTTTAATTTGATATACAACATGATTTTTTTTTTGGAAAGGTCAAAGGTCACATCTCTTGACCTATAATTCGGGAGGCTATAGCTGTAAAAACGACAATTTTAAAAATCTGAAAAAAATATATGTTTAAGATTGGTCCCTTCCCTAAAGTTCCAAAAAATTTCAGACTGGGGGTATGCTTGGATCCAGAAATATTTATCATAGAGTAAAGGTAGATATTTAACAAGTGAATTATTATTATTATGAATGCTGTTGTTGTTGGCGTTGTTGACATTATTATGATGAATGCTGTTGTTGTTGTTGTTGACATTATTATGATGAATGCTGTTGTTGTTGTTGTTGTTGACATTATTATGATGAATGCTGTTGTTGTTGTTTAGTTTTATTATAAATGTTTTCAATTACAAATTTGCTATCAGCGGAATAAATTTTAGCTTGTAATTGTGTTTTTGAAATTGGTATGAAGCTGTGCTGCTTTTGAGTTCCCGGAATTGTACGTAATCCTATAAATCTATCAGTTAGCAATTTCTCTTCTTCTTCATAATCTTTTTCCGTTAAATATGCAAAGTTGCAGTTCTGAAGAGTTTGCTGACACCAATTATACAAGTGGAGAGGAGTAGTTATCTGATCTTCGAATGGACGTTGCAAGCTGGCTCTTCGTGCTTCACGCTTTACCGTTCCCCCAAGACCATCACTAGGTCCTTTGCCGTGACTGGTAGCAAAGAAATGCCACTCAGCGGAACAATTAAAATCTTCGCTATGATGGCATAAATTGGCAAAGTTTTTTTTATTTTTAAATTGAGCGGAAGAACCGTCCGAAAAATAAAAAATTTTCTTTGGTATTTTCAAAAACTTGTTTTTTAAAAACTCATTTAGGTGGCGATGAAATAATAATATTATGTATTAGACAGTCTGATATTATTATAAAATTTGTAGTTTCTAATTTTCCATTTGATTTGTAATAAATTGCTATTGGGTATAGTGTGGCCTGGCTATTATTCCATAAAAAGCCTTGCACAGAATCCTGAACCACAAAAGTTGCATTTTTGGAGAAGTCGCAAATTGGTAAATACTCATTTTCTTCCAACGCAGACTTTTTGTGAGCCATAAATGCACCCTGCTCTTTAGATACGAATGAATGGGGTAGAAGAGTTTGCAGTTTTTCGCATAAAGAATCCAGAAAAGAATCAGTTTCTTTAATAATAGTTTCCAAAGAGTCTCTATCTACACTTATCCACTGTTTATATATGATTTCATCAATTTCATTTTCTAATAATAATTCACGAAGTTTCTCTTTAAAATTTTGTATATCTGGACACATGCTACATCTGCCAAGGTAGCAATTTGGTGATGGGGGATTGCATATAAGTCTTTTTAAACAATCTTTATAAGTTTCCAGCACAAAATCCTGCACATTTTCTGTCAATTTTTTCAGGTTTATTGCGTGGAGCATTAGTTTTGTATTTTGATGTATTTTACAAACACATACATTATGGCTTCCTGATGCATCTGCTAGAACCACATTTCTTGGCCGAAGTTCACAAAATTTAGAAATTCCAATAGTTATCCCTTCATGTTTTTCTTTAAATAAAGCATAAACTTCTCGAAGATTTCCGAGTAAAAGTCTTTTATTTTTTTTTTTACTTTTACACCATTTTCTGTTATTGACACGTAGTCTTCACATCCTGGTAGACATCTGCTGACATCATCAGTTTCATAAAAGATTTTCACCACATCAACAATTTCTAATGGCAATCGTTTTCCAAGTTTTGGATTCGGTGTACTCAATACGCCTTCTGTCTCAACCAAGTTTTTTACCTTTCGTGCCATGAAATTTGTTATTTGAAATTCCTCCTCCATTCTTTTCAATGTCCAGCTTTTAGGTAAATAGTTAAAAGTTGAATTTTATCACTGTTTTTAGTTATTGATTTAAACTTTTCTTTTAGTTGTTCGATTATTTCCGATTCTGGGCATACGTGAGAGGTTGAAGGTGTTGAATTTTGGAAAATGTTGGTTTTAATTGATGTTGTTATTTTTTCTAACTTTCTAGTTGTATACCCTTTTAATGGAATTTTTCTCGAACATATTGGAGATTCTTGTAAATATGTTAAACTTTCGTTTAACTTAGAAATTCGAACATCTCCCGAAACTGATGCTTCACTTTCCGAGTCTGAAGTCTCGTTTTCTGGCTCGTTCATAGATTGAATATTATTGTTTACACTTCCTTTTAATTTATAAAGTTCTCTTCTGCATATATCACATATTTTATTTGATATTGAAATGTTATTACTAATTCCAGTCATCCATTGCTGAACTTTTCGAAGTCCTCTTGCATTCCGGACATGAGCAACTTTTTTAAATGGATTACAACAATATATTGTATTAAATGACATATTGTTTACAGAGGCAAAAAACAATCACTTTGAACACTTTTGGTTTTATTTAAAAATATTGATTTTATAGCAACACATGTGGTTTTTTAAAGCAACGTGCTTAGAATGGTTTTTTTTTCGTGGTGCTTCCTTTGACTTCTCGTTTTTCAATAATTTCTCTATATTCAAGTTATTTGACACTACGAACCACACCCGACAACATTTATACTGTTGTCTCGCTCTAACATAATTATCTGTCAAACCAACCCTAACACAGGTCTGTACTGAGTACAGTACAGAGCTAAATAACAAGAAACAAATAGCGGCGTGCGTGCATAGCCCGCCGACGCTCACGAGCACAACCAACCACATTCATAAACAGTAACAGTAACAGCACCGACTTTTTAAATATCTACCTTTACTCTATGATAAATATTTCTGGATCCAAGCATACCCCCAGTCTGAAATTTTTTGGAACTTTAGGGAAGGAACCAATCTTAAACATATATTTTTTTCAGATTTTTAAAATTGTCGTTTTTACAGCTATAGCCTCCCGAATTATAGGTCAAGAGATGTGACCTTGGACCTTTCCAAAAAAAAAAATCATGTTGTATATCAAATTAAAGGTAATTAATTAACCTTTCAAATGCAACCTTGATGAGTTGCGTAACTATAATACTTTTCAAGAAAATGATAATTAAGTAAGTACAACTTTGTAAATTTTGACCTTTTTTACGATTTTCAAGACCACATCTTTCCGGATACAGAAGTGCCAGTGCCCTCAAACTTTGCACTTATTTTAGTTCTGTAATAATCTGTCTTCCTACGAAAAATCATACAATTTGTAGTGTACACCCATTGGTTGATTTGACATGGAATTACCCATATGTGTCCATAAGAAAAACAAGAAATTGATGAAATGAAGAATATACCGTATCAAGAAGCAATTGAAAGTATATTGTATGCTGCACAAGTTAGTCGTCCCGATATATCGTATGCAGTGGGAGCTTTGGCAAGGTATAATAACAATACAGTGGCAAACAGTAAAACGAGTAATGAGATATCTTAAAGGCACAGTTAATTACAAGCTTACATATGAAAAAGATAAAAAAGAATACTTGGAAGGATACTCTGATGCAGATTGGGCAGGAGATCTTGAATACAAAGTCTACATCAGGATATGTTTAGAAGTTTCAACAAGGCTGTATTTCTTGGAATTCGAAGAAACAACAAACTACTGCGTTATCAACAACTGAGGCTGAATACATGGCTTTAGCAACGGCTGGTCAAGAATCTTTATGGTTACAATCATTTTTTAATGAACTTGGCAAACCATCATTCATTAAAATCAAATGCGATAATAAAAGTGCTATAAATTTGTCTGAGAACAGTACTTATCATTTCCCGTTCAAAACATATTGACATAAGACATCACTTTATTAGAGAACTTGTTGAAGAGAAAAAGGTTGTCATTGAATATCTAAATACTGAAAAAATGGTGGCAGATATTTTAACGAAATCCCTAAACAGTTTAAAACATCTACATTGTTGTAAGCTCATTGGGCTAGGAGTTCAATCTAGTGGGGGTGTTCAAGAATGAGAATGAACTCCGTTAATGTATATTACTTTGTTTTTTTTTTTTTTTTTGGTTTTTGGAAGAACAAAATAAAGGGTCCGCCAAATAACTTTTTTTTTTGAAAATGCTATAAAAAAACTACTGAATATTATCTCAAATTTCTTTTTTTATTTGAAAGTACAATCCTTTCGGTTAATAATGGAAAATAATTTCATTCAAATGGCTGCCTCGGCTGGCCATGCAGTAGCCCACACGATCGGTCCAATTTTTAAGCACATTATCGATTGTGTGCAGCTGTATTTCACCAATGGCTTCACGAATATTGTCCTTTAAAGCGTCAATTGTCTCTGGCTTGTTGGCATAACACTTATCTTTGAGGGCACCCCACAAATAATAGTCCAACGGTGTCAAATCGCAGCTCCGAGGTGGCCAAACGACATCAGCTCTGCGGCTGATAACGCAATCTTCAAAAGCAGGGCGCAAAACATCGAGTGTAGCTTCGGCTGTGTGGCACGTAACGCCGTCCTGTTGAAACCAAATGTTGCCAATAACCTCCTCTTCAATTTTTGTGAACAAAAATTCGTTCAATATGGCCCGACAACGATCGCCATTGACTGAAACGGCCACTCCTTGCTCATTTTCGAAGAAAAATGGCCCAATTATGCCTCTGAACCAAAATCCGCACCAAACAGTGACTCGTTTTGGGTGTATCGGCTTTTCAATGTATGCGTGCCGGTTTTCTGTGCCCCAAATGCGACAATTTTGCTTGTTTACATACCCGCCAAGATCAAAATGAGCTTCATCTGAAAAGATGATTTTTTTTTTGGCAAAATCGGCATCTACTGTAAGTCGATCGCAGGTCCACTTAGCGAAGCGAAAACGCATTGGATGGTCAGTTGGCTTCAACTCCTGAACCAATTGGACTTTGTATGGCGTCATACCAAGGTCTTTATGCAAAATTCGTCTCAATGATGCCTCCGAAATGTTCAATTCTTGAGAACGACGGTGAATTGATGTTGATGGCGCTTCACGCACACTTTCTGCCACATCAGCAATATTCTCGGGTGTATGCACTGTTTTTGGCTTTTAACGCTTTGGTTTATCGATGAGGATGCCAGTTTCTTTCACTTTTTTCACAAGATAACGAACATACGGAGCTGACGGTGCTTCTCTTCTTCCAAAATACGTACGCCATTTTCGCACACATTCTGCAACATTACCATGATTTTCAAAGTAATGTCGCAATATTTCCCAGCGTTGTTCAAGCGTATACAAAACCATATTCGTTCAGCGGAAGGATAAAACTAATTATCTGTCAAATCAGACATGTTACCATTCACGAAATAAGCACTAGTGGAAAAAAAAATGTTAGATGGCGGACCCTTTAGTTTGTATATTTTGTCTATTAAATGTTTACCTTTAAAACGAATATCACCTATTAACACTAAAGATACCTTATCAAAGGCTTTAGAGAAGTCAGTGTAAATGACCTCGACTTGTTTGCCTAAAAACCTCACCAAAAACCGTTAGGTTTGTGGCAGTTGACCTTCCTGAATAAAACGCATGTTGACATGTAGATATAAGAAATTTCGTTAAGAAAAATAGCTTTTTATAAACAACATGCTCGAAATCTTTCGAAACACATGACAACTTGGATATCGGCCTATAACTGGTTACGTCTTAAATTTTGCCATTCTTAAAAATGGATGTAATAAATGCCAACTTCTATCTACCAATAAACACTCCTTGGTTAAGTGGCAAATTAAATATGTAAGTAAAAGTGAGCAAAAGTAATGGATGGTGCGTGGATCGTTGAATATTCAAAATTTCAACTTAAATAATAACATATTGGTTGCATTGTTCGCCGATTCTGAAACACGTTCCCAATACATAATTTTCTCATAACACGATGATGCTGATTTTCACGATAATATCTGTCCTCAAACAACAACACAAAGTAAAGTATCACATCAAAATTACATCGGCTAAAATTGAAATTAAGAGAGACTGGACATTGTGCATTAAAAAAAAAACTATACGTTCCTATTTCAAATAATAAAGCACTATGGTGTATATTAGGAGGAGAAATTGCCAGCAAACTCTCACATAGATAAGACTTGCATTCATCTGCAACAAAAAATGGTTTAAGCGGTTAGAAACATGATTAATTTGAACCAAATTTAAACTTAATATACTATCAATGAAATTGATCTTCTTAAATTTATTTATATTACTAGGTAATAACTCCGTCTCCGTAATATCACAAATTTGTGACCACAAAATTTCTTTAAGATTGAAATCACTTAAAACACAGATTCGAGAATTTTCTGCCAATTTCTCATCCAATGCTATGATATTTGTATGTACCTCATACATTTCATCCGTACTTGCAGGTGGAATATATGACACACAAACATAAAATAAAAAAGTAGCGTTATAGATTGATACAACCAGTGATCAATTAAACGATCCTTATTATCGTTGATAATTAAAGATAACTTTTATTCACACTTGACTGCAACAAGTACTCCACCACCTCTAGAATAGCCGGTGAGAATCTCATTTCTATCCTTCCGATAGACTTTAAAAAGTTTAAGATAAAAGAATTCAGCATCAGAAAATTCAGGGACCAAATCACCGCATTCGATATCGAATAAAATCAATCGAAATTCCATATTTTGGTTTATTATTTACAGAAGACGGACAAACATCAGCCCTAGTTTCACTTTTATTTTTAAGTAGAGTCCATAATTCGTTAACTGCAACAGAGTTAAGTTATTCTAAGTATATTATTTTGGAAAATTAAAATTTAATTTCGATCGAAAAATTTCGATATCGAATGCGGTGATTTGGCCCCAGTATTTAACCATGTTTCCACCAACACAATTACATCTATTCACATTGAGAGGAAAAATCATGAACCATTTTTGACTATGTACGCATTCCTGATAAATTCTGATAGTAGATTTTAAAGCCGGATTTTCCACAAACTAATTAAGCCTTTCCGCCATTGGGTTTCTTGGAAAATTTAAAAAAGGCGCACTTTAATATCGGTTGGCCATATTCCAGCATTCACAATTTCATTAAAAAAGCATGGAGATATGCCAAGTTTGAAATTAACTGCCTAAGTTAATTTATATCAATATCCATTTTCCCCAATTTAAAATATTCCACATGATGTTTACTTATTTTAGTATATTGAATTAATTGTTCCGTTGAAACAGTAGGCTTAAACGAAGATATGAATCCATGTATAACAACAGTAAAACCCTATACTCAGTTTGGTAACAAATTTTTTTTAATAGACTTTAAAAGATTCTGAAAATCAGTGGGCTCCTCAAAAAAGGTGTCAGACTTGGTGATACCGCTTAACTATATTTAGCAATAGTGTAGATAAGAATACCTTGAATAAAGTTTATTAACGTTTCGTGCGAAAAATCATGTTTTCCTGAGGTCTAATTTTCGCGTCGTGATCGAAATAATTCCGCATCGAAATTTATTTTGATATTTCAAAATAAATACATATATTTTACATATGTTAAATGTAATAAATTATACAGAAAATATAAACAAAAAGCACATATTTATTATAAAATTAAAAAGGTGAAATTAAAAACAGCGGTAAATTACGCTTCGTCGGAAAAGTCGTCGTCTCTTCTATTATCTCGGATAAGAGAAAACACGTGTCTGTGTTTGTCTTACGATCCTCGTGTTTGCTGCTCCTTATGCAGTTATATTACATAACCGTTCTTTTTGATAGATTTAAGGATTGTAATCAAATGGCTCTCCCTAAAACCTGGCAATATGTCTAGCTGGAGCTAGTGCCATCCTAATAATATTAAGTTAGTCCCCATTTTTGGAAATAAATTTTTTTTGAAGATTGTTCTGAATTGTTCTAGGATTGTTCTACAATGTTCTAAAAATTTGAGTTTTTAAAATATAATTTGTACCGGTAAATCGAAAAAAAAAAAAAACGATTTTAAACTTTGCCCCCCACTTTTGGAAAAAAAAAAAAATTTGGTGGTTATTCTATGTTGTTCTAGTTGTTCTAAACAACCAAAATAGATATGTCGCAAACCGTAACGTACGCAAATGAGAACGAAAAACATTTTTCCGCGATATTAACGTTATTAAACGATATAAATATTTTTACGCAACGCGAAAGTTAACGTACAGATTCCAAAATTTCTTTCATACAAGGTATTCTGAATGGCACGCATTCTCCATTCTCCGCGTACTTTGTTTAAAATGGCGCATCACGCGCTACATATTTTAAACGAGGTCTTGTCACCTGATTATCGCTATATGATAAATGCATTAGGACAGCGATGCGATTTACAAAAAAATCAGCGATAAAATAAGCGACAATGTACACTCGATTGGCCCAAAGTATTTTTATACGATTTTACTAATTGAATTCGCCGTCCATCTATCCTTTGACATTGTTACCCACTTAGGACCATGTCATACCATGGAATTCTAGGTCAAATTGAACTTTTGATTTTTTGCCCTCCACACCTCAGTGGCAGAGGGTATATATAGGTTTGTCGTTCCGTTTGTAACATATCGAATATCCTATTTCCGACCTCATAAATTATATATATTCTTGATCCTTATCACAGATCGAGTCGATATAGCGATGTCTGTCCGTCTGTCTGTTGAAATCACGGTCATTCACAAAAAAAAACCATTTAACTGGGTAAAGTTACAATAATATCATTTGCCATTATTCCCACCAGGGTGGTATTTAAAATGGGGTAAATCGGGCATCATTGTGCTTAGATGCGAGCAACAATATGTAGATACCTCTAAAAAAACATAAAACCCAGTGTGTTTGTTGTAATATTTTAGTGGTTGAACGTAATAGTTGTACAACAACATTCATAGTTCAAAAAGCCACAAAACAAACACAACTACCATGAGCTATGCAATTTTTTTTATCGTTATCACGTTATTATAAAAAAATCGCCAATATGAAAGAAAAAATATAATCCCTAAAGAAAAACGAAAAATGAAAAATGGAAAATGAAAAATTAAAATGAAAAATGAATAATGTAACATGAAAAATTAAAAAAGAAAAATGAAAAATGAGAAATGGAAAATGGAAAATGAAAAATGGAAAATTAAAAAGGAAAAATGAGAATTGAAAAATGGAAAATGAAAAATGAAAACTGAAAAATGGAGAATGGAAAATGAAAATTGGAAAATGGAAAATGAAAAATGAAAACTGAAAAATGGAGAATGGAAAATGAAAATTGGAAAATGGAAAATGAAAAATGGAGAATTAAAAATGAAAAATGGAAAATGGTAAATGAAAAATGGAAAATGAAAAAAGAAAAATTAAAAATGAAAAATTAAAATTGAAAACTAAAAATTAAAAAATAAAAATAAAAATTAAAAATTAAAAATTAAAAATTAAAAATCAAAAATTAAAAATTAAAAATTAAAAATTAAAAATTAAAAATTAAAAATTAAAAATTAAAAATTAAAAAATAAAAATTAAAAATTAAAAATTAAAAACTAAAAATTAAAAATTAGAAATTAAAAATTAAAAATTAAAAATTAAAAATTAAAAATTAAAAATTAAAAATTAAAATTTAAAAATTAAAAATTAAAAATTAAAAATTAAAAATTAAAAATTAAAAATTAAAAATTAAAAATTTAAAATTTAAAATTAAAAATTAAAAATTAAAAATTAAAAATTAAAAATTAAAAATTAAAAATTAAAAATTAAAAAATAAAACAAAAATTAAAAATTAAAAATTAAAAATTAAAAATTAAAAATTAAAAATTATAAATTATAAATTAAAAATTAAAAATAAAAAATTAAAAATAAAAAATTAAAAATTCAAAATTCAAAATTAAATTAAATTAAAAATTAAAAAAAAAAAATTAAAAAAAAAGAAAATTAAAAAATTTCTTATCTTAAATTAACATATTACCAGCTAATTCAGATAAAATTATTTTAAAATTTGCTTATTTTAAATATTAATTTTTAGCCAGAATCATTAGAAATTTTTTTTAATTATCGTTTAACTTCTAAGGTCTCAAAACATTCGAAGAGGGATCAAAATTTTGGTATTATAACGCCAGCTCTGTTAAATAATGAATTTTTTTTGTGTTCTATTAAGGACTTAGGGAACTTATAGGATTTTTACTATAGTAATCAAATAGTAATTAATTCTTTCTGCAGAAGACATGATCATAATAACAGAAACTGACCAAAAAGAAAAAAACAATTAACTTTAAATTTAATTGGTATTCGGAATTAATGTTTCAGTATCGGCAATCCTTTGAAAGTGGTAGCCGTACTCAACATTGGGTGTAATATTGAGTTTAAGACGCATGTGAAGGGTATTAAAAAATTCGGCACAGCTGAATTTAACACTCTTATTTGATTTTAACTTTTAGCGTGGAATATGTATAGGTTTATTATTTTTTTCTTTTTATTAAAAAATGTCGAATTTGCATTTTAATAATAATTATAATTTTTTTTTTGTATAAATGGGATGTTTTTAAAATGTTTTCACTCAAAAAATTTTTACACTAAAAAATAATGTAAAATCAACTCGAAATTTTGCTATTTTTTTGCAATTGAGTTTGTATTGAAATCTCACTTTCTTATAAGCCTTTACATAAGCCATCATACTATGTTTCTAGGTAAAATAAAAAGGTAAGAAAATGGAATTAGTGCATTACTATTTAATGCATTAGTGTAGTGCTAGGTAAAATAAAAAGGTATAATAATAAAAAACCCAGCTTACAAATAAATAACATAAACTGTGTATTGACATTCTTACTTACAAATATATCAAAAGAGTGGTGTGTTTTGTAAGCAGATATCATTACTGGTAATAGAACAAATAATAACTATTATAAGCTATAAAATACTTAAAGCACAAAATTAACACACCATTGTTTACTTATAGGGCTGTTTAAATTACCGTAATTTGAATTTTTTTTTTGAGTAATTTCATTAAAATGAAAAAAGTGTTCTACCGGCGGATCGTGGCGGGTGCAAAAGTATACATAAGGTTAAAGAGGACACTTTCACCTTTGTCCGGGTGGTATACGTTTCTTGTTCCCTAGAAGTTTTATTCCATTAAAGTTGAGATTTGACAAAAATTTAGTAGTTTAATAAATATATCATAACGTCCCTAATATTAAACGGTAGGGATTTGATCACTTACAACAACTAAAGACTGCAGTCCTATCAACCTTGCAAAAAGGATGGCGGGTCATTATCGATGATAACTTGCGAGTAGTAACCATTCTTTTTTGGTAAAAAACAAAAAAAAAAATCACCTTTTTCTGAAATTTAGAAAAAAAAAAACAGTTGAGTTTGACAGCATGCCACGCCCACAATTACCAATGTGAAACTTAATTTTTCAGCTACCTTAATTTGGATATATTAGCTACAAAATGACGTTAAAATTTTAAAAATCGGCGACAAAAAAAATTAAACAATGAAATCAAAATTTCAGCCACAGTGGGCCGACACACAACTATTGATAAAACGGGGTTGGTCATCCACCACTATAAACAATTAAAAGTCAGCTTGAAATTGCTGAACAAGTGAAAAACAATTTCATGCCATTTACAATTTTCGATCACATGTGAATTGAGTTTTCTAGAAATCTCTACCATGAAGTTGTTTCGTCTTAAATATTGAAGCAGATTAGCTTTTGGAATGTCAGTTAAACTTAGTTCAGTTAATCATTTTTTAATACTAATACTATATGGGATAGGCCATGTAAATACCTTTTATATTGGATGAAATGTAAAAAATTTGCAAAACTCTTAAAAAACGGCCGTTCTTTTTTCTTTGGTATTTTATTTTTTATACACTAAATATGAGATTAGCCAGCTAAAAAAGACAATATCCAAGTTTCACCAGCAAAAACTCGCTCTAATGCGTCTATCAAATTTTTAGTTCAAACAATAGAAAACGTAATTCTTCAAATTCGAATTGGAATTTATTTATTTTCGAAATGTTTTAATTTGTTTAAAATGTTTAATTTTTGATTTATTAATTTTATATTATTTTAATCTGTTACAGGACCCATGACCCCATCACAAATGCATGCCTCAGCGGCAACAGGACAACCATTGTTAGCAGCCGGGCCATTGCAAACACAATTCATACCATATCCACCAACACAGCATGCACCACACTTCCAACAACAGCCTTATGCTCCACAAATGGTTAGTAAACTTTTGACAAAATATTAAAATTTGAACTCATTTTATAATTTGTGTGTTGTTTTTTTTTCTCCCCCAACAGGTCCGCATGTACGATTCACAACAGTTGCAATTCCTAACACAGACACCACCATCGACTACACCCTCACCAGGTCAACCACATCAAACGTTCCATCAACAGCCACAACCTTCCCCTGCTGGCGGGGGACCACAGCCAACATTTGCCCCACAAAGTCAACCACAATATCATGTTGTGTGTCCCCTAACATTAAATCCCACACAATGGATGCCCAGCATATATTGTCCTACGGCGCCGGGTCAACATCCACAGCATCCACAGCAGGGTCAACAATTTCAACTGATAATGCCACAGAATCCCACCCAATAGGGCAAGTTTTTGGGCAAATTGTGTGTTCGTAATTAAAAATTAATAACAAAAACAAAAAACAAAACAAAAAATATATTAAAAAACACAATTCATACGATGCCGTAAAGGAGAGAATCGTTTGCTAGATTCTCTAAAAAACAAACTTACCAACAAATGAAAAAAAGAAAAAGAAAATGTGGTAAAGATGTGCAGTTCCATTTATTTAAGTGAAAGCTTTTGTTAATGTAACGTCTTTTTACATATTTTCAATTCGTTTTGTTTCTCATCAAAAGCGTTAAAGAAGCGTCGTTTACGAAACTTTTCTGTGAATGTGAATTGTTGCCTGTTCAAAAAAAAAAAATTTACAGAAAAAAAATATTGATATAATAATACTATGTACTGTGAGAAACACATTAAAAAAGAAAAAAGAAAACAGAAACAAAACAAAAAATCAAATTTAATTTCCAAATAATTCTTTGCAACAAAGATAAATAACCCCCTGACACCCTCCCTCACCCCCCTCTCCACCCCTAGCCATCACCTAAAGCTTCTTTAAGCTCCTATAATTGAAAACAAAAATATTTTGTTTTTGCCTGGCTGATTTTTATAATTGCAATTGTTTCTTAAATTGTTCTTTATTCTTTAGTTGCAAACAAACAAAAAGAAAATATAAGAAAATATAATTTAAGTTGGCTTATTTTCGATTATTTTTTCATATTTATTATTTACATTTCTTATATAGTAAAATCATGTATTTTTATTTAAACAAATATCAAAAAAGAAAGAAATTAAACTTAAAGAACAAGAAAAATTAGATGAAAAGAGTTTGACAAACATCATTTTACGGTGTTTAATACTTCTTTGAAATGATAATTAAAAAAGAATAGGCTATGTTCTGAAGATCAAATTTAAAATTATGAAAGTGTTTCAAATTTCTATTAGATGGGATTTCTCTTTGTACAGGGTAGAGCATAGGTAACGTTAGCGGCAAGTATAAAGGTGTAACGTGTGTAAAATTCTTTGCTAAGACCGTCTGGACATCACCATCATCGCCTGGTGGAAGTTTTGGCATTTTCCTCAATACTTGCTTGCACCCGAGCAATATTGTTCATATAATTTCGAACAGCACATGGTCTTCTAGCATGCGGAGGATCAGAGACAGCTTCTTCTTGTCGAAAACACTATTGTTTTGTTGTAACGCTATTGACATTTCGAACATGAAAAAGATTTCGTATGATCGTTCAGTCTGAATAATCAAATGTCGGGTTTTCAAAATAAAAATGAGCAACTTTGGTTCTTTGTGCTGTGCTGAATCTTTCCATTATAAATTTAAATTTTTTCAAAGTTAATTCTAAAAAAAAAAAAAAAAAAAAAACCGAAAAATACGTAAATCAAAAATGCATTCTTTAATTAAATCAAAACGTTACTGATGCGCCACCTTATACAAACAGCCTTTTTCTGAGCATTTTTTTTTTACTCTAAAACTACTTGATAATTTCACTTTTCTTAAAGAGTTTTTTTTAGAGCAGTAAATCGAAACTAATTATGATTTGAAAATGGGATTGCTTTAAACTGGATATAATACTGGACTTACTGGAAGACCCTTGAAACATAAAATTAATATGAGATTTGTTTGTTTTCGACACCAAAAAAACTTCTTTTTTCATATAAAAAACTTTTTTATATTGAGAAACAACACCAATTTGATTTACAAAAATATAATTTCTTATACACAAAAAAAAAAAAAAATTATCTTAAAACTTGTATAAAAACCAAGGTTAAAAATAATTTTGTTTAAATCAATAAAATTTATCTGCACATAAAAGAATAATATTGTATTACATATTAATAATAATTTTATGACATTTAAACAATCCTTTATTAACAAAAAATGTATATATAAAATTTTTTAAGATATAACTTTGAAAAACTTAGTTAATTTTGTATTTTTTTTTTATGAAGAATGAAAAACCTTAGTCAAGTACACGAAATATGAAATTCGATAATATTGGGCCTATTCGGAAAGGCTAAAAATTTTCGCATCTATGATTAGCATTTCATTGAACTTTCGAATTCAATCATTCATTGCATTTTTGTGAAGCGTGTTTGAATAACAGACACTTTCAAAATGATTTTTATGAACATGCTGCGCAACACTTACAGTGAACCAATAAAAAACTTCTACAGTTTACTTAAGGTGCTATTACACGAAATGTTTTTTACATATGTACTGTCACTTTTTTTATCCACATGAAATTCTTCATGTCTGTCAAAATTGTCTTTTTACATACGATTCATAATTTTTGCTATCACACGTGCGTATGTATTTCCGTATGACATAACCTCTAAATGTAAACAACAGCTGATTTAATTTGTGAATTTACAAAAATTTTTTGTTAAAAAAAAGGTTATGTACTTTTTAATTGTTAATTAATACTAAACAATTTATTTTTCTTTCAATATTAATCTTTAAAATGTACTCTGTTTTTCTTTCGCCACAAGCAGTGTTGTATTTTCACTTGTTTGTCATGCAAAAATAGAACCTGTTCTAATTGAAAAATGTACATGTGACTTTTCTCATGTATTGTCCATAAACAATGTTTTATATGTATCACACGATGTGTACAACTTTTGTTGTGGGAAAATTTGACAGTACATATGTAAAAAACACATCATGTAATAGCACCTTTACATATGTTTATATTGTATTAATTTTGAAACTATGTACACTACACATATAAATTAAAATGGTTAAAATATTCTGTATTTTATTCACTTTTCAAAAAGTTTTAACACAATTTGTGAAATTATCATGTTCTTAACAAAAATAACTGAAAAGAAAACCGCATATTTCATCAAGCCAAAACAAAAAACGTGTACACTTCATATTACGCTGTATGGAAAGGTAAGGTACCGTTATCAAATTCAGTTTTGTTTTCAGTTGTCTATGCCGCTGCTGGCAGATTACTCTTTAAATGTATGGATTCAAAGCAAACTCCATTAGAATTGTAAGAATTAATTATAAAACTTTGGGAAGCGAAAAAGATTTTGAGGAAAATTTATGAAATTGTAAAAAAAGCCGCACACTACCTTCAAATACATTATTGATATGTACCAGAAAATGGAAAGCAAAAACAAAAAAAGAAAAATCAACTCTATAAACATAAAGGCAGATAAATCGAATCATTAATGGAAATTCCAAAATATCGGCAGTGGAATTGGCGCAAAACATGAGCGAACATTGATTTATACACCCACAATCTGTAAGAAATTTTTTACATTCTGAAAGGATAAGAGGGTATAAACCCCGAAACAAGCCTCTGTTGTAAAAAATATATATATATATAAAGAAGCGGCTGGAGTATGCAAAAGTGCATGTTTCGAAGCCAATAGAGCTTTGGAACTTCGTGATATTTACAGATGAGTCAAAATTCAACACATTTGGATGCGATGGACGACGTTTAGTGTGGAAAAAAGGGTACAGCCTAAAAATGTTAATAAAGTTTCAAACATGGCTGGTGTAATGGTTGGTGTTAGTAATTTTCAGTTGGTTGAAGACACGATGCATAAATTTGATTATTTAAACATTTTAAAGAAAAATTCCGTAAAACAGCTGCAAAATTAGAAATTGCCGACAAATTTAGTTACTCTCACGACAACGATCCAAAGCATTCCTCGTTTGTGATTAAAGAATGATTGCTGTAAAACAGCAAAAAAGTGCTACCTTATCCACCCGAATGTCCCGATTTAAATCCAATCGAGCAGCATTTGTGGGTCCATATGACAAACAAAAACTTTAATAAAATACCGTTAAAAACACAAACTGCACTCCAAAACATATGGGCGTCAATTACACCTGATATCACACACACTTTGTGTTTATCAATGCCAAAAATATTAAGGGTCATCACACAAAATACTCAGCCCAATTCTAAACAAAAATTCCGCATGAAATATCTCACTTCTCCCTTTTCCCCTATTATGAATAAAATTCCTTCGGAAAAAAATTCGATGGGAAAAAAGTAGTTATTCTCAATGCACTTGATTTTAGTTTTTTCCCTCAAAAAATTTCCTTTGCAAAACAGACGGGAGTTTACATAAAAATGTAAAAAGTACTTTGATAAAACAAAATTTAAATAAAAAAAAAATGATATTTTATTGTTCTTGTAGGTTAAAGACCACAAATAAAGCACACCTTCAACTTTTGTTAACTTTAATGAAATCCAGTTCAGGCATTGATTGCGTTTTCCATAGATTCAGCCCGCAATTGACTTCTAGCAATCTTTTAGCTATTTCGTTATTGTTATTGTACAACACAAATTTCCTCCACAAGTGCTCGCATCATAGCTATATTCATTTTTTATTTAATTTTTCTTTAAAATAAATTTATATTCGTTTGCATACACAAAAAAAAAAATAGAGAATTTATTGTCAATAAGCAAAACAACTGGCTTCGAAATTTGATGATGCAATTGGAGAATTTTTTTCTCGAGAAAAGTATTTTCCATGACAATGAAATTCCTTGAGAATATTCGTAATTGGGCTGACTAGCTTTTGATAATAATGACGAAAAACTTTTTTTTTTTTTTTTAAGAATTTCTGAAATGTACAATTTTTTTTGGCTTCATGAAATGTGCCTTTTTGTTTTTTGCTATTTTTTTTTAAGAACATGATATTTTCACAAATTTTGTTGAAACTATTTGAAAAGTGAATAAAATACAGAATATTTTAACATTTATACTAGCAGAGCCCAACCCTCTAAATTCGAGTGCAAAGTAAAAAAAAACTTTTTTACATTTAATTATAAAAAATTGTTGAACACACTGGGTTTGTCAATAAATAATTTTATAAATAAAGGTATGCTAATAAATTTTAGCCAATTCACAATTCAACACCAATTTATTGAATAGTTTTTTATTTGAAGCTTAAATATGTGTGTTATGTATGTTTTAGTAGCAACTTTAAATGTATTTTACTCCAAAAAAAAAAAAAAATGTTCGAGACGGTGCAAATCTGCAAAAATAATAGACAGCTAAAAAGAAATACCTTTCAAATAATATACGTTTGGTCTAAATCGGGATAAAACAGTAGAACAAAACATCGGTCACAAGAAATCGCCTAGCCTATTAATATTATAGATAAGAGCAAATCCGAAATTTTCGCCGCGAAAAGGCCCCCAAAAATATGGCGTGCTAAGAATGAAACTTTCAAACACTGTTATATACGGTAGGGATTCAGTTATAGTTTGGGGCTATATGGCGCCAACAAGTGTTGGTAATCTTATTTTTATTTACTCCACTATGAACAAAATTGATTACTTAGCCATTTGAAGGACAATGTTGGCCCTACCGTCGAGAAATAAGGCATGGCTGGAAATTGGAAATTGTTAATGTGTTTGTAATAAAAACGAGTTTGTTTTTCTGTGTTGATTTGCGAATTGGCTATAATTGATTAGAATACCTTTATTAGGGTTTTTACTGCTAGTTAAATTTATTGTGTTATTCTTGAAAATAAAAATATGCTTACGGCTTACGCCGATTTCTTTTCTGACAAAAAATGTCGCATTTTATATGCACTTTTTTCGAAAAGTGTATTTTTTTTATATATTCTAAATTAAGAGTAACCTAATTTTTTACATCAATCGAAAGGTCTCAAAGTGCTGTGTTCATAAAATGCAAAAATTTTTGATTATTATCCTATTTGAAGTGATGGGGTGCAAATATTCAAAAAAGGGTAACAATGTGGAAATATTCTCACACTATGACCTAAAAGAAGTCAATGACTAAAATTTTTTTGCATTTACGAGCGCTCGACTTTGAGACCTTTCGATTGATGTATAAAATAAGATTGCTCTTAATTTAGAATATATAAAAAATACACTTTTCGAAAAAAGTGCAAATATAATACGACATTTTTTGTCAGAAAAGAAAACGGCATTAGCGTAAAGTAAAGCAACAAATTACCAATTTTAATTGGATGCAAAAAGAAAAACGGTAAATTGGTCAAGTGTATCTATTATTAATAGTAGGGTCCAAATTCTAGGAAATTTTATTTTTTCATTTAATAATAATTAATTTTAAAGGAGCCTTAAGGTATGCTAATCAATTTTATCCATTTCACAATTGAACACAGGGACTTTGTGTTTTATGTATGTGTTAGTAGCAACTCTAAACGATCATTACTCCAAAAAAATAATCCAGACGGTGCAAATCTGTAAATCTGGTGGACAGCTAAAAAGAAATACCTTTCAAATGAGGTATGTTTGGCAAAAATCGATTGGTAACTAAAATTTTTATATCGGTCACAAGAATTCGCCTTGCTATATTAATATTATAGGCGATCAACAATTCTACTTAGATCAAATAAATTCTTAACTGTAAATTAATTGAAAACAACATACTTGCCATATTTTTCTTTATAATGGCATTGCCACATCAAACTGATTAGGATTAAAAATCCAGAAGTTTAAAATAGAGAATCTTGATTTATGATCACTTGAATATTAATAAATAAGGCGTATCTACTATTATGATCAGGTGTGTAAATGATGTTACATTTCCGAACAGACCAATTTACTTTTTTTTAATTAGAACAAGAACAGTTTTTATTGACTTAAACAAAAACATTTTAAGATTTTATTTTATATAAGTTTTTAGGTAAACGCTAGGCAAATATATTTATTTGATTTGAATTTTCATTAAATGTTTAAAATTATTTCCACATTTAACTCTAAGCAAAATTACATAAGGGTTTCTTAGGTAACTTATCTAAAAATATATATATTCCATTATGAAAATGTTAAACTTATTATAATACAATATTAACCTTGGATTATTTATTTTTTTTGGGTGGATTCACTTTTAAAAAAAGTACAACAATAGCACGGACAATATGTGGTGAATGGTAATATTAATAAATTTAGCGCCTCTGGTAACGCAAACTTTGAACTTTATACCCATTCAACAAAAAATAAAACCGTTTCCCAACGTTTGTAAAAAGTGGTTTGCCAGGACTTGTTTTATAAAATCACCAATAACTTTCGAAACAATTTTATTTCGTTAGGATTAATATATTACAGACACTAATATTACAGAGAGATCTAGGAAAAACAACTAATTTCAAAAGGAGACAAAATTATATTGAGACTAGCCTTTTAAGAAGAGATTGATAATCACGACCGCATATCGCATAGGAGGATTTTTTAAAGATTAAAAATTAGCAAAGAGGACATATTGTTCTACCACGGTGATTTCAACTTTATAGCAAGAGACGATAGCAGCCCACATTCAATTGTGTTGAAGCCATACGATACCATTTACATATTTCCAATAACAAAGCATAGAGAAGAGTAATAATGATTAATTTTAATTATGTCTTGCAATATCAATAATTTTATAATATTTTAATTTTATAATATGGACTTATTCTTTGATGGCGCTGTTAGATGTTCTTTCAAAAAATCAATTACCTTGTCTCCTATACTTCTTTTGTGCCACCGTCTATATTGGACACTGGATTCGTCGCACACAGAAAAAATTTCATCACATGCTAATACATTGGATCCATCGGTGATTGGATCAAAAAGGTCGAACGAAAATTCGCTTCGAAAAATCGAAGACATCTATGTTCTTCACTTGGTAGTCACGTTCGCCTGACGATGTTATAGAACACATAGACCCAGCTGTCCTTCTCGAAATACACTGAGAGATTGACACAATGGTCGAGCAAGTATTTCCAACTTGAAACGACTCGTCAAGCAAATCTTCGATTGATTTGTTGGTGCTGATCATAGAGAAAGTTTTTGATGAAGGCACATCGGCAACTCTTGTTGCTATAGGTACAATCATGGATGACGTGGATGTGGTTTCCTTGATGGGCGATGATACCGATGGCCCCTGAAAACTTTCGGCGAAATTCTTTGTGATTCACGTGAAAGTCTCAACTGTCAACATTTGTTCTTTATACGTCGTGTAGCACTCGCTGTTTCAGAGGACACTTACTAAACTCTTTAGCGAAAACTCGCTTAGGCCTTTTTTTTAACTCATAGATGATTTTGTACGTATAACAGGGAGTCCATCAATATACATATGTATGTAGAAGCTTCTTCGCTTTGTACATTTTCTCCTTCAAGGAGCGCGCGATTAATATTTCGAATGTCTGCCGGCAATCCATCACGATTTATTTCGTCCATTATCAGCATTAGTAACGAAAGTACCGATATCATATTCGGGTCCTCCGGTATGTTAGTCGCCTTCTTCATTATCTCGCCTACATCTATCTTCGTTGCTGTTTTCCGCGCTTCTTCAGTACTACTTCCTCTTTTGAATCGCTTAGCAATCTCTGTCCATTCGGTATGTCTTCCACTTCTTAGCTTGCGCCAATTACTATCTTCTTGATTGATGCCACATTCTTCGAATGATAACCTAATTTCTGGAGAATACTTGTATGAACAACTGCTGTCTGTATCAGTATCTGAATATATTTAATTCATTCACAATAACCAAGTCTATTTATATTATCGATTCACTTCCCTATTTGCATATAACACCTATACTATGCGCAGTAAAAATAATAAAGCATTTTTTCCCACCATTTCCACTCTCTATCTCTCTCTGAATGGCGCGCCCATGCGTGCACTCACCCGCCATCCTTCGCTGTGCGCCTGAGCGAGCGAGCCAGCTACGACGGCAAAATTTACACTCTATCTCTATCTCTATATTGGCCTTTATCCTCGCTGCGGTATGGATTTAAGTTGTCTGATTTGGCCCAAATTTGCGGCATTAAAAATTTTCTATAAAAGCGATATCCATCCAACCGAATATACAGGGTGTCGCATTCAATTGATTTTCCATAGTTTTTAACTTTTTCTTATAGAAAAAAATCTAAAAATAAAGTAGATAAATATATTTGGGAACCCGGTTGGAAATGGCTGAAGTGACAATTGTTCCCAGCCTTTGATATCCCTTTGTTAAGTTCTATATTTGTTAGTTTCGAAAACTGCTAAAATTCATACCAGGTTTCAGCTTTTAGTTAGCTTTTTTCTGGCTTTGCTTTTATTGTTTCTAAATCAGCTTTTTTAAAAGATTTTTCCGACTAGTTGGAACATTTTCCACAATATTTCTTTTATATGTAAAATTTGTTTCAAAATATTTATTTTTATAAAACATCTTGTCGTTCATCTGAAAAATTTATATAAAATAAAAAAGAGTGTTAAATTCTTTGATACCCGCCACCTGGGTTTTACTTTTACACCATTTAAAACAAATGCGAAAAAAATGTTTGAAAATGTAAATGTCATGCTGAATTATTACAATAAACATACTGAATTTTTTAGAATTTTTTAGAGGTGTTCATATTTTAAGACATATCTTGGCATAATGATGTCCGATTTACCCCATTTTAAAGACTAACCAGCTCGGAATAATGACAAACAATATTATCCTAAATTTACCCATATAAATGGTTTATTTTGTGAATGAGCTTGATTTAAACAGACAGACAGACGGACATCAATATATCGACTCGAGTTTTTGTAAGCATCAAGAATATATACATATACTTTCTGTGGTCGCAAATAATTTTTTCGACGCGTTACGAATGTACTGATAAACTGATATGTACCCTCTGCACAATGGTGTGGAGAGTATAAATATATGATTTATTGTAAAAAGAAAACGTATGAACAACTCAACTTCATAGTATAAAAGCTGTAGGGTGGGCTTAAATCTACAATAAAATACACTCGAAATATAGATGAAACGTAATATAAAGTAAAAATTTTATATGGGAAATAATTATTTGCAAATCTATTTCTAATACAATTTTTTGCCATCATCGATCGTTCGTGTTAAGTAAACAAGAGATATATTTTTTAGAAATTCGTTTATTAATAATACAAGACTGGATGAAATAAACGTTTTATTTCGATAATTCTAGTTGATTCGTCTGAAAAATTGGCATGAAAAAATCTAAAATATTAGTAGATATTTATTTACAAAATAAACAAAAAAAAAAAATAAAACAATAAATAAAATAAACAAAAAAATAATATGTGACAGGGAAAGTTAAAAGGGACCTATGGATACAAAAAAATCGATTTTTCCTTTTTTGATGGTACTTATAGTAGACAACACGCTCTTTCTAATGCAGAAAACCGCCATAGTTTTGTCATAAATTAGCTTTAAAATAAACACTTTTGATAAGCTGCTAATCAGTAACCTCGAAGTAACCTCATGTAAATCCGATATTACAAAAATAGTCCGTCATATTAGATCCGCCATTTTGTATTTTTAAAATCGAATACCAGGTTCGTAATCAGCGACCCAGAAAACCCCCGCGTACCGAGTTTCAACCCATAAAAGCGTTCGGCTCATCTAAATCAACTTGTTAACTTCAAAGTCGTTTTTCTCCAAAACTTTTTTTCTGACCATAGGTCCATTTTAACTTTCCGTGTCACAAATCAATATATAAATAGATGAAAAATATAAAATGAAAAGTTAATTTTGTAACTGTTATAATTACTAGTGTAGCCCAGCACTCGAAATTCGAGTGCAAATTCTAGGAAATATTATTTTTCATTCAATTTTTGTCTTCCAATGTTTTTTTAATCTCTATATATATATAAAATTTATGAATATTTAAATGAGCCTTAAGGTATGTTAATCAATTTTAGCAATTCACAATTCAACACAGAGCGTCTGATATATAATTTAAATCATTCCCATTAACAGGGCGTAACGAATTATTATAAATATTTTATTTTATTTAATTTAATATATTTTCCAGAGAGATTAATCATAAATTTTATCATTCTCAGCTTCTCTTCCATATGAACTATAACTATGCCAATTTTCACACTCCCCAGTGTCCGCATATTGCTTAAAAAGGGAACTAAAAATTTACCTTCATGTATTAATATATAGATTTTATATTATCTACAACTCTATTGGATTTGTAATAAAAATAAATATTTGATAAGTTACTTAAGAAAAACTTAGTTAAATTTGCATTTTTGAAAATGGTAATGGAATGTGAAAAAAACTTCTTTAATTAAGCATAAAATTAGAATTTAATTAATTTACACATAAATTAAAATTTAACAAAATATCGTTTCTTCGGCCATTCTAAATTGCTATTAAAGTTGTATTTTATACAAGTATTTAGATGTATTTTTTTTTTTTTTTTGAAAGTACAAACTTTCTAGGCGAACGACGAACGAAACGTTTCATGGAAACAGGAGTTAGGTTTTCTTTTTTCTTTGTTAAATTCTTTATTTATCTAATTTTTCTAAAGCTAAAAAATTTAAATTTGGAAACAATGAGCAACAATTTGAAAATATAAAAAAAGATTTAAAATTAAATATGCGTGTAATTATAATAATAAAAAGAAATAACTTAAAACACATAAAAAAAACTTTGTTTTATTTTATTCTCCATAGAGCACAACCCGAAAATTTTAGGATTTTCACGATTTGCTTGATATGAATTTTTTACAAAGTGCTTTTCCATCGCCAGAAAATTTGTTGAAAATTCGAAAAAGTGCTATTTTAACAATTTTTTAATTCTATCATCAATATCTCGTAAACTGTGGATGTACCAGCCCAATCTTGAATATTCCCAAGGAATTTATTTCTCATGAAATAAATTTTTCTCGAGATAAAATTCTTCCAATTGTACATGTCGAGCGAAAGAAAAAATAAGAAGTATAATCGAATTTTCCAAGTCAGCTGATTTGCTTATTGACATTTAATTATATTTCTTTCGCTTGTTTAAACGTAGATGGCCCTAAAGAATTAAACTCTTTGCTGCCTTTAAAAAATGTGTCACAAATGGGTAATATGGGTTCAATTAAGGCCAATAAATGGTGCAATTGCAATTACTGCTTTTTAGCCTAAAAGAAGATAATTGAAAACTGCTTTAATTTTAAAACAATACTTACATTTCTGTGCAAATCCCCTTCTAAATTGTGGGTGAAAAAATTTAATAATTCATAATACATACCTAGTTTTTCCCGGCGAATTTTTTCTCTTCCTGCAGTTGAAAAAGGGAGAAAAAAGAATTCACAATATGAGAAAAGGGAAAAGTGAGAAATCTTACTTGGAATTTTGTTTATGATATTATCGATAATCCGATAAAAATATCTCAATGGTTATCGATCATTTATCACTTATTGGTATATCGATAATTATTGATGAAAAAACTAACAAATAAAATTTAATTTATATTTTTTATTTATTTTAACTTTTTTAAAAAATGCTCTTAAAAGACATTGTGGCCCTTATTATGAGTTGCATTCGATCTTCGATCTTCGCTGGCTATCGAACATCGACTATCGAATGTCAAATTGGAATTATGAGCTGGCAGCACGGTCAAAAATTTCGTTGTACAACGAATTTTCAATCGAATACAATTTTCCTTTCGATGCTGGATGGCAGTTTGTAAGACTTATTGAAAATATAAGTTGTAAATTATTTTAATTTCATGAGATTGATCTGCCTTGTGTGCAGTGCCCCAGCAGTTCATCTGTAGTAGACAGCAATTCCATAAACGCCTCCTTGCGATCGAAAATTTGCTATAAATCTGTAAACAAATGGTACCCTTGGTAAAACCTCGCATACTTACGTTGTGGAATCCATTTCCAAAATGTTGGTAGCATCTCTCATGACGAAGAATTCATCTTAATAAGACTATCATGGAACCATAATTCCATGTTAATAAATAATTAATATTTTTTCTTTAATAAATTGTAAACAAACAATGTTTATTTATAGTGCCAGCTGATAAATATGTACTATTGTGAATAATCCAATTGAGTGAAATTCATAATAGCGCTATTTTATCGAATGTGCGCCATAATATCAAATGAAAATTCATTCGATCAGTTAATTCGACCACAATCGAAAATTGAAAGTTGCTCATAATAGGCATCTGTATTTTTAGGCTTCATCATATAATCGTTTTCGTATTTTTGTGCAGTAAATCTCTGCAGCCGAAAATATCCTTTTTCAAGAATTCAAAGTATTTACCATGAACTTTGAAATCTTTCAAGTACCTACATCGTTTCTCTTATCATAATTTTATTTATATTCCCTAACGTTTTTTGCTCTAGTCCTTGTGGCCCTTCGAGATTTAATTTTGTATTCTCTTGTATTGCTCAGTTAAAATTTTTTTTCATTGATAATATAACATTAGGAACAGGTGTGTGCCACCTCTGGATCTTCACCTGCATCGAAGTTTGATGCAAATTACTCGTGCTGATTCTTCAAATCTTCCAAACATCTACTTACAAAAGTTGTTATAAATAAACACAATTTTGATTTAAATTGATTAAGATAATTCATTGAGACATTTCATCTAGCAAAAATTTTAAAGTAATGCCTGCCCCAAATTCGTTCGATTTATAATATTCATCACGTTTTGAGACCACAAATCTTTTTTTTATGAAAAACCTGGAAATCAGTTCGTTACCTCTAAAATCTGTAAAAAAAAAACAAATAAAGCTATAAATATGACATCATTGATTGTTGTTTATCGAATTATCGATATTTTTAGGATTTAGGGATAATTTAAAAATTATATTTTTGTTCGATTAAATAGTTTATCGATGTTCAGTCGGCAAAATGAACCACTTGATTCGCTCTCTGAATCACGATTGCGAACCTTGTTGTTCAGACCAGTGTTCTTGTTTCATTTTGACGTTTATATTTTTTGTGGAAATATTTGAAGGCATCCTTCTGCACTTTACGTTTCACTATTTCATTTTTTCCATTTTTATTTGAATATCTTATATGTATATTAAAAGAATTTATGAATAAACTTTGCATTCAAGATTTTTTTCAATATTTTTCTTCTCTCAAACCTCTAAACCTAGAGTTCTAATTAACGTAGGCTGTTGACATATGTCTAAGAACACTCAGTGGATCAAGCTCCTTGGGTTTGAGGAAAGTTATGCGTGGAGAATCAACTTTGCTTTTACTGTACGTTGACTTCTCTTGACAAAATTTGGTATTACTGTACGTTGACTTCTCTTGGCAAATTTTTGTATTACTGTACGTTAACTTCTCTTGGCATATTTTGGTATTACTGTACGTTAACTTCTCTTGCCAAATTTTGGTATTACTGTACGTTAACTTCTCTTGGCATATATTGGCATTACTGTACGTTAACTTCTCTTGGCAAATTTTGGTATTATATTATAAAAATTAATATAATATAATATAATGCTGCGGAGCAGCAGGGGTCCTCTAGTATATATTTAAAAATGTACTTTTGATTTGTTATATCTTTCTATTTATTTTATTGCACACATTAATTTTTTGTTTTTTCTTTGTTTATACATTTTTGACAGCTAATTCAGATAAACTAGCGATAATTTTTATCAAAATTGGAGATGACAGTACATTTTTCGTGGTTCGTAACTAGATTCAAAGTTTACCAAGCTGGTTCGCTCTCAAAATTTTGTATGGCGAATCATGTAGGTTCAATCATGATTGGGGCGCGAACCGTGAATGAGAGAGCGAACCTCGAATCTTGCTGTCCGTCTGAAGATAGCAATAAAGTTTCTAGATGCAAGACTAGTGTTGGTAAATAAAGACTCATAAATATGTTAAAAATAATCTTTTCTATAACCTCCACACCACTGTGCAGAGGGTATATATCAGTTTGTCAATCCATTCGTAATTCATCGAAATAAATTCCGGAGACCCCATAAACTATATATATTCTTGATCCTTATAAAAGAAGTCGACCTAACGATGTCTGTCTGTCCGTCTGTCTGTTAAAAACATTCGAGTGAGTCGCACTACTTGGGCTTAAAATGTTCGTTATAATTTGCAGCAGTTTGGTATTGAATTTGGAGCCTCCAGACCAAATTTCATATTAAAATAAAAATAGTGAAAAATGTTTTGTAAGAGAACATGTAAATTAGGGTGACAGCCATTATTTTTTGGAATTTCAAGAAATGCGGGTCGGATTACTGTTTTATAAAAAAAAAAAAATCCTGATGAAGAAAATATTTCTAGATTTTCATACAGAGTCAATTTGACATCAAGAGCACCCCACGGGTTAATTTAAAAAAATAAGTCCGGAATATTATTTTTTCGAATTATTAAAATATTATCAACAAGTTTTATCGAAATCCTTCCACAAATATATATTATTTCGATATTTTGTTTTAAAAAAAATTTAAATATCATTAAATTTGACTTTTGACCTTAAAGAGGGATTGAGAACTTATATCAACTAGTATAATATTTTGACAAAATATATTTGAAATATGAAATCACGAAAAAGATGTAGCCTAACAGTTGAAAAAGTATGAAAAATCACATTTTTCTTCAAATCCGCTGAAATATAAACGCTGCCCTCGCCAAATTAAGAACAGGATACCTACAATATTTGGCATTTTTGATCACATATATTTTGTTAATATGATCTTAAAGTCCAATCGTTGATTTCGAAAAATTTCTTGAACAAAATTTTTGAAAAAGTAAAATTGGAGATTTTGAAATAGTGCTAAAAAATACGTACCTTTTCGACATTAATTTAGAACGGCATAACAATAGATGAGAGGCAAAATACTTTACATAAGATCATTTTGGGATCAGGAGAATGCAAAAATATTGTTGTTGTAAATTATTTCAATGTCTTTAAAAATGTGAGCTCGAACTTGATATAACTTGGCTGTTTTTCAACCGATAATAGATTTTGTTGTTTTATTAGAAAAATAATTTACTCCCGATTATGGTTCATTAATTAATTTAATTGAAACGCAATTATTAATATCAAAATTTTTGTGAAAATTGATTTTTTGGATAATTTTTACATATAAATTCATATTTGAAATTTGAACTCAATGCACGTCCAGAAAGCATTGTCCGATTTGTACAGTGTCACAGTAATCCGACCCGCACACCTCAAAATTCGACCAAAAATTTTTTTTCATACAAACCGCTGTCACCCTAATGTACATATATACTTATGTATCAGCGATGCATACATTTTTTTTGTTTGTTTCACCTGTACAAAAAAAACAACAACAAGCAAAAAAAATGTGTATGCATCGCTAATAAGCAAACAAACAAAAATTTAAATGTTTGTACTTAATAATATCTTTCAATTAAAAAAGAAAAAACATTTTTTGTTAATAAATCTTATTAATTTTAAATATCATTGTGAAAAAACTAGCTATTATAATTTGGAATTTAGCATTTTTTTTTGTCTCCTAGTGTTAACAACCTTGGTTATAATATCGTGTTTCGAACACAGATGGAGGGTATCAAAGATTTGGTGCAGCCGAATTTAACATTCTGACTTGTTTTTATTTTAATACTTAAGGTAAGTACTTAAATTTAGGTAACGTATTCTGATATATTTTAATATTTTTTTGCACAGAATCTACAAAGTATTTATTATGTTATTTAAAAGCTATTTTCTTTTTTGTTCTGAAATTAAGTAAATATTAGAGCCTCAAATAAGCTATAAAGTAAGATACGAATGATGAAAATTCGTTGGGACAGCATAGAGACATTCTGTTTTTAATTTCGCATGATTTAAACCGCATTTGTAATTGTTTCATTTCTCGACCATTTAAATAAAAATCATACGAAAGTATCATGATGACCCACTATGTGGAGGACATCCTGCAATCATTAGTATGATAAAGAAAGTTATATCGAAATATCATTGGAAAGACATGACGAGAGATATAACTCGATATGCCAAGAAATGTGTGAAGTGCCAAAGAAATAAGCCTAGATTGAGCCTTTAATTTTAACTAGCAGATTACAGCGCTCGAAATTCGAGTGCAATTTCTAGGAAGCTTTTTTTTTCATTTTAGCCAATTCACAAACCAACACTTTTATAGTTTATTATTATTGTGAATGAAGATAACAAACTCATTAACAAACACATTAACAAATTTAATAAAACACAGATAACATATGTGTAATTTTATGTATGTGTTAGTAGCAACTTTAAATGCAATTTACTCAAAACAAAGGAAAAAATTTAAAAATCTGTAAATCTGCAAAACGGCTAAAAAGAAATACCTTTCAAAAAATATATGTTTGTTCAAAATCGGGATAAAACGGTAGAACAAAACATCGGTCACAAGAAATCGCCTAGCCTATTAATATTATAGATGTTAACACTGGGTAAACCAAAATGCAAACGTAGTAGCTGAAGCTATTATGGAACACTGTGCTTACATATGGCCCTATGGGGAAAATACCCACCCATATCGTCTTGCCAGTGCAATACTGTAATAACTCAAAATGTTACTGTTTTCCGAAAACTGCTTTGTTGGGCTAGAAGAGACTCAAAGAATCAGAGGAAAATTAAAACATCTAAAAATTTTACTGTTTTCAGTGAAATTACGATACATATTCTTATAAATATAACACTGAACAACTTATACTGAACGATAAAACTTTAAACCGTAATATCTCAAAACTATCTATTTTGAGTTATTAGAGTATTGCACTGGCAAGACGATACGGTCATTGAGTAGATTAACCAAGTTCCCCAGGTACTTTGTGATATTGTACGAATGGATACGGCAACTTTTTCTGCATATCATATCGAAACAATGGGAACCATTGAGAGATCACATAGAACTCTTAACGAGTATCTAACTTCATACATATCCAATGACAGGCCCGACTGTGACGAGCGGACGATATTTATTGTATACTGTTATAATACATCACCATCTACAGTCATTGAGTGTTGTACTTTTTAACTTGTTTATGGGAAAATTCCTACCGATTTAGAACTTTTGGAAAATGGTAAAATTGACCCTATGTACAATATTGACGCTTATGGGAAAAACTACAAACACCCCATAAGAGAGCTATTGAACTTCTCCAAAACTCAAAGTTAATACTGGAAAAACAGTGCAATAGGAATTCCAATGAGATAAATGTATAAGATAAATGTGATTACGTTATAGTTCCGAACGAAACCGGACATATATTAGACAGATTATATAATGGTCCATTCAAGGTCATTGAGGTGGACGACAGGGGCAATGTCAGGACTGAAGATGATAACAATCCACAAAAATAGAATCAGAAAATATTACAAAAAAAAAATTGTTTATGATTTTGAAAATATTTATTTGATATTAATATACGAGGGCGGATCAATAAGTCCGTGACTTTTAGAATGAAACACAGTTTTTTTTTGCAAAAAGAAAAATTATTTTTCAACATAATCTCCTTTTAGCTCAATACACTTAGTCCGACGTTTCTCCAATTTTTGTATCACTCGAAATTCACTTTTTTCCATTTTTAAAAACATCGAGGTTGTATGCTTTGAACAGCTGTCAAACGCAAAGTAAATGACGGACTTAATGATCCGTCCTCGTATTAATACGTGAAGGTGAATCTTTCTACGACTTTTTAAGCAAAATGCGCACACGGAGGAGTGTGAAATTTGGCATAGTTAAAGTTCATATGGGGGAGAAGTACAGAATGATAAAATTTATACATTATGTGTGTTAAAAATATATTAAATTAAATAAAATAAAATATTTGTAATAAAAAAAAAAAAAACAATTTTAGCCAGTTCACAATCATCGCTTGTGCATTTATTGTTGATGGTTTCAAAAAAGAGTAAGTTTTAGTCGCCCTGTGTTGAATTGTTAATTGTTTAAAATTAATTGGCATACCTTTAGGCTTTTATAAAATTATTTATCAACAATGCTATTTATATTTCTTCTTTGTGTTCATCAAATATTTATAATATAATTTAATGAATTTTATTTAAAAATTCACAATTTAATGAATTTTATTTAAATATTAAATTTTTTATATATATATATAGATTAAAAAATTTGTAAAAGAAAAAAATTTAATGAAAAGTTAATATTTTCTAGAATTTGCGCTCGAATTTCGAGTGCTGGGCTCTGCTAGTTGTATTAATTCAATTATTATTAATTTTAATATTATACGCTAATTTTTTTTTTATTAATTTTTATATTATTTGAGAAGATGACAGTTATATATATAATCTTTATTTCAAAAAATTAAATAAATTTACAGTTCTAAGTAGTGCCTCAACGTCCAATGGACATTATAGAGGCGAGTAGGCGAGTTATTATTACTTTAATTTTTAATCTTTATAATATCATTATTTCTTATAGTGCGTTTACATATAAGCAAAATCTAGTATATACGAGATTTCAAGCGAAATCTAGCTCGTTTTAAGTAGATTTCCCATACAAAACAAAATCTAGCTCGCTACTAGATTTGTGCAAAATCTCACAAAATCTTGTCAAACTTGGGCACTACCAAATGATACTACTGTATTTATACCCTATACCACTATGTGGTTTGGGTATAATGACTTTGTGCTGCTGTTTGTAACAACCAAAAATATTTGACCTACACCCATCTTTATACCGATCGAATCAGTCCGTTCGTCCGTCCGTCCGTCTGTGTGTCCATGTAAAGCTTGTAATCAAACTGCAGGTCGCAAATATGAATATATTTTGATGAAATTTGGTATTTGATCTTTTATCGGCCGTGGGATGAACGCTATTGAAACTGGTGATAATCGGTCCATGTTCAGACCTAGCCCCCATACAAATGACCCCTATGAAATCAACATATATTGCCATAAGATCCAAATTATCATAAAAATCTTAGTCAAATTGGGTTTGTATGTATATATTACATCCATTAATCAGTAGTCCAAAAATGATCCCTATTGCATAACTCTTAGTCATAGGCCCCATATAGAGTTGCTTCCCGATCTTCACTTAAATCTATCAAAAACAAAAATATTGCACTGATTCTTCTCAAATTTTGTTTGTATATAGTTTTGCAAAATACAAGAGACTTTACCAAACATGGTCAGGATCGGTCCATTTTTGGGTCTAGTCCCCATATAGATATAGCATCCGATATGAACTTTTTCATATCTGCAGCCGAAAAAATTAATAAAAATCCCACTCAAATTTGGTTTATGCTTATTTTCTATATCCAGTTAGTTGGGCCTGAGAGAGAGGGTCTCTAAACGCATGGTATAGGGTATCATATAGCCGGTCTCGACCGACTATAATTTTCGTACTTGTTTTTTAATATTGTAGTAGAAAATTACAATGCAGTGACTGAAAAATTGACATTTAAAAACAAAAGAAAACAAGTTGAATAAAAAGGAAATGAAATATTAATTATTAACAAAAAAAAATTACGAATCTATAATAAAAAAAATATTTAGTAATTGAAAAGTTATAACATTTACACTGACATGTGCCCTGTTGAAAATGAATTTGTTTTTGCTGTTCAAACAATACATACATTTAACAAATGCTGATTTTTTTTTTTCGCAAAATTTCTATTTCAGTTTGTGCTTTTTTCATTTTTGATGCATAATATAATTATAAAATCTGTTCCTTTTTAGAAATTTCCATATTTCTATTCTCCTATTGTTTTGTTTATTTTTGGTATTTCCAGTTTATATGTTTTATTTTAATCAGCTGTTTATTGTTGTGGAAACAAAATCTCACAAAATATCAAAAAAGTTAGATGTAAACGGTATAGATTTTAAAATAGATTTCAACTAAAATCTACTAGAATTTCCTCAGATGTAAACGCACTATTACTCTTAGTTTTTTATTACAATAAAATTATATTTCCTTAGCATTCTTAATTTTTAACAAAATTTTTTTTTAACTTTTTTATATAAAAAAAATATTTAAAGAAAATAAATTTAAATCTTTAAATCTTACTTATTATAAAAAAATTATATTTAAATATTATAAAAGAATGATCTATTCATTACTAATCATTATTTATCTTTAAAAGGATGGTGTACTGTGTCTGAAGAGTTGTAGTTACCATACCTTTAGTACGGTAATTAAATGGTAACTTTATGCACATATGCTACACGGGTGCCCTTAATTGAAATTTTTAATTTAAACAAGGTAGTTGTACAAGTTATACAAGTTTCTAGTAAATTTGTTTGTGTATATGTTTAAAGAATACTTACTGTAAGTTTGATTATACATTTTTTGGTCACAGTGTATTTTGAAACGTACCAAAAAAAAAGACATTTAATTAAAATTTTGCTGAAAAATTTATAAAAATCTAAAAATTAGGTTAAAAAAAAAAAATAAAAACATTTGAACCACACCCATTTGGCAAGAACTCATAAAAAATATAAAATATAAATATGAATATAAATGATGGTGCAAGACTTACTTGTGTCAATAATGAAATTTGATAATCTTAAAAGAAGTTAGAACTTTATTTATAAACTTATGAGATAAAAAGGAAATGCACTTGATTTTAATTTCGGGCTGAACTGTTGAACTTTTCTTTACTCGAACTCGTCAAAATGGCTGTGATATGATAATAAAACATAAATCACAAACCTTTTTAACGAAGTGGTAAAAAGAATATTGTTGGTGTTACTTGTAAGTGTATAGATGTGTTTATACAAATGGATGGATAAATGGATGAATGGATGGATGGATGGATACTAAGAAAATAGTGCTAAGAAAAAAAATCCAGTATGTATACTTACTTCAATGGCAGAAAGATGATAACTTTTCACATAAACTTTTTCAAAAGGTGGTACATTTATGGATGGATAGATATACGTTGAATTTGATGGATGTTGTTGCTTTAGCAATACCCGCATAACTCATCAAAATGGCTGTGATATGAATTTTTGAAATTTTCTAGATATTAACATTTCACAGCATCTTGAAGAGTTACGCAAGTATTAAGATTTATTTTGATTCAAATAACACTTGTTCTTTATTTTTTTTTGTTGACTATTAAGGTGTGTTTGTTGTTTATAATTTTTTTTTAACTTAAGTTTTGATTGAAGTTTTCACAGGTTTATTGTGTATGTATTGTATGGAAACATTTAAGAAAATTTAATAAATTTTTGAAAGTTAATTTTTGCTTTTATTAAAAATATCAACGAATAGAATTATAACAACAATGATATTGAGTTAAAATAAATAACGATAAATAGTTATTTGTTTAAATGTAGAATGGAATAGTAACAAAAAACACCTTAGCACAAAACGTACGGTACACTAACAACTTGTTTGAATCTCACCGGAAGTTACACAGAAAAATACACAAAATAAAAACCAACACACACTGAGCCACCAAAGAAGAAAAAAATAAACGCTAAAAACACAGCAACATGAAACCGATAACCGAAGCATACATTAAGGCACGAAATAATTTCACTGTTTTATTCATTTTTTTTTTCTTTAATATTATATATTTTTTTTTTTTGAAATTTTTTCTCTTTTTGATTATTTAAACATTTTGTTTTGTTTTCACTTAAAATTGTGTTGATTTTGTTGGTATTTTGCAATGCTCATCAAAGCTGGCTGTGATATCAAATCGAATGCAAAATATCATACAACAGCCCTTTTTGATGACATTGAAATTGCCTTCTTTTTCTAAGATTCGTTAAATTCAACAAGAATTTAATACTCGCACACACATACACGCTCACTGGCTCTCACACCACATTACTCGTGCAAAAAATTTCGATTCTCTTACGTATACATAATATTGTTACGTATACATTGACAAAGGCGAAAGGATGTTAGAAATAGGAACGAGCTACTAGGAAACAAACGAATACAATGACATTGTCGTACACTGGGAGAAAAAAATATAAATATTTATATCTACAAGAATTTTATATTGGAAATTGATAGTTATAATACATTGTATAAGACGATCTTGGTGCAGAAATAAGGATTCGTTTAGCAAAAAAATTTTTTTGTTTTTCCTTTTTTTTTTTGTTGAAATTTATATCATCACAAGCACCAATTACCGATTAATCTAACAAATAACGAATAAAAGTAGAAATTTTAAAATATTCCAGATCTATAATATTAATGGGCAAAGCGATTTCTTGTGACCGATATATAAATTTAAGTTACCAACCGATTTTGACCAAACACACCCCATTTGAAAGGTATTTCTTTTTAGCTGTCCACCATATTTGCAGATTTGTACCGTCTGCAACATTTTTTTTTGATTAAAATGCATTTAAAGTAGCTTTTAACACATATATAAAACACGTATTAAAGCTTAAAATAAAAAAACTATACAATACTGTGTGTATGTTTATTAAATTTGTGTCGAATTGGCTAAAATTGATTAGCATACTTTTTGGTTCTCATAAAATTATTTATTAACAAATACAGTTATATTTCTTCTATGTGTTCAAAAAATATTTGTAATTGATTGAAAAAATAAATTTTCTTAGAATTTGCACTTGAATTCTACCAATCATTATTATTTAATAAATTAAAAAAAAACAATTCAACAAGAAAAACTAAAATTAAAATAAATTGAGATTAAAATCTTCATTTATATTTTTATATAAATCAACAAATATTTGAATATTTTAGTAAAAATTTTTTATTACAAAAATTAAAAAAACATTTCAAACAAATAACAGTATAAACTTGAAACAAGTTGACTTTACATTTAAATTTTTTTTTCACATTTAACTGCAATACATAGAAATAATAAAGAGAAATTCAGAAGAGTTAGAAATAAAATAAGTATGGTTTTATTTAATGATAATGTTTTGTTTTGTTTCGCCTTTAATTCCATTTCAAAATAGTTCGTTTTATTCGGTTCATCAACACGAATTTAGCAGATTCAAATTCGAATAAAATTTTCTTAAACCTTTAACTTCTTAAATTATTTTATTTTCTGTAAAAATTTATTATTATTTAACTAATATTAAAATATTTTTCTACAAACAAATTATGTTACTTAAAATTCAAAATTCTTAAAAAAATAAAGAAAAATTTTAAAGAGCTCTGAACAGTGAAAGATACAAATAAGCTTGATCTTTTAATGGTTATTTTTAAGCAATAACACAATTTTTTGCTTTTAAATGCATTTAAAAATTATGCACTTTATCCGATTAATCAACAAAAATTTAGCGGATTAGTTGTTGGTCAAAAAGCAGTATTTTTAAGTTGTTTGATCATAAGTTGTTTTTATTTAATCGATTAATCAAATAATCGAATAATCAAATACACAAATAATCGAATAATCGAATACTCAAATAATCGAATAATCAAATAATCAAATAATTGAATAATGGAATAATCCAATAATCGAATAATCGAATAACAAAATAATTGTATAATCAAATAATCGAATAACAAAATAATTGAATAATCAAATAATCGAATAATAGAATAATAGAATAATTGAATAATCCATTAACCGGTTGTTAATCGCATAAAGTACTGACTGCCCATAGAATATAAATATATGACTGGAAGGCAATTAATTTAGAGGAATTTTATAACTCTTACAATAAGTACATTGCCAGTATTGACTGACGAAATTTACAGTTATTTTTGCTTTATTGCATTATCAAAAAGATGTGAAGCACTGGAGAAATTGGATTGTCAGCGCTTTATTTAATTGAAAACAGCTTTTCAGATAGATTATATTTATGAAGCACTGGTTTAGAAGGCTTTGCCAATGTTATTAAAAATGATTTTTCAGCACTTGTTGGCAAAGCATTGGGTAACCACTGGGTTAAAAGGCTTTTCCAACGTTAGTAAAAATAATTTTTTAGTGCTTGTTGACAAAAATTGTTTTTCCGGAGCTTGATGTAATTGAAAACAGCTTTTCAGATATATTATATGTATAAAGCATTGGCTAATCATCGCTTTAGAAGGCTTTGCCAACATTATGAAAAATTATTGCTCAGCACTTGATGGTAAAATCTTTTTTGATTTAATTTAAAATAGCTTTTCAAATAGATTACATTTATAAAACACTGGCTAAGCACTGGTGTAGAGAGCTTTGCCAGTGTTAGTAAAAATGATTATGTCATTGCATAATTTACAAAATACTTCAGCATATTTAAAACAAATTTATATTTCAAGCCCTGGAAAAACACTTGTTTAGAACGTTTGTCAATGCTTTAATAAGAAATTTTATTATGATCAAAGTAAGATCGATAAAGTACTTATTTTTGTTGAACAAAAAATTTTATTAGAAGAAAAATTTTTCTCAAAAAAAAAAAAAAAAAAAATAAAAAAAAAAAATTAAAAAAAAAAATTAAAAAAAAAAATTATATAAAAAAAATTTTGCAAACATAATTTATTTAATTAAAAAAATGTTATTTAAGCAACATTTATTTAAACAATTATCGTTAGAAACAATTTTGACAAAAAGCGATTTTGAGTGAAAAATTTTGTAAACAAATTTTTTAGAAAGGTTTTTGCCAGGAGGACCATCTCTTCTTAAAAATTAAAAAAAAAAAATAATTTAAAAAAAAACGATATAAAAAAATTTTTTCAAACAAAATTTATATTCTCTGTGTCAAAAACTTTAGTTAAATATATTTTACTTTACATATAATATTATATAATTGTACTAAAATAAAAAAAAAAATATTTCAATGCAGCTATTTTTGTAATAAATAAAAAAATATGTTATAAAGAAGTAAAAAATAAAGGTTTTTGAGTTTAACTTGTTATTGTTGCCAATACTAATAAAACGGTTTTTGCCAGTGTTATTTGCTAAGCATTGTCAGAGTACTGGCTAAAATAATTTGCCAATGTTAGCAAGAACGGTTGAACGGTTTAAACATTTATCTTATTTTATTTATTTTCACAATATGTATATATACATATAAATTCAAACAATTTTAAATTTTTTTTATTTTATTTTTTTTTATCAGAAATTTTTTTTTGGGAGACCTTTATATTTAGTTTCATATTGGATAAATACAAAGATTAAATATTTTCAGGTTGTCCAAATTTCTGTTTATCAAATAATTTTTCACTGAAAAATATTTCTTTAATACTCTATCCCTTAACTTTCAATACTAAATCTTATTTTAATCATCATTTTGAAATCAATAAATGTTCAATTATTTTTTTTTTCTAAAATTTTATTTAATAAATTTTTTTATTTAAAAAAAAAAGATTCTTTCTTAAATATTTATTTCTTCAAGATTTTTCTTTTTGTTACTTTTAACTTATTTGTAACAAATTTTTTCTTATTTGTTATATTGATTTGATCACTCAAATTAATTTTCTGACTTTAGCTTTAATACCACAAACATAACTTTTTTATTAATTTTTTTTATTGCACTTTTATGTTTAAAAAATGTGTTATCCGTTATTTTTTTTTTAAATATTTAATGCTTGAATTAAATCGAATTTAGATGAAATGTTTTTACTTTTAATAAAGGAAAAACCTAAGCTTCCTTAAAAAATGTATCTATATTTAAATAATTTCAAACTATAAACTAAAAAAATATTAATTACATTTTTGATGTGTAAACATCTATACGCGCATGGGGTAAATTTCTATTTCACAATACAATCACCAAAACTGCGTAAACGTAATAGGTGAGAGCTGACACATAACGCTGTGTGACTTATGATTGTATTGGTGAAAAAATTATGATATAAAATTGTTTTTTTATGCCACTTTTTTAAAAGCGTCATCTATGTATCACTTATATTTTTAACGTTTTACAGCAAAGGGTTGTTGAATTAGCTGAAACAGTTTTTGCTATAAGTGATACATAGATGACTCTTTCTGTTTGATTTTAAAAAATGACATAAAAAAATCTTTAATTACTAGATGTTTACACATCTTCCCTGTGATCGGACACACATGATTTTTTTATATTTGTATTTACAAAAAAGAGAATAAAATACTAAAAATTTTCTTTTAATTTTTTTCCAATTTTTTTAATATATAAATATATATAAATTTCAAAAATATTTTTACCAATAGTTATTTAATTTAAAATTTTTTTTTTTAAATAAATTATATATATATTTTTATAAATTTTATTTGACTAAAATTTATAGTTTAATACATTTTTTCCCTACAAAATATTATATTTATTTATACTTTATCTCTAAAATGTTGTTTACTTGAGTAATTTTTGATCAGAAATTTTTTTATAAATTTACATAAATTTATTTACATGAATTTTTATTCCTAAACATATTATTTTTTAAATTTTTGTTATACAATTAACATTTTTAAAATTTATTTATTTTGGCTGTTTTTTTTAGAAAAAATTATTATTTAAGTTTTTTCTACAAAAAATTATATTACTCAAAATTCTTTCACCAAATTTATTTATATTAAATTAAAAAAGAGAAAAATATTTGCTAAAATTTACTTCTTTATCACTGATATTTTTTTCTGTAAACAATTTTTATTATTTAATTTTTATTAATTTTTTTCTCAAAAAAAAAAAAAAATATACTACTAAAAAATTTCTCATAACATTAAGTTAAATTTATTTTCCTTTTATATAAAATTTATTTTACTTTAATTTTCTTGCAATAGAAATTTTTTCAATTAATTTCTTTTTCCTTTTAAAAATTTTTATTATTTTATTTATGTATATTACTTTTTTTCCCCTAAGAAAACATATTACTCTAAATTCTTCTCCAAGTTTTTGCTTCAATTTTCTTTTTGTTGATGTTTTTATTTTAGTAAAAAATTTTATTATTTAATTTTAATTCAATTTTTTTCTTTAAAAAATTATTTTGCTCAAAATTCTTTTCAAAATTTCATTATTTAAATTATATAAAATTTTTTTAATCTAAAAATTATATTACTCAAAATTTATTTTTTTTTGTATTAAATTTATTATTTCTGAAAAAAATTATTAATTAAAATTTTCTTCATATTTATCGAATTGTTTTTTTCTGAAAAAATTTTTTATTATTTAATTTATTTTTCCTCTAAAAATTATGTTAACTCAAAATTCTTTTACCAAATTTATTTATATAAAATTAAATAAAGAAAAAAAAAAATATATGTTAAAATTTACTTTATCACTGGTATTTTTTTTCTGCAAACAATTTTTGTTAATTATTTTATATTTAATTTTTTTTTTCCAAAAATTATATTACTAAAAAATCATTCTTAAAATTTAGTTAAATTAATTTTTTTTTCTATAAAAATTATTTTACTTAAATTTTCTTGCACTAGAAATATTTTTAATGAATTTCTGTAAAAACTTTTAATTATTTAATTTTAATTAATTTTTTTTCTCTAAGAAAATATATTACTCTGAATTCTTTAGCTAACTTATTTATACTAGCAGATTCTAGCCCTCGATATTCGAGAGCAAATTCTAGGAAATTTTATTTTTTCATTAAATAAATACCCTAAAAGTATGCTAATCAATTATAGCCAATTCACAAATCAACACAAAAAAACAAACTCATTTTTATTACAAACACATTAGTAAAATTAATAAACACACACTTAGCATCAAAATAAATGCAATTTACTCAAAATAAAGGAAAAAATTTAAAAATCTGTAAATCTGCAGATCGGCTGAATAGAAATACCTTTCAAATAATATACGTTTGGTCAAAATCAGGATAAAACGGTAGAACAAAACATCAGTCACAAGAAATCGCCTAGCCTATTAATATTATAGAAGATATATACTTATTTTTTAAATATTTACTACAATTTTCCTCTTTTCGCTGATATTTGGTTTCTGTAAAAAATATTTTTTATTTAATTTATATTAAATAATTTTCTCTAAAAAATGATATTACTCAAAATTCATTCAAAATTATTTTACTTAAATTTTCAAAAACCATAAACTTTCTCTCTATAATTTCTCTTTTGTATAAAAATTTCATTGTTTAATTTATATAAAATTTTTTTATTCTCTAAAAAATTATGTTACTCAACAAAATTCTGTTATGAAATTTATTTTTTCTTAAAAAAATTGTTAAATAATTTTTTTTCTGAAAAACATTTATGTTATTTAATTTGTAACAAACTTTTCCCAGATATATTTATTTTTTGTTTCTAAAAAAAATATTTCTTCCAAATTTTCTTCCCTTTTTAATAACTTTTTTCCGCAAAAAAATTTATTAAAAAAATATTATTCATTTTACTCACAATCAAAATTATTTCACTGGAAATTTATTCACCGAAATCTTTTTTCTGTAAAAATTATTATTATTTAATTTATATTAAATTATAGTATTCAATATTGTTAGAAAAAACTTTATAATATTTTACTTGTGTTTCAATATAAATTGCTAATAATACTATCCATGAAATTTATGCTTATTATTTTATTATAAATGAAAATAATTTTGTCAGTTCTTGTTAAACTATTGAATAATTCGTTTGTATTTTTATAAATGTCTTGCGTTCTTAATTATTCAAAAAATATTCTCACCAAATATTCTCAACAAATATATCACCAAATTTATTTATTTTTTACCAAAATTTTCATCTTTTTCACTGTTATTTTTTTCTGTTAATATTTCTTAAAATTTAATTTATCAGCCCTGTTCTTGAAATGTTGTTATTTGAATAAGAGTGAATTTAAAATCACATGAAATTGAAATTTTGGGTTTCTTGAAACCACTTTTTTTTATTTATTTAATGCAAACATATGTTTGAGTTAAGAACCATATGTTTGAGTTAAGAACATATGTTATCTAGAAACTGAGGAGCCATATGGTTCTTTATTCAGTTTCACAAAAAACTTTTAAGTATTTTGTGCATGTTTTTTCTTAAGTTTATAGAAAAAGTATAAAGAAAAATATTTTCTTTTAAAATAATAACTTATTTGTTCATTTAATTGTTTTTGTTCTTCAATTTCATTCAATTAAAAATGACTTTTCTATTTTTAAAAAGTTAGGCATCACCAAAAAAAATTTCGATATTCAAATAAATTGGATTTGACTGGCATCCTTACTGTTTCGAACATATGCAAAAAAATAAAAATATGCGATTTGATGAAAAAAATTCCTTTATTTGCAATAATTCGTGCATAAAGAATCTATGTTAAAATGGAAAATAGATTGGGTAAATAAAAAGTTTTTATTATAGTTATAGAACAGCATCATCGCAAAAAGTGTGTTTTATTAACATCGACCACCTATTACGAGTTTTTTTTATTAAATCAGCGCAAAATGTAGACGTTTTTTAAAATCGTTTTTTTTTTCATAAAATTAATGTTTAATTTTTTAAAATAATGACAAGGTTCAATAAAAAACATGTTAGAGTTTAAATATCAATTAGTTTTTTTTATCTCTTAAGACCTGCTTAGTAGAAAAAAAGGGCATATGTTTTGATTTCACAAAGCCTTTTCTATGTGAATTAAAACGAGAAAAAATATTCTTATTGAAATTAGAGAACAGCAAAAAAGATTTAAGAATTTTTTCATTTACGAGTTTTTTTTTTGTGATAGTGGTTTCAAGAACAGGGGTGTATATAATGTTTTTTCTCTAAAAAATTATGTTAATCAAGAAAACTTTGTCGTTGTAAATTTTTGACTGAAAAATTTTATTTCCAAATAATAGTTTATTTTCTCTATAAAAATTGTTTAATCAAATTTTTCTTTTTTCTAAGAAATGTTTTTTTTTAAATACGACTACTTACATTTTTTTACCAGAAGATTTTTATTAATATTTGTTTTAATTATTTTTGAATCAAATATATAGATATTTACAAACTTACATATTTTTTTTAACTGAAAATAATTTATATTATTTCTTTTTCTAAAAATTTTGCTCTGAAACTTTTTCACAAAAAAAAAAATATATTTTTCTTTAAAAAATTATTGTTATTTATTTCTGTATTTTTTTTTTCTCTATTTCTTTATATATATATATTTTTTTTTTTTTAAATTATGTTACTCAAACTGCATTGACCAAATTTATTATTAACTCCTTTTTTTTCCAAAAATATTATTTACTAAAATTTTCTTATTTTTCTCTTAATTTTTTTTCTGCTAACAATTATTATTATTTAATTCATAGTTAATTTTTTCTCTACTACATACAAATAATGCAGGTAGATACTTCGTTAAAAAAATATATATAAAAAGTACGACTAACTAAATATACATTATCTATAATACATTAATCTATAATAACTAAAAAAAAAAATATTGTACTTAGAAACTTTTTCACTGGAAAAAAAAGAGCTTTTCTTTCAAAATTATTATTAGTTAATTTCTATTAATTTTTTTTCCTCCAATTTTTGATATTAATTTTTTTCTCTAAAAATTATATTATCAAAATGCATTCACCAATTTCATTTATATTAATTTTTTTTTTTTTCAAAAAATATTTACTCAAAGTTTCTTCTTTTTTACTGCATATTTTTTCGGTACCAAATTATTATTAATTAATAAATATTATTATTAGTTAATCACTATAAATTACGCAAACAAACTTTTTCCTTATAATTTTTTAACTCAAATATTTTATTTCCAATTTTCTCTAAAAATTAATTTACTCAAACTTTCTTTAGGCAGAAACTTTTTATATTAAAATTTTTGTTTTTTCAAATAAATGTTTTTTTCGAACTATTTTCCACTACTTAACTTTTTTCATCAGAAGTTTTTAATTAAAAAATAAACATTTATTTTTTTTTAGTCAAATTTACATAAATTTTTATGACTGAAATTAATTAAAATTTGTTTTAATGGTGCTTGGTAGAGAAGAAGAAGGCATATATTTCTAAAATTCATAACTACTCTGTATTCTTAATCAGACAGGTTTCTGGCGCTTCAGCCTTCATCAGTGATTTTATTTAACATTCTTATAATTGATTAGATTGTTTCTATTTGAAATTTTTCTATTTAGGGCGGCCGTGAGGTTTGAACCTGCGTCCACCTCACATATGTGCGTATTTGCCCTTTTTGGTCATGCGCTTTATTAACACACTCACCTAAAATTAGGCTTACGAGCAGTGTGGTTAAGAATCAGTTTTCATACTGAACAGCTTTTACTTTGTAGTAATCTCAGAAGATACAACAGTGTTAATCAAACAATCGTTATTTTTGAAATTTTTGAATATTTATGCATTTATACTTCTAATTTTCGCTATTCTCAGTTTCGTAAGAATTGCCACATGTAATGTATGGTTTATACATTGCCCGGAAGCAAATTTTTTAACGTCGACTACAGAGTAGTTATGAATATTTGAAATATATGCTTTTATTCCCCTCTACCACGCACCGTTAAAACAAAATCACAATTTGCAAATTAATTACAGTACAAATTACAACTAGCAGAGCCCAGCCCTGGAAATTCGAGTGTAAATTCTAGGAAAATTCAATTATAAATATATGTTGAACACCTGGAAGATATATAAATGGGTTTGCTAATAAATAATTTTATAAGAGCCTAAAGGTATGCTAATCAATTTTAGCCAATTCACAATTCAACACAAATTTAAAAAAACACACATAGTATTGTATAGTTTTCTTATTTGAGACTTTAATATGAGTTCTATGTATGTGTTAGTAGCAACTTTGAATGCATTTTACTCCAAACAAATGTTCCAGACGGTGTACATCTGTATATATGGTGGATAGCTAAAAGGAAATACCTTTCAAATGGGGTATTTTTTTTTTTTGCAAAAAAACGTTGGTAATTGACTTTTTTCCACCAGAAATTATTTATTTCAGAGTTAAAAAAATTAATATTTTATTTACTTTAATAAAATTATATGATTTTTTTAAAATTTCTCAAACTAAACATTTTTAAAATTATATGATTTTTTTAAAATTTCTTAAACTAAACATTTTTCTCTATTTTTTTTTAATTATTTAATTTTTTCACTTAAAAATATTTTTTTGTTAACTTTTCTTGTCTAAGAAATAATTTTTTCAAGCAGAAACTTTTTCAGTTATTATTTATTTTTCTAAGAAACTTTTTCACTGAAAAATTCTATTATTTCTTTTTAACTTTATATTAATTTTATACTAGCAGAGCCCAGCCCTAGAAATTCGAGTGCACATTCTAAGAAATTGTATTTTTTCATTTAATAAATAATTTTATAAGAGCCTAAAGGTATGCTAATCAATATTATCCAATTAATAATTCCTCACAGATTTAATAAACACACACACACAGCATTGCATAGCTTTTTATTTGAAGCTTAAATACGTGTAACAACTTTAAATGTATTTTACTCCAAAACATGTTCCAGACGGTATAAATCTGTAAACATGGTGGACAGAGAAAAAGAAATAGCTTTCAAATGGGGTATTTTTTTTTTTGTCAAAATCCGTTGGTAATTGAAGGTTTAAAATCGGTCACAAGAAATCGCATTGCCTATTAATATTACAGATTTGTCTGGAAAAATTACGTCAAATCTTACAATTTCAATTAATTTTTTTTAAATTATTTTACTCAGAAACTTTTTCATTAAAAAATATTTTTTTAAAAAATTATTATTATATATTTCTGTAAATTTTTTTTCTAAAATGTTTTTTATATTAAATTTTATTATTTAAATGCATTCACCAATTTTATTTTTATAATTTTTTTCTCTTTCAAAAGACATTATTTACTTAAATTTTCTTCTTTTTCCTTGAATTTTTTTCTGTAAAAAATTGTTAATATTAAATTCATATTAAATTTTTGTTCTCTAACAAACGTAAATTGTAATTTTTTTGACTGAAATATTTTATTTTTTCAAAGAAATTATTTTTTTTTAAATATGACTACTTAATTTTTTTTCATCAGGAACTTAAATTTTTTTTGACTGAACTTAATTTGTATTAAATTTTTGCTATTTAAAAAAAATTATTTTACTCAAAAACTTTTTTACTGAAAAAATTATTTTTTCTTAAAAACACTATTATTTAACTTTTTTCCACTAGAATTTTTTATATCAGAATTAAACAAAAAATATTTTTCTTTAATTAAATTATATGAATTTTTTAAAATTTGACTGAATTGTTTTATTTTTTTTAAATTATTATATTTTTTCCACCAGAAATTTTTTTTAACTTAGAAATATTTTGTTGTCTAAAAAATGGTTTTTTCGAGCAGAATCTTTTTTAGTTAATAAAAAAATTCTTTTAAATTATTTTGACTGAAATTAATTTGTATTAAATTTTTGCTATTTAATAATATTATTTTACTTAAATATTTTTTTATTGAAAAAATTTTTTTTGACTGAAATTAATTTGTATTAAATTTTTGCTATTTAAAAAAATAACAATACATTAAAATTGTTTTATTGAAATAAATAACAATTTTTTTTAATGAAAAAAAATTTTTTTATTGCAAATAGTTTTTTATTTTTTATTGAAATATTTTTTTTCTTAAAAAACTATTTAAAATTTTCCACCAGAAATTTGTTTATATCAGAATAAAAAAAATATTTTTTACACTAATTAATTTATAGGATTTTTTTAAATTATTTTACTCAGAATCTTTTTCACTGATTTTTTTTTATTTTTTTTAAATTATTTAACTTTTTCCACCAGAAATTTTTTAACTTACAAATATTTTTTTTGTCTAAAAAATGGTTTTTTGCGAGCAGTATCTTTTTTAGTTAATAAAAAAAATTCTATTAAATTGTTTTGACTGAAATTAATTTGTATTAAATTTTTGCTATTTAAAAAAAATATTTTACTTAGAAATTTTTTTACCGAAAAAATTGTTTATTTCTTATTGTTCAACTTTTTTGCACCAGAAATTTAAAAAAAAAGTTAAAAAAAAATCAAAAAAAAAAAAAAAAAAATTAAAAAAAATGTATATATTTATATTTTACTTTAATTAATGCATATAAATTTTTATTTTAATTTTTTTATTCAGAACCTTTGTCACTGATTTCTTTTCAAATTATTTATTTTTTTCCACCAGAAATGTTCAACTTAAAAATTTTTTTTTTGTCTAAAATGATTTTTTCAAGCAGAATCTTTATCAAAAATTCCTATAATTTTTTTTTGACTAATTTTAATTTGTATTAAATTTTTGCCATTTAAAAAAATTATTTTACTCATAAACTTTTTTACACAATTTTTTTTTAACTATTTAACTTTTTTCCACCAGAAATTTTTTTATATCAAAATTAAACTATTTATTTTACTTAAATTAAATTATATGTTTTTTTTTAAATTATTTAACTCTGAACCTTTTTCACATATTTTTTTTAAATTAATTTTTACACTTAAAAATATTTTTTTTGTTAACTGTTTTTGTCTAAGAAATGATTTTTTCAAGCAGAAACTTTTCCAGTTAAAAAAAATTCTATTAAATTTTTTTGACTTCACTTTTCATTGAAAAATTCTATTAATTTTTTTTAACCATTATATAAATTTTATACTAGCAGAGTCCAGCCCTAGAAATTCGAGTGCACATTCTAAGAAATTTTATTTTTCATTTAATAAATAATTTTATAAGAGCCTAAAGGTATGCAAATCAATTTTTTCCAATTCACAATTCAATACTTTTCAAATAAAATTCATTAAATTTCATTATAAATATTTGCTGAACACACGGAAGATATATAAATGGGTTTGTTAATAAATAATTTTAAAGGAGCCTAAAGGTATGCTAATCAATTTTAGCCAATTTACAATTCAACACATGGCTTTTGATATTTATAATAAACACACACAATAGTATGTGTTTTATGTATGTGTTAGTAGCAACTTTAAATGAGCATTACTCCAAAAAAATGTTCCAGACGGTGCATATCTGTAAATATGGTGGGCAGCGAAAAATATGGTAATTGAAGTTTTAAAATTAATATGATAGATGTTTCTGGAAAAATTTTGTCAAATCTTATAAATTAAATATATTTTTTTAAATTATTTAACTCAGAAAGAAATTTTTTCATTAAAAAAAATTTTTTTTCTTTAAAAAATTATTATTCTTTATTCCTGTAATTTTTTTTTTTTTTAAATTTTTTTATATTAATTTTTTTCTCCAAAAAAATTATATTATTTAAATGCATTCACCAATTTTATTTTTATAAATTTTTTTTCAAAAGACATTATTTACTTAAATTTTCTTCTTTTACCTTGATTATTTTTCTGTAAAAAATGGTTATTATTTAATTCATATCAAATTTTTGTTTTCTAACAAACGTAAATTGTAATTTTTTGACTCAAATATTTTATTTTTCAAAGAAATTATTTTTTTTAAATATGACTAATAAATTTTTTTTTCATCAGGAACTTAAATGTTTTTTGACTGAACTTAACTTGTATTAAATTTTTCCTATTTAAAAAAAATTGTTTTACTCAAAAACTTTTTTAATGAAAAAATTATTTTTTTTTGAAGAAACTATTATTTAACTTTTTTCCACTAAAATTTTTTATACCAGAATTAAACAAAAAAATTTTTTCTTAATCAAATTATATGAATTTTTTAAAATTTGAATGAATTGTTTTATTTGTTTTAAATTATTATATTTTTTTCCACCAGAAATTTTTTTAACTTAGATATATTTTGTTGTCTAAAAAATGGTTTTTTCGAGCAGAATCTTTTTTAGTTAATAAAAAAATTCTTTTAAATTATTTTGACTGAAATTAATTTGTATTAAATTTTTGCTATTTAATAATATTATTTTACTTAAATATTTTTTTATTGAAAACATTTATTTTTGACTGAAATTAATTTTTATTAAATTTTTGCTAAAAATTTTTTTAATGAAAAAAAAATTTTTTTATTGAAAATAGTTTTTTATTTATTATTGAAAAAATTTTTTTTCTTAAAAAACTATTTAAAATTTTCCACCAGAAATTTGTTTATATCAGAATAAAAAAAAAATATTTTTACACTAATTAATTTATATGATTTTTTTTTAAATTTTTTTACTAAGAATCTTTTTCACAGATTTTTTTTTATTTTTTTTAAATTATTTAACTTTTTCCACCAGAAATTTTTTAACTTACAAATATTTTTTTTTGTCTAAAAAATGTTTTTTTTTTCGAGCAGTATCTTTTTTAGTTAATAAAAAAAATTCTATTAAATTATTTTGACTGAAATTAATGTGTATTAAATTTTTGCTATTTAAAAAAAATATTTTACTTAAAAATTTTTGACCGAAAAAATTGTTTATTTCTTATTGTTTAACTTTTTTCCACCAGAAATTTAAAAAAAAAATAAAAAAAAATAAATTAAACATTAAAAATATTTTAATTTTTTTATTCAGAACCTTTGTCACTGATTTCTTTTTAAATTATTTATTTTTTTCCACCAGAAATGTTCAAATTAAAAATGTTTTGTTTTTGCCTTAAAAATTAATTTTTCAAGCAGAATCTTTATCAAAAATTCCTATTAAATTTTGTTGACTAATTTTAATTTGTATAAAATTTTTGCCATTTAAAAAAATCATTTTACTCATAAACTTTTTACACAATTTTTTTTAACTATTTAACTTTATTCCACCAGAAATTTTTTTATATCAGAATTAAACTATTTTTTTTTACTGTAATTAACGCTGAACCTTTTTCACAGATTTTTTTGAATTAATTTTTTCACTTAAAAATATTTTTTTTTTAAACAGTTTTTTTAAGCAGAAACTTTTTCAGTTAAAAAAAAATTCTATTAAATTTTTTGGAATTGAAACTTTTTCACTTAATTAATTTTTATTAATTTTTTGAAACATTATATTAATTTTATACTATCAGAGCCCAGCCCTAGAAATTCGAGTGCACATTCTAAGAAATTTTATTTTTAATTTAAGAAGTAATTTTAGAAGAACCTAGAGCTATGCAATTCAATTTTTTTTTTCGAATAACCTAGAGGTATGCAAATCAATTTTTTTTTCAAATAAAATTCATTAAATTTCATTATAAATATTTGCTGAACACACGGAAGATATATAAATGGGTTTGTTAATAAATAATTTTAAAGGAGCCTAAAGGTATGCTAATTAATTTTAGCCAATTCACAATTCAACACAGGGCTTTTGATATTTATAATACTTTAAATAACAGAAATACCTCTCAAATGAGGTATGTTTAGTCAAAATCGATTATAAACTACAATTTTTATTTCGGTCACAAGAAATCGTCTTGCCTATTAATATAATAGATAGATAACGCATTTTATGTTATTTAAAATAATTTTATATAATTTTTTTTAGAATTTTTTTTTTTTTTTGTTGATCAGAGACTTTTATACTCTAAATATATTTTTTTTTACCAATATTTGTTAATATAAATTTTACTTATATTTTTTTACCAATAGTTTTTTTCTTAAATTTGGATAAAAAGTACACTTACAAGCAATCATTAATGTTAATAATAAATTTTACCATGGAAAAACCCTTATCATAAACTCAAAAATTTTGAGATCTTTTGCCATTTTGATTTGGCAAACCTTTTCCCATAAATTATTTAAAAAAAGAACCGCTAAAACATTATGCCATTTTTTTCTTTCACAAATAATAACTTTTCTGTCTTTAAATAATAGAAATTGTTATGCCTTACTTTTTTACTTTTTCGCTTTAATTTCACTTTGTTTTTGAAATGTTTGTTTTCCTCAGTGTATGAAATTGTTCAATTGTTTGTTCGCTCGTTTTATTATTTCGTTTCTCTATTAGTTGGTTATCGTTGTGTTAGTTAGTTGGTTTGGTTTTATTTGGTTTTGGTTCAATTTTGGTATACTTAAAACATGTGTATGAGAAGGGTTTGTCTTTTCTAACACACATATACTTGGAACAACCAATACATACACATAAGATTTTATGAAATATTAACTTTATATGTACAATATATGTATAGCATACATTATGGTATGTACATACAAATGATAACGATTTACTTACTTACTTGCTAACTGTCTGTTACTGCAAGAGGACAAAAACCTTTTGGAATATATAGTACTCATATTATTTCCTTTATTTTTTTTGAAAGACAAAGTATTTTGTGTATATTTTTTTTTTTGAAAATTGAGAAAAAAAAGAAATATAAAAATAAATTAAAGATAAATATTTTTCATAAAAAATAAAATAAAAACTAAACACCAGAAACGAAAAATTAAAAAAGAAATATTTTATGTGAATTTTTTTTAAAATTTTTTCCTTGTTTAATTGTTTTTTTAATGTAGTCTTTTTTTGTTAGATAAAAATTTTATTTATTTTTTCTTAAATTATAATTTAATTTTATTTTTTTTTAATATTTTTATTTTTTTTTTTATCTATATGTTTATTTTCTATATTTTTATTTCTTTTGCAATTTTAATATTGTTAATTTTATAAAACCACCGCCCTCGACCGGCTAAAATCCAAAAAAATAAATAAAAATCAAACAAATTTTTTTTCGTTATTTTCTTCTCTTCTTGTTTGAAGTGTTGTCGCGCACGTACATTTTACTTATAGTAAAATAACAACAACAATAGTACAAGGAACAACAACAACACATTAGTAATTTGCACATACTAAGGCTTTAATATGAGAAAAGTATAACACTAATATTTACAACAAAATATTAAGGATACAAAATTACTCACATACATACACCTACTTACTCACATTCACACTTCGTTTTAACTCTCATCGTTCAATTGTTTAACTGTGTTTAGTCGTGATAGTAGAATTGGCAATAGTACTCGTAGTATACTGTTAGTATTCGTAGTACTAACATACATTCAAACTCATTTCATATCATTTCCTCTTGTTATTACGTTTTTAATTGAAACTACTATTTAGGGTTGCCATAATTATTTATTTTCATATTGTGGTAAAGGAGTTCTCATATTCTGAAGTAAGGAAAACTTCTCAGATTTTTTTTATATAAAGTCTTTTTAACAATTCTAGGATGCTCAGAAAAATTTTTAATTAAACTAGCTAAATTTTGAAGATCAAATTAATTCTGGAACAGGTTCTTTAAAAATCGGTTACAATAAAAAACAAAATTATAGTCGGTCTAGACCGACTACGCAATACCCTATACCATGCGTTTACAGAATTGGTCTCAGGTTCAACTAATTCGGTATAGGAAAGAAGCATAAACCAAATCTGAGTGGAATTTTTATTAATTTTTTTGCCTTCGGATATGAAAGAGATCATATCGGATGCTATATTTATATGGGGACCAGGTGGAAAAATAAACCAATCGTGACCATATTTGGTAAAGTCGCTTTTTTTTTTTTTGCAGAAACACATACAACCAAATTTGTTAAAAATCTGTGGAATATTTTTGATTTTTTATAGATTTAAGTGAAGATCGGGAATCAGCTTCATATGGGGCTATGTCTAAGAATTGTCCTATAGGTTTTATTTTTGGGATATTGAATAATGGATTTAATTAACATGCACGAACCCGATTTCAAGGAGATCTATATGATAATTGGCAATTATGGTAACTTAAGTCGATCTCATAGGGGTCATTTGTATGGGGATTAGGTCTGAAAATGCACCAATATTCACCAATTTCAACAGCGTTCTCGCTATATCTGATCGAAGCTTATATACCAAATTTCATCAAAATATTTTCATAACTGCAACGTGTAGTTGGATTAAAAAGTTTAGATGGACACACAGACGGACAGACGGACAGACGGACAAAAGGACGAACGGACGGACGGACGGACGGACATCAATAAATCGACTGAGAAAATGATTCTGAGTCGATTGGTGTAATAAAAGATCTAGGTAAAATACATTTTCAGCACAAAGTCATTATAACACATAGTGCTATAGGGTATAATAATTAAGACTGTAAAATTCGGTTGTGCCGAATCTTTGATACCCTCCACATGGTTTTTACTCTCTGGACTTATTGCACTTTTTATAACAAATGTAAACAAAATATTTTAAAAAGAAAAGAATTTGTTAAAGGTAATACCAAAATTTAACAACAAACACACTGAATTTTTAGCATTTTTTTTAGAGGTGTCTTCATATTTTTCAACATATCTTGGCTCAGTCATGCACGATTTATCCCATTTTCAAAAGCAATTTACTCGATATAATGAAAAACAATATAAGCATAACTTTACCCAGTTATGTGGCTTATTTTGTGAATGAGCGTGATTTAAACAGACGGACAGACGGACATCGCTATATCGACTCAAGAATATGGGATCGCAAATGCATTTTTCGATGCGTTAGAACAGAATGACAAAATGGTATATACCATCTGGTATAAAGATATACTCAATCTAAAACGACTATACAACTACCCTATAGCAAGAGTTTCGAGAAAAGGCACTGAGGTCATAATTGGATGTAGCAAAAAGAAGAAAAAAATTTTGAATGACATTGTTATTAATTTTTGGCCTGCACTTAGGCAAAGGTTAGTTTTGGATGCTAGGCTGGGTGAACATATGGACCAAACATGACCATACTTAGTCAAGTAGTTTATAGTTCCCAAACAAATCAAATTTGAAAAAAAGTCTACTGAATATTTATGTTTTCTGGTAGATTCAAGTGAACATCGGAAAGCAACTTTATATGGAGACTATGACTAAAAATGGTGCCAAAAGGATTAATTTTTAGACTACTGATTAATGAGTGTAATAAACATATATAAATCAAATTTTACCGATATTTTTATGATAATCTGGATTTTCGGCCATTTAAGTCGATCTCATAAGAGCTAATTTTATGGGGGCTGGGTCCAAACATCCATCAACGAATTTCATTAAAATAAATTTATATTTGCAACCTATAGATTGATTACAAACGTTATAAGGAGAGCCAGACAGGGACGGACGGACGGACAAGTGATTCTCAGCAAGTGATTCTGAGTCGATCGGTAATAATTAAAGGTTTTTGTAAATCCAAATAACAGCCACCAAAAAGAAATTTTTGGTTATTGTACTCTAAAACTTCTAACGATTTTTGTTTGGTTTTTAAACCTTTAAACAAAAATAGGTTATATAATGACCTATTCTAGAAGAGATTTCAGATCTATGATTACCCTTTCGACTGAACTAACTGAACTAATAAAGCTTCTCTCTGCATTTCTAGGGAATATGTTTCAAAATAGGATATAGATAGCTTTTAGAAGAAAACTTGTTCTGGACTTAATGAAGTTGAGATCTGGTTCTCAAAAATTATTGACTTTCTTGTTGGTTACAAATGTAAGATCATTAGTTGAGACAACAGATATTGAACAATTCCTAAGACATTTTAAATTAATGCTAAAATTTTACGAAGTGCAATTTTTTCCCTTTTCTTTTTAAAACTTTCTCTGAATCTTACCAGTTAATGATAGGCTCAAAATCAGAAACACATTTTCTAAAGAAAATGTTGCTCAGTATGCGATAATACTGGTATGTAATTTTGTAAATTCTGTAAGAAAAATATTTCAGAATCTTAGAATTTATCTTGGGAAAAATTCATTTTAATCTATTCCTCTTGTTGTATAAGATAAATAAATCATAGATAAATAAATCATACCAAATTTTCAAATCGCTTGCTTGATCTGCAGGCTTTCAAAAGAGATAAATAGTTTTTTCCTCATTTTCAGTTGCAATTTTTTAAACTAATTGAATATTAAGGTTAAATCCGCAGTGCAAAAATTGCCTTTTCCAGAGAAGTGTAATTTTTACCAAAATTCTAAACCAAAACTGTGAAAAAAATGCTGTCAAAATCTATCTCAATATTTTGGGAATATTTGTAAAAATAAATACATACATATATATTTCCATTTCCAATTTTACGATGATTTGTGTCAGTTTTCATTTAAATCTAAAAGAAATTAAATTTTCTAAAGATTGGAGAAAAGGTAATTTAAATTTCTATAACATTAATACCTACTTAAGAGGACAATGTTTTTAAATAAGACATGCATTGCAATCAAAGAATATGCTAAAGCTTTAGAGAATAAGCACAATCAGAGCGGTGCGAAACGTTTTTCCGTTGCGAAAAAAAAACCAAAAACAATTTTTTTTTAAATTTTTTTTCGATTTTCTTTTTTTTTTTGTTATATTATACATCAAAGCTCAGGGGATGTTCCCTCTTAATGCTGTGCGCTATGTTGATATCAAGAAAATATGTTATGGGTAAGAGCAAAGAGGAAGTAGTATTTGATATTTGACTTAAATTTACCTATATTGTAAGTGAAAGGGAAGTTTATTCCATATTCGGTATGTATGGTTAATAAACGAATTTTCGTGTCAGTGCGATCCACTGGACAAAAGACTGGGAATGTGTGAGATCTACTAGATGAGCGACTGGTGCATTGAAAAACATGGGCTCTAGGAATGAGTTCATTTATCTCAATAGAACACTTCCCATTGTGACTTCTATGTATAATAAAGTGTAACACAACCCATATTCCGACAATGCTCCAATGTGTTAATATAATTGGTTACCCTAATGTAATTGATAAGCAGCAACGCCCGCCCTCCTTTGCACACTGTCCAGAATGGGTGTGAAGCCCCTGTCCATATATGGGTGTTGTATTCCATTTTTGGTCGGATATAGGTTATAAAAATATTGTAGTAAGGTGATCAGATGGGGTCAAGTATTCTTGCACCGATTTAGGAAACCGATGCACTTGAAATCTTTCGATAATCGAAAAATGTGTTTATTCCAACGGACATCACATGGAATTTTCATGCCCAACACATTAAGAGCGTCTGATTCCTCAATGTCTGTACCACACAGGGATACAGATGACATTGATGACTCCATGTTCCATCTATGGGTCAATAAACCACATTACGTCTGGCATTAAATCGACCCCACTCAGAAATTGTCAAAACGTTTTCATTGAGTGTTTAATTCTATATTGCTTCGTGCCTCCAATCTCCCTAAGTCTTGGCTTTTGATCGAAGGAATATGAATGACAAATATTGTTGGAAAAGTGAAGGAGAAAAAACAGAGCCTTGCCGTATTCCTGCGTTTAACTGAAACTCTTTGCATGAGACCACACCTAGTGCGATCTCTGAGGAAACTACATATAATTCGAGAGAAATCATTGCCAACACCAAAATTAATCAGTTTTAACAAGAGTGCACTATGCCCCACCAGATCGAATGCCCTGGAAATATTCAGAGCAACAACTTTACTTTCACCGAATCGGTGAATGGACACACGCCTACGTTCATAAAGAGGCGTTAAGGAATAAGTTGGTCTCTAGATAGTTCACAAGACGGAAATTCACCATGCTTTCCATAACCTTTGAAAGTGCACAACAATTCCAATTGCAATTGTTAAAAATAAATTCCGAAGCTTTTTTTTTGCTAGTATGGAAATACTTCTGGTTTTTTGTTTGTTTACAAAATGGGTTTTCACCAAGGTAAATCGGTAAAAACATGGTTGTTTTGGAGAGAAAGTAAGAGTTGAATAATGAGAATGTGAGACACTCCGCAATGAAATTAAATTAACGCAATGGTCTGATTTAGTTTTCTATACCAAATATGTTAATTTAAAATTGATTAATTAATATCAAACTTCGGTTCGTTTAACCATTATACTGTTTAACCATTCATACATGACCCAAAAGGAATTTTATTTGTGAATATTTTTTTTTAGCTCGTTTGGAAGCACAAAGGAATAATAAATTTATATGGGCTTTTAGATTATGTTGTTTTTAAAAAACACCGCTTTCTCAAAAATGCAAAAATTGTATCGAATTAATAATTTTTGTATTGTCGAAGAATTTGTTTCGATTTATTTGGTCTTATTTTTATCTAATTTTTTATTCTTTTTAAAGAATTATTTCAATAAAAAAAAAATTCAGTTTTTTTTATCGTTTTGAGGTTTTTAATTAAAATTCACAAAAATATTTGATGGGATCTATATAGACCGCCGCACTGTGGTCAATATTTTGAGATAGCGGCCAAAACTCCTTTTAGTTTTTGTTCTCCGATTTTAAAGTTATTAGACTCATATGAAAGTAGACAGTAGTAAACCTCGGGAGCCAAAAAATTAGAACTCTATTTCAACTTTTTCAGAATTTAGTAAATTTATGATATTTTTAGTTAATTTTTAAAGTTTAAATGATCATAACTTTTTTGTTTTTTAAGATTGTTGGACGAAATAAATTTTGTGTTGTAACTTAACTTATTTTCTATTACTGGTAAAAAAAATTGAAGCTCTACTGTTTTCAGAACAATTAAAATTTTTTTTTTAAAAAAGGTCAAATTTCTCGGAAATTTCCTACTTCATAGAGCACAACTCCTGTGAGTCAAGCTGAGTCAAAACACAAATTTACTATTTTGTAGTCCTAACTCTCCCCTACATTCCTATATATACATGTCCATGCATCGGGACTGCACTTTTTGAGCTACAGCAATTTTTCTGACCCAAGGTAAGATATTCGGTACAAATGCACGTCATATTTTTTGAGAAGTTATTTGTATGTGAAAGTGGCTATTATGCATATATTTTGATGAAATTTTGTACAAGAGTTCTTATTGACCCAAAAAATAATTATGTTGAAATTAGGAGAAGTTGGCCCATATTTGGACCTAGTCCACATAGAAGGGTGTATCAAAATTTTGACAAAAATGACAATAGAACTCTCAAATTATGTGGTATCTGGCAATTCATTTGGAAAAGGTAAAAAAGATTTTATTGCCATCTAATATTACACAACTTAAATATGTGAAAATTGCAAATAAATTTAAAACCAATGGAAATAACTGGTAAAACCAAGTACCTTTTATATTATTGCCAGTACCTGTTAACTCTCAAATTATGTGGTATCTAGCAATTCATTTGGAAAAGGTAAAAAAGATTTTATTGCCATCTAATATTACACAACTTAAATACGTGAAAATTGCAAATAAATTTAAAACCAATGGAAATAACTGGTAAAACCAACTACCTGTTATATTATGTTTCAAAGAGGTAAAAAAGATCATGTTGAAACTTCGAGCAATAGTATATTAATCCATGCATTCATTTTTTTTCGTCATTATTGTTTAAACAATGGCTAAATTCAGTTATAGTGTTCTATCTGATATATATTTTGAACGGAAAGATGAAAACTACATTATTTTACATATAATGAATAATCCATTCTTCAAAATATGCGACAAACAAGAAATTAAAATTCATAACTTAAAAATAAAAAACATTTTAAATACTTGAAGAAAACGGTACAATCAATGTTCCAGAAACAAGAAATTGTTTTACTCACGCAACCAAGAATGGCTAAGAAATAAACTTATTTTTAAAAAGCCATCAGTAACTACCACGGAGACTGGAAAAGGTGGTCGACCAGCAAAGCCAATTGATAATTGTAGTGAAAGATCACGAAGACGCAAGCTTAAGCATATCAATGAAGAAGTTTCTTGTAGAATCATAAAGGATTCATTTCTGCATCAAATTCAACCATCGAAAACTAAAAAGGGTAAAATTGCTATCATTGAAAAAATAGTGGAAGCAAGCCCCAGACGCACAAAAAGGATTTTAGAAAGTATGCCGACACCAACTGAAGAAAATAAATTTACTTCAGAAGAAGCATTTGCACTATTTTTGGATTTGAAAATGACTAAAAACCAATATACAGAATTGCGGAAAAAAATTGTGGAATTTTTCCATCATATCGAGATATAGTTTCTGCCAAAAAAAGATTGCTTACCTTCACCAACTGCTATTAGTGTAACTTCAAGTTCAGCAGAAATAAAATTGCAGGATCTTCTTGAACACACTGCAGAACGATTATTAAAGACATTTGATGCTGACTAAAGAAGTTTAAAAATTGCAGTATGACTTTAATTTCTAAGTGGGGATGTGATGGGGTCCTCTGGCCAGAAACAATACAAACAATGTAATGCGGAAAATTCATCAGATGCCAATTTATTCATGATTTCTTTCGTTCCATTACGTTTAACAAAAATTTATATTGGTTCAGAGCCGTCAACTAGTAGAGCTGCAGAGATAGATGTATGGAAGAATGAAATTCCCTCGTCAACAAAATTTTGTAGACCAATAAAGTTTGCTTACAAAAAGGAGACTCAAGATGTCATAGATGAAGAAGTTCGAAAAATAAATGATCAAATTAAAGAACTTCAACCAGTAACATTTAAATTTGATGACCAAGACATTGAAGTAAATTTTAAAATGTGTCTCACAATGATTGATGGAAAAGTTGCACAAGCTTTAACCAAAACAAAGTCATCGTCAAGCTGCACCATATGCCAAAAAACATCAAGTCAATTGAGCCAACCACCAACACAAGACCCATATATGTCCAGTATTTGACAAAAATGGAAATCAACCTCATTAGAGTTAGATGAAGAAGCTAAACAACTACTGCAAAATGAAAATCAAAGCTATTTGGAAGAAATTTTTACTAATATTGTTTAATTAATACTAGTTTAAAGATTATAATTTGTTTCTAATTTTAGTATAAATTTTTATTAATACATTTAAATAAAATATATGTGCACTTTAAATCAATAGTAAAAGTTTACTTAAAATTTTATCGATGTTGTGTTCTGTATATAATATATCCAAATGGTATTGATATTGTTGGGAATTTCAGTGTTATTTTTCAGTTTAATCCTCACAAGAATTAGCTTTCTTCCAAAAAAAACCAACCTTTGGCCCCTGTGAATATTGAGACTAAATAAATGTCAGGGGCCAAATGTTGGCATTTTCTGACCAAAATTAAGTTTAGGAATAATAAATAAGTATTGGTTGTAAAATACGATTGAAGAAAATAAGAAATTATAAAAAAAATACCTATTTAAAATGTCAAAATATTCAACTTTTACATGGAAACTCAACAAAAAATTAAAATGCATTTTTAACTCCAAATTACTTACGTTCCTATCAGTCGATTTTTACGTTTGAACACGCAAATTGAAGCTCCTATTGAACAAAACAAATTGCGTAAAAAAATACCAATCCGGTCAAAAGTTATAGAGTTTTGACCGCTATCTCGCGAAATTGACCACTGTGCGCCGTGAAATTTAATTAAGAGTGGGGTAAAGGATTTTTTCTTTGTGTTACATATATAACAAGTAAGAAAATTATGGTCGGTCTAGACCGACTATACGATACCCTATACCATGCCCTATCTCTTAGGCCCAACTAACTGGACATAGAAAATAAGCAAAAACCAAATTTGAGTCGGATTTTTATTAATTTTTTTGGCTGCAGATATGAAAAAGTTCATATCGGATGCTATATCTATATGGGGACTAGGTCCAAAAATGGACCGATCCTGATCATGTTTGGTAAAGTCTCTTGTATTTTGCAAAAATATATACAAACAAAATCTGGGAAGAGTCAGTGCAATATTTTTGTTTTTTAATAGATTTAGGTGTAGATCGGGAAGCAGCTCTATATGGGGCCAAAGGGATCATTTTTGGACTACTCATTAATGGACGTAATGAACGCATACAAAACCCAATTTGAGTAAGATCTATATGACAATTTGGATCTTATGGCAATTTATGTCGATTTCATAGGGGTTATTTTGTATGGGGGCTAGGTCTGAACATGGACCGATTCTCACCAATTTCAACAGCGTTCATCCCATAGCCGACAAAGGCTTATATACCAAATTTCATCAAAATATATTCATATTTGCGACCTGGAGTTTGATTACAAACTTTACATGGACACACAGACGGACGGACGGACGGACGGACGGACATTGTTAAATCAATTAAGAAAGTGATTCTGATTCGATCGGTATAATTAAAGATGCTCTAGGTCAAATATTTTTGGTTGTTACAAACAGCAGCACAAAGTCATTATACCCAAACCACATAGTGGTATAGGGTATAAAAATAATAAAAATTATGTGCATTTTAGTTACACTTTTTCAAAAACTGTATTTTTTATACCCTATACTACTATGTGGTTAAGGTATAATGAGTTTGTGCTGATGTTTGTAACTACCAAACATAGTTGACCTAGACCCATCTTCTGTCCGTCTGTGTCCATGCAATGGACATCAATGTTTTGATGAAATTTGGTATACAAGCTTCTATTCCCCATAGGATGAACGTTGTTGAAATCGGTGAAAATCGGCGCATGTCGATACATTTGACCCCTATGAGATCGAGTTAAATTGCCATAAGTTTCAAATTATTAAAAAGATTCTGATAAAATTTGGTGTGTGTGTGTGTTTATTACATCCATTGAACGCTAGTCCAAAAAAAACCCTGTTGGACAAATCTTAGTCATAGCTCCCATATAAGGCTTCCCGGTCTTCACTTAAATATATGAAAAATTTTGCAAAGATTTTTCTCAAATTTTGTTTGTACATGTTTTTGTAAAAAAGAACTGCATTTACCAAATATGGTCAGGATCGGTCCATTTTTTGACTTAGTCCCCTTATAAATATAGCATAACAATGTCACTCAAATTTGATTTATGCTTATTTTCTATATCCAATTATTTTGACCCTATAGACGGACTATAATTTTCTTATTGTTTATGTATTGTTATCCTTGAAAATTTAAAAAAATTTGCGCTATTGCCTTCTTATAGGGCATATTGCCTCATTGTTCCCCTATGACTTAAAAGTACGCAATTATCTCAATTGTTTTTTCTAATTTAACGAGGGTAACACTTATAATCCTAACGAGGACCGCTTTAAACATGGTACTATTTTATTTAGAATACATAATAATTACACTTTTTTAAAAATAAAAATAAAATGCGCATTGTTTTTTTTTCCGAAAAGAACACACAGCATATCTTTACACAATCTCATATTTCTTTGTGTTTTTCAAATTATCATTAAAATAAATCATTGGCAACACTGTTTTACAACTATACCAAAAGCATTGTAAGTGTTGCTTACACGCCCTTTAAAGTTGAACGCCTTAACGCCCTTTTACACTTGTTTATTCTAACATTTAGACGATGTAGAAGAAAAACAAGAATAAATAAGAAAACAAAAAAAAAAAAAAATACTACGCCAAGAAATAAAACGTATACTAAAATGTTCCCTTTTACGCTCTTATTTTAGAATAATAAAGATTCTCATTATTATTTATTAGTCTCTCTCTCTCTCTCTCTCTCTCTCTGTCGCTCTCCGTAAGGTTCTCCTTATCTCTGATGAGGGGATGTAGTAAGTATGATAGCAACAAAAGAAAATAGTCAATATTTTTTGTTAAGTATACATTACATAGAATTTAGAATTGAAACTGACAGACAAACGAATAACGAGTTTAACAACAACTGCTGCCTTTCTTCCTGTTATCCTTATACATTACAAATACGGACATTCATACACTTGTACAGATAGTTGTTGGGTGTGTGTGTATGCATTCCAGAGCTTTAAAATTTTTAATTCAGGGTTTTGTGAGATTAATGTTAATTCTTTATAGTTATTATAATCCACTGTTGCCTAATAGAGCATTCGGAACAGAAGTGTTTAAGGAAATATTTCGATGTGCCCTCAGAATACTATTTATGACAGCTATTTGTGTTAGAATCAAGAGAGATTTGCGAACCATCATAAAAAATATGAAAGTTGAAATTCGAGTGAAAATTCTAGGAGGTTTTAATTTTTCATTTAATAAATAATTCTATAAGAGCCTAAAGGTATGTTAATCAATTTAAGCCAATTGACAATTCAACACAGGGCTTTAGATATTTATAATAAACACACGCACCGTATGTGTTTTATGTTCGTGTTAATAGCAAATTTAAATGAGCATTACTCCACAAAAAAGTTTCAGACGGTGCAAGTCTGTAAATCTGGTGGGCAGCTAAATAGAAAAACCTTTCAAATGAGGTATGTTTGGTAAAAATCGGTTATTAACTACAATTTTTATATCGGTCACAAGAAATCGCCTTCCCTATTAACATTATAGATATAATATGAAATACTAGTTACTTGAATTTCGACTAGGCTTTAAACGAAATCTCTGAAAACAGATGTAGAAATACTATATGTGAAATTTAGGACTGATCTGAACTCATTTTAAAAACTCCCGCAGTACAGTGAATTTATGCCATACCAAATGGAACTTAAATAGAACGAGCCATTGCACAATTATGAAATTTGTTGCCAATTTCAAATACGAGGGCTCTCCCAAGGCAACCCGACCTGACGTACAGATGGCGGCAGGTATTCGAAAAAAATTACTTTTGGTGAAAAATGGCAACCTTAAAAAGCATGCGTTTTAAGTTTCAAGGTTCCACGTTGTTTAGTATTTTTTCGGGAGCTTTTAAAATTAAACGATCTCAGTGAATTTGTAAACATGGAAAAATTGGTCGCCGTTATGTAATTCAAAACTTTCATTTAAAAGGTGTCAAGCCAATGAATATTAAAGCCGAGTTAGATTTTAGTCTGTAGACTGCAAAATATTGGCTGGCAGAGTTTAAACGAGGCCGTACTAGCTGCCAAGACGAAATGGTTAAAAAATCCACGTAATGGTATTGGATGATCGTCAGCTGAAGGTGCGTGAGCTAGCTGAAATGATAGGCCTTTCACATATTGACCGAAAATTTGTAGAGGAGAAAGCTGTCAGCAAGATGGATTCCGCGTTTGCTCACAATAGAACAAAAACAGCATCGTGAAGATGTTTGAGTTTTGTGTTGATTCGTAACCATGGATGAGACATGGCTCCACCACTTCACACTTGAGACAGACAGAGGATTGAAATGGGAAAGTTATATCCAAAGATAGTGAAGACAGTTCAATCTGTCGGCAAAGTTATGGCATCTGTTTTTTGAAATACGGTTGGGATAATTTTCATCGATTATCTTCAAAAAGGCACAACATTCAATTCATTGCAGCGTTGATTTGATGAAATTAAGGAAAAAAGGCCGCATTTGGCGAAAAAGAAAATGTTGTTTTATCAAAGTAATGCACCAGCTCATACATCCACTATTGCCATGGTTTTGGCCATGCTTCATCACACACCTTATTAGCCAGATTTATCTCTCCTGGATTATTTTGAACTTCTAAACTTGAAAAAATGGCTCGGTGGTTAAAGATTGGCCAATAATGAAAATGTAGAGTTTGTGGTCGATGGCTATTTGAAGAAGCGACATCGTTATTGAATATCACTGGGAAAAGTGTATCGACCTAAGGGGAGATTATGTTGAGAAATAAAGAAAATTTCCCCCAATCCTATCTTGTTTGTAACTACAAAATATTTTTGACCTATACTTATCCTTTATTACTTCGTAGATCGATGTCCGTGGGTATGTCTGTCTGTATGTCTGCCTCTCCGTCTGTCCATCTTTGTGTCCATTCTGTAAACCTTGCAATGAAACTACAGGTCGCCATTATGAATATATTGTGATCAAATTTGGTATATAAGCTATTATCAGCTATAGAACAAACGATATTGAAATTGGTAAAAATCGATGCTATTTCAGACCTAACCCCCAAACAAGAAATTCCTATCAGACCGACTTAAATTGTCTCAAGAACCAATAAAAACTAATGTGCAATGATAACTGATTATTTGTGGACCATTTTCCAATATATGGATCTGGACAACATTTAGTTCTACCAAGATGGAGCGCTGGGCCACACAAGCCGCGAAACAATCGATCTTTTGCATGGCAAGCTTGAAAATCGCGATATTAGCCGCTTTAGCGATGTGTATTGGCCACCGCGCCAAAATCAAAAATCGCCAAAACCGAAAATCGCGAATAACAAAAATCTCGAAAACCAAAAATCGCTAATATAAAAAAATCACAAAAATCTCAAAATCAAGAAACACAAAAAAACCAAAATCGTCAACGTCAAAAATCGCCAAACCCGAATGTAGCGAATAATAAAAATCGCTAAAAACAAAACTTGCTAGAACGAAAATCGCGAATAATAAAAATCACAAAATCAAAAATCGCCAAGTTCAAAAATCACCAAAATCGAAAATCGCGAATATCAAAAATCGCCAAAAACAAAAATCACAAAAACAAAAAGCGGCAAAATCAAAAATAGTAAACAAAGAAAAAAATCGCCAAATCCGAAAATCGCGAATATCAAAAATCGCCAAAAATCAAAAATTGCAAAAATCGAAAATCGCGAATAACAAAAATCACCAAAAACAAATCTTGCCAGAACAGAAAAACACGAATAACAAAAAACAAAAATCGCCAAAATCAAAAATCACGTATCAAAAATTTTCAAAATCGAAAATCGCGAATTGCAAAAATTGCCGGAACCAAAAATTGCGAATAAAAAAATCACAGAAAATAGAAATCACAAAAAACAAAAATCGGCAAAACCGAAATTCGCGAATAAAAAATCGCCAAAATAAATAATCACCTAAATCAAAAATTGCTAAAACCGAAAATCGCGAATAACAAAAATCACAAAAAACAAAAAATCAACAATCAAAACAAACAAAAATCGCAAAAACAGAAATCGACAAAATCATAAATCGCCAAATATAAATAAAATAGTTTTTTACAAAATGTATTCCCTGTTTTTTATTTCGTTACGATGTGTGTAGCGAAGCGCACAGGGTTACAGCTAGTATATATATATATATATATATATATATATATATATATATAAAGGTGTGTAAGTATGTATGTTTGTAGCTTATAGGACGCTAAACTATTGGACCGATCTTCCTAAAATTTTTAGAGAGTCTTACTGTATATCTAGAAAGAACTATAGGCTACTTTATAGTGGGCGTGGAACTTGCCATATAAAGTAAATTTTTAATATCGTATATATTGAGTACTATGGCAGGAAGAACTTTGCAAATTTGTGAGGTCAACCTTTATTAATGTTGTTAGCCGTGTCGAAAATGAACGGGATCTGACAGGTGGGCGTGGCACCTCCATTCAAAGTAATTATTATTCTATGTTAGAGACAGCTTTGCAAATTTGTCTGAGGTCATCTATTACTAATGTGAATAGTCCGACAAAAAAATGAGCGGGATCGGACCAATAGGGGTGGCACTCCTACAAAGTAAATATTAAATGTCATATATCTAGAGCACTCTAATAGTGAGAGTCTTGTTACTTTGCGTGAGCCCATAAGTTATTCATATCATTAGTCGAACAAAAAATGGGCGTGGTGTGGCACCGCCCATACAAAGTATAACTCGAGTATTATAAAAGCGAAAGCCTTGACACTTTGTACGAGTCCATCAGATATTAATATAATAGTCAGATAAGAAATGGGCGGGATACGCTTGATGGGCGTGGCACCTCCTATACAAAAAATATGAATTACTATGCAAGCGACAATCTTGAAACTTTTGAGAAGTACATTAATTACCAATGTTAGTAGTCGTGGAATATATGGGCGGGATCGCCAAAATCAAAAAGCGCAAAAAACAAAAATCGAAAAAAATCGCCAAAACAAAAATCTTCAAAAACAAACATAGGGAAAATCAAAAATCGCCAAAAACAAAAATCGCCAAAATCAAAAATCGCTAAAATAAAGACTACCTAAATAATATTCTAAACTGAAGGAATTTGCAAAATCCATGTTTTCTCATATGCAACTTGCTCCAGAGTAGGAATACCGAAAACTTTGATAATTTTTGCACCGAATGAAAAAACAAAAAATATAGTATATCAGCAAGTATTGACATAAAAAATATAAAATAAAATAAAATGTTTTACTTGTACAATACAAACTTCGTAGGAAACATTGATTATGAAAATATACAAGTTCAAAAGTCTCGGTAAGTCGCAGCGAATCACAGCAGGGCATTTTGATATATATACTAGCAGATCCTAGCCCTCGAAATCCGATTGGAAATTCTAGGAAATTTTATTTTTTTCATTTAAGAAAGACCCTAAAGGTAAGCTAATCAATTTTAGCCAATACACAATTCAACACGTTGTAAATATCGATTATTGTCGTTACTGGTTTATGTCCAATTATTGGTTTATGTCCAAAATTATTTTTCAATTCAACACAATTATTATTGTGAATGAAGAAACACACACATAGCATTGTATAATTTTATGTATGTGTTAGTAGGAAGTTTAAATGCATTTTACTCCAAAATATGTAAAAATTTAAAAATCTGTAAATCTGGTGGATAGCTAAAAAGAAATACCTTTAAAATAAAATAAGTTTGGTCAAAATCGGGAGGAAACTGTTTAACAAATCATCGGTCACAAGAAATCGCCGTAAATATTAATATTACAGATATATATATATATTATTATATATGGAGTAATTTGAGGTTTCACTGAATGGAATTGGTGAAAATAGTATTCCCAAAGATATTTTTTAAACACTTTTTTCAAAAAAGTATTTGTTTATAAAAAAGTAATTACAAAAAGTACCTATTGGCAAAATAGTACCTTCAAATAAAATACCTGTTTATGGTCAGTTTCTAGAGAATATGATTCCGCATATGTTACCAATTTTTTGAACAATTTTGCGGAACATTAAACATTCGCTATACGAAATCATGAGCAGAGTTAAAAACAAACAACATTTTTCAGGAGCATCAATTTTGTATTGTAAATATCACCTCGTAATAGGAAAGATCTGAAAAATAAAATATGGTTCTGATTAAACCATTTTTGTATCTAATAGCCTTTCCCTTTCGCCGGCCATTTAATTTATTGTTTTAAACAATTTGCTTCAATTAATTATTAAAAAAAAAACAAAAATCATTTCAAATGAATAACAGCTTTTAAAGTTCTGCTATGTGTATGTATTTTTGTGGCAGCGATTAAGGGTGGGTATCAACTTTTATTTTGATGGCGCGAATTCCTTTTTTTTTGGGTTTGGTGTACGTACATAAATGTTTATGCTCAAGCGCCTTTTCCAAGAACTTTTAAATTTATTTGTGTATATGAAGACTGTTTTTTTTTGGAGGATTCTTTTTTATAAATTTTGTTTTTGTTTTTGGGGAACTCATTCTGTATTGTTGGTAATGATATGATTCGCTTTTCTGTTGTAGTAACAACTATTATGATATGATATGATTATTCTATTGCCAGTCTTTAAAGATTGATTTCACACAAAAACTCCACAAACTTTGGGGAATTGCTTAATAGAGGGAAAATAAATTGAATATTGTTTTTGAGGTTGTTAGGTTGGGAAGCGATATTAAATCAGCTCAAATACACAATTTAGTGCCAAAAAAAAAAAATATGTTTGTATGTATTGCACATTTTTTTACAACAAATGTTTAAAGTGAAAATTTTAATTTCATTATAAGTCATGTATTTAGGTTTACACTTAATTTTAATTTTTTTTTATATATAATTTTTAAATTTGAAATAACTTTTTTTAATAAATTGTTTAGACTTCAAATTTATGGGTCTTTTGCTATTTTATTTTTTTTCATATTAACTTTTTGTTTTTCCTTTTTTGTTTTTAACAATATTTTGTTTATTTGTTTTTAATCCTTAATTTTTTTCTTTGTTATATTTTTTTTTATATTTTTTCTTTAGGTTTTTGTTCTTTTACACCACATTCACAGTCAATTGCCAATAATTTATTAACCGGTTTTTCACAATTTCTGTGTGTATTTTTTTGTTAGTTTCTTTTCTAAAATTTTTTTCCACTACTATCAAACCAAACTCTCTCGTCCTGTGTCCTGTGTGTATGTGTTGACTTGTTTTTTTTTTGTTTAGTGTTCGGCATTTGTTTCATACGGAAAAGCAAAATTTCTCTGTTTGGGCTGGGAATTTTCCTTTGTATAAACTTTCTAAGTTGTAGTGTATAGTTTTTCTGAAATAACAAAAAAAATTTTTATTTTTGTGTGGCTCTCTCTTGCTCTCATTCTCTGATTTCATTGAAGGCGCATGTTTTATTGTTGTTGGTTTCGAAAAGTTGGTGGATGAATGGGTGCTTATTAAAGATGTTTGTAGATGTCAGTGCCTTCGCCTAAGGCACTTCATAAGCAGAGGGATGATTTAGTTTTTAACAAAAAAAAAAAAAAAACTTTCGTTAAGGGTTCTTGTCTCTTTTAAGTTAGTTATAGGTCACAATAAGCCACTGCAAAAGCTCTGGTTAAAGTTCAAAACGGTTTATTTTTTCGAGAAATTCTGGTAAAGCACTGCAAAAGCAAAGATAACAACCTTTTCATAAGCGTTTCAAAAATTTAAAAGCTTGTTGGACTTGCGAATCTGCATAAAGAAATTTAAAAAATATCTTTTTCAAATGAAAGTTCCTTTTTTAAACATAAGTAAATTTTGCATATGAGCAGCTTTAATCGAAAAATTTACATATTTTCAAAGTGAAAAAAGTGCGTTTTCTAAAAGGCGCCTATTTGAAATAAATATCTTTAGGAAAAAAGTCCATTTATGAAAAAGCAGCTTTTTGGAAAAAGTACTTTTTTAAAAAAGGACCTTGTTTACAAAAAAATTGCTTATTAAAAAAAATAATTTTTTAAATAATGTACCTTTAATAGAAAAGTACATTCTTCAAAATGACCCTTCTCAATAAAATACCTTTTTCAAAAAATGTCTTCTTTTAAAGTAAATACTTTTTTTTTCCAAAAAATACTATTTTCACATAAGTATTTTTTCAACAAACTACCTTTAAAAACAGGATATTTTTCATTTTGCAAAATGTACTTTTTACCAAAAAATATTTTTATAAAAAATAAAAAAGATACTTGTTTAAAAAACTACCTTTAGGAATGGAAATACTTTTTTAAAAAAAGTATCATTATCAAAAAAATGTTTTTTTAATATTTCTTTCAGAAAAGACCTTTTGCCAAAAAAATCCTTCCTGTAAAAAGTGCTTTTTCCCAAAAAAGAAACTTTTGCCCAAAATACTACCCTAAAAACAGTAAATTTTTCAAAAGGGAAGAATGTTTTTTTAAATATCACTTTCAATAAAGACTCCTTGCCAAAAAAAATCCTTCTTATCCTTCTTTTCGAACGATGTCAAAGAAAAGTACATTTTTCAATTGAAGCATCTTTTTCAAAATATACCTTTTTAGTAGTAGTACATGAAAAAAACATGACTTTTTTCAATAAGTACCTTTTTCAAAACATTCCTTCTTTTAAAGCAAATACTTCTTTCCCAAAAAGTACTTTATTCAAATAAGTACATTTTCAAAAAATTACTCTTGGTAGTGAAAATGGTACGTTTTTGAAATAAGTATTTTTTTTTCAAAAAAGTACCTTTAACAAAAGAGTTCCTTTTTAATATAGTACCTCTTTCAAAAAAGAATTTTTTCTCAAAAATTCCTTCTTTAAAAAAAGTACTTTTTCCAAAAAAAAAAAAACCTTTTGAGAAAAAGTACAAATTCAAAAAAGTAAATTTTTCAAATAAACTGCCTTTATATAAACAGGTATACTTTTTTAATAAAGTACTTTTTGCAAAAAAAAAATCCTTTTCAATAAAAGTAAGTTTTTTAAAAAAGTACCTTTTCCAGAAGTAAATACTTTTTCCCTAAAAAGTATTTTTCTAAATAAGTACTTTTTCAAAAAATTACTTTGGGAAATAAAGAAGGTACGTTTTTAAAATAAATATATTTTCAAATGTTGTTTTATCAGAAAATTACAATTTTAAAAATTACTTCTTAAAAAAAGACTTACCTAACCAGGTACATTTTTCGAAAAAGTAAATTTAAAAAACTCCTTTTTCAAAAAATGCCCTTTTAAATAAAGTACCTTTTCAAAAAAATATTTTGTTTTAAAGTACCTGTTCAAAAAAAAAAAAAAAATGCTTTTGCCATAGTAAATACTTTCTGCTTAAAAAGTACTGTTTCAAAAAATACATTTTCAAATAACTGCCTTTGGAAATGGAACCTTTTTGAAATAAATGCTCATTTCAAAAAAGAACTTTTATCAAGAAAATACCTATTTTTTATCTTCCCACTACTGTGCAGAGGTTATATATCAGATTGTTATTCTCTTTGTTATGGATCGAATTAATTTCCTTATAATAAGAAAAGTTGATTTAGCAATGACCGTCCGTCCGTCTGTCTGTGGACATCACGATCACACCCTCAATAACTAAGCTAGATTATTCATTTTTCTATAATATCATTTGCTAACATCCTGATTGAGTTTTTGTTGAAAATCATCAAAATCGAACTAATGGGTTACGAGATATGAACGAAGATGTGAAAAAACTTTTCTGAAGAAATACGAACGTTCAGTGTGTTTGTTTTTCTTAAGTTATATTTTGTAATTGTACTTATTGTTGAAGTTGTTGTAATTGTAACATTTGCTTCATGGAGGTGTGTCTATGGTTATTCTGCACGTGTCACATTAGCTTAAGCAAGTGTTGCCACATATTTTTTTTATCGTTATCCCGATATAATAAAGATAATCGCCAATATATATGAATGAAAAAATGTAAACCTTAAAAAAATATTTTTTTTTTTAAAAAGTACTTTTTCTTAATAAGGACCTTTCCTTAAAAAAGTATACTTTCTTCAACATTTACGTTTTTAAACACTTTCTTTAAAACAAGTAAGTTAAAAAAATATTTTCTTTTAAAGTACCCTCTTTCTAAAAAAGTACATTTTTTTAAAAATATAGCCTTCTTTTAAATAAGTACCCTTTTTAAAAAAGTAAATTGTTAAAATAATATATTTTTTTGAAAGTACCCTTTTAGTTTAAAAAGTAGCATTTTTTCAGAGGATGTTTTTTTTTGAAAGTGTCAATTTTTTTAAAGTACCCTTTATAAATTAAGTACCCTTTCTTAAAATGCTTACCTTTTTTATTTTTAAGTACCTTTTTTTAGAAAGTACATTTTTTTTGTTATCGAAAAAATTTTTTATAGAAATTTTAAAAAAGTAAAAAAATAACACAAAAATCGCCACATTTCGCGAATTCCCTTGGCGATTTTTGTCTTGGAAGCGGTGATAGAGTACTATCGAATCCTGTACTCACTTTTCGTGAAGTATTTTTTCAGCAGTTCTTCAATTCCGCCCAAGTGTGCCCAGTTAAAGAAAAATTGATTAACAGATGATAGGGTTGACAACTATTTAAAGTGATTAGCTGTAGCGAGCTTTCTTAAGATGACAATAGAGACCATTTTAAATATTCCCTCTCACATTTCTTAAATTTTCTGTTTGTGAGAAGGTCCCTGGGGAGCTTTTTGATTTTCAAACTCTCACAGCTCTTTAATGTTGTATGGGTTGAATATCCGAACCGTACATGAATTTCAAAACAAAGGTGTAGAAAATCGATTAAAGCTGGCTTTGAAGCGAAATGGTTCTCTGGAAAGAATTTTACTCTAGCATGTTTAAAATGCAAACTGTCAGCGCCTAAATAACGTGCAATTGCATAATGCACAATGTAAACGCATAATTGCAATTTCATGGCCTGTTATATATATATTTTTTTTCTTAACTGGGGATGCCCCTACAAATGCAGTGCATTGTGTTGATTTCAGGAAACTAGGCTATGGGAAGGAGGAGAGAGGGAGTAGTCTTTGTGGATATTTGACTTAAATTTTATTAGATTATAACTGTCAGGAAAGACCTGTGCGGCTAGTTCGACTGATAAACGAATTCTCTCTATAATGCGTTGTGCGGTCAACTGGACAATAGACTACAAACGGATGTGTTCTACTACAGAACCGGGTAGAGCGAACCGAAACTCGGGCCCTTGGAATAAGTTCGAAGAACATATCCGAAGGTAATATCTATAGAACAGTGCTACACAACCGACATTCCGACGATGTTCCAATGAATCAATAGAGCTGGATACCCTACTGTCATTGATGAGCGTCAACGCCCAACTTTGTACATGGTCCAGTAGCTCCAAAATAGACCTTGAAGCTCCTGCCCATATATAGGAGTTATATTCCATTTTCGCTCGGATGTAAGTGGTATAGATTTTAAGGAGAACAGAAGGAGTGAAATAATTTTTACAGCGTTCTAGAAAACCAAGACACTTGAATGCTTCTTTCGACACTTGAAAAACATGCTCGTTCCAATGAACATCACATCGAATTCTCATGCCTAGAACATCAAGAGTATCCGATTCCCCAATACCTATACCACCCATATATACTGATGACAATGTTGATTCCATGGCCCTATGGGTCAACATACAACATTGTTCAGCACATTAAAATCAACCCTATTCGCTTTACTCGAAGATTGTTAACAGGTTTTGATTGAGTGTGTCATTCATTGCCCGCCTTCTGCCCTAACCTCCAAGAGGCTTGGCCTACAATTAAAGGAAAATGAATGACAAATGCTGCTGCCATCTGCGAAAGAGTATATGGAATTAAAAGTTCGACCAGAAGGTCGTTCAGAAAGATGAGGAAAAGAGAAGGAGGAAGAACGGAACCTTGGGGTACCCCTGAATTAAGCTGAAACTCATTAGATGAGAACCCAACAATAACAACACGTATTGTTCGGTCTCTGAGAAAACTCCATATAAATCGGGAGAAGTCATTACCGACCCCAAACGCAATAAGCTTAGATATCAATCAATGCGTCCTGCAACACACGATCGAATGCCTTGGATATATCTAGAGCAACCGCTTTACTTTCGACAAAATTGCGAATGGGTCGACTCAGCGCTCAGAAAGTAGCTCTACAGGTCTCCAGTGGAACGATTTCTACGGAAGCCGTACTGTCGATCATTATATATATATGAAGCGATACGAGCAATAGCTTACATTTGATTGAAATTTAATGAAGTTTAGTACGTGCATTAGTAAAACTTGAACTATTATTAGAAGAAATCGCTAATGAGGAAATATGGAAATCAATGAAGAGATAGATGAAGACGATGAAGATGAATTAGAAACTGCTGATGTCACTACCGAAACTTCTTACAGTTATTTTACATCTCAAAATGGCACGAAATGGAGCAAAGTTGCACCACCGAATACCCGAAGGAAACGAGGGCCAGTGAAAGTTACATATGATCCCTCACCATATTCCGCACGCTCATCAACGAAGATATGGCATATATTATCATACGGGTAACCCGTCGAAAAGCCAGGGAAGTACCAACTGTATGGAATTTGGCAAATCCTACGAAGAAAAAGGAATGGAAAACAATCACTCTTAAAGAGTTCAATGCATTTTTGGCTATCGATTTGTACGCTGGGCTGTCTCAATCAAATAATGAGCCTGCAAAGGAACTGTGGGGGCCAACCCATGCTCCAATATACAATTCTGCATTATCATACGATCGAGTTGAGCTCATACGCGACGGGAGTGACTAATCATTAGTAAAACTGCAGCTATTACGATGTTTCGCAAATGTTGCAGGCCCATTTAGCGGCAGCTTACATACCGCACGATTCGCTGATCGTGGTCGAGGAATTATTCCCATATATAGGCCGCACACGGTTTACACAATACATTCCGTCTTAGCCAGCTCGAGTTGAGCTCATACGCGACGGGAGTGACTAATCATTAGTAAGACTGCAGCTATTACGATGTTTCGCAAATGTTGCAGGCCCATTTAGCGGCAGCTTACATACCGCACGATTCGCTGATGGTGGTCGAGGAATTATTCCCATATATAGGCCGCACACGGTTTACACAATACATTCCGTCTTAGCCAGCCAAGTACGGAATAAATATATGGTGGCTGTGCGATTCGAAATTATTTTATCCCCTCGCTGGAATGATTTACTCTGGGAAGTTGCCTGATCAAGAGCATAAATCAAGGGCGGAATGTTGTGTATCAATTAATGGAAAGATATGTGAATACAAGCCGCACAATTTATGCTGAAAAATTTTCCTCTACGTTGGATGTATTGGCGCGCATAATGATGAGGCAGAAAATTGCATTTGTTGGAACAGTACGCTCAAATAAAACATTGGTACCACGTGAGCTCCTGAAAGCGATGTATCACTGTGCTCATATGTTCCGAAGAAGAATAAAGCGGTAATTTTTCTGTCTAAAATATACTTGCGAAGCAGACACAACTGAAAAAGGAAGCCCATAGTTATTCTGGATTAGAATGCTAATAAATCTGGCGTGGATACAATTGATCAGATGCTTGGCACATATTCCTTGAAACGATCAACAAACCGCTGGCCACTAGCCATATTCTACAATATGGTAGATATTGCTGCATCAGCTGCATTTATCATGTATAATGAAATTAAACCAATTGCTCACAACTAAATTACCACTGCCTAATATTGAAGAACGAGCCACCAATGGACGTATAACGAGCTATCTCAGGATTCGAAGTGCTATGGAGGCATTCACTGTAAAGGTAAAACAAAATAATTTTATAACACATAAATGTCGAAAAACTAAATATATTTTGTCCTTGTGCATGGTAGCAAGACCGACAGCAGGATCTGCACCTTTTTTTGAGTCTCGATCGGTCAGTTATGTCGTGTGGAGTACGGACGCCAACGTAAAACAATAGCGTATTTCTTTACTTGCAGCAAAGCAGTTTGCACACTCAAGCTGGAAAATCAGCTAGAAGCATCACAACAGTAATTTATTTAATTTTCTCATGTATTTTAATATTAACCTAACAGATCCCAGCCCTCGAAGTTCGAGTGCAAATTCTAAGACATTTTATTTTTTCTTGTTGAATTCACAATTCAACATTTGTTAAATATATATAAAATATAAATATATTAAATATATATATCATAATTATTATTGTGAATGAAGAAAACAAACTCACAAACACATAAACAAATTTAATAAACACACACATAGCATTGTGTAATATTATGTATGTGTTAGTAGCAACTTTAGATGCATTTTACTCTAAAAATATGTAACAATTTAAAAATCTGTAAATCTGGTGGACAGCTAAAAAGAAAGCCCTTTCAAATAAGATACATTCAGTTAAAATCGGGAGAAAACGTGGAACAAATAATCGGTCACAAGAAATTGCCTTACCTATTTATATTATAGATAAAACCGAAATTGTCAAAAAAAAAAAAAAATTAAATCAAAAATTAACAATCAAACCCATCAAAACACACAACAACAAGCAAAATACCATATAATTGTTATAGGTCTCTGCGGACCTTTTCCTAATTTTAAGGACAGCGGGAGACTCAGTAATCGGAGGGTTAAACTTCTGTGTACTCAATAAAATTTCTTTTCGAACTCAAAATGAAAGCATAGTTTTTTTTTTATTATCAAAATAAACTTAAAATTTGTCTTTATTTTTATTTAAAAAATTTCTATAAATCCAAAAAAAAAAAAAAAAAATAACGTAAATTATTATTATTTTTTTAAATAAAAATATAAAGATTTTTACAAAATCCAAATAGTTTTTAATGAAGTGTTTAAAATAAACCCGATAAATATAACTAATAAATTGCAAAGATGTTTTAGTTTTGAAATATTTTTCAATATTTTGTTTAATACAAAATGATATTGGAATTTTAAAAGATTAAAACTATAAACTAACGATATAATAAATAATAATAAAAGAAATATAATATATATATATATGTATATATTTATAATAAAAGTTTAATGTTAAATATTTATATAAACACTAGTAAGACTGAATGAATAGAGAATTTAAATGAAATGCCATAGCAAAGTATACAATATAAAGAAACAAAAAACAAAGAAAATTAACGAATTGCTGGAATATTTAAGAATATTTGAAAATAATTGATTAAAGTGAAAAGAAAAAAAAATTTTTTTTTCTGTTGATTTTATAATGAGAGCTGGCAAGTTGATGATGCAGCTTATAAAGTAATGATTTTAATTTTGTTTGAAAGTTTTGCTTAGTAACGAAGTTTTTGTTGAAAGTTTTTGTCTTTCTTTTTTTTTTTATTAAACTTAAAAGATCATCATTATTTTGTTAATATATTTTATTTTGTTGTTTATAAATCAAAAATTTTGTTTTCAACTTAACTACAGGTTTTTGTTTTTTTTTTTTATAAAACTAAATTTTATATATAAAAATAAATAACTATTATATAGAATTTAATATAATAAAGAAAGAGATATAATAATTATAATAATATAAAAAACAAATGCACAAAATAAACAATTAAAACGAATCGGTGTTCGCTCTCTCCCTCTCTCTCTCTCTCTACCCATTTAATTCGTTTACTCTCAATATCAATCAGCATTTTTGATCTCACTTAAATTACGACACTGGCCAGCTGCAGTTGTTTCTCTGGCTTCGATTTGTTCCATTTTGAAAACTTTACTCTTCAGGCCACACAAGATCTCGGCGGTGGCTATACTCTTAACCGTACTCAAATCTAATTGAAGATGATTGTTATTATTGCTGTCGTTGTTATTATTGTTGTCATCTTCACTCTCATGCAGCTGTGGATGATGATGATGATGATGGAGATTCGTTAAATGGGTTTCATGTTCATTGTGTTCCTGTTGTGTTCGATGTTCCGTATCCTCTGTCACTGTTGTTGTCGTTGTTGTGGTTGTTGTTGTTGTTGCATGGCCCGGATAATCATTCATCTTCTTATTATGATCCACATTACGATTAATGGCATTTATCAAGGCTATGTTCTTTATATTTGTATTGTTGTTATTGTCAATTTCCATGGAATCCTTTTTGCTGAGACTATTATTGTTGATGTCATCTTCATCTCTTAGCTGCGGACCATTGTTAATGCTGGCCCCATCCGATTCCGAGGTTTGGTCCATTTCTGTGGGATCATTTTCTACAATTTCCAAAATATCACTGCTTTCTCGTATTAGTTTCGTTTCAGTTCTATGATATTCATGTGTATTATTTTGCACTAAATTCAAGGCTTCCTCTTCATCGGGCTGTTGGTTGTTTTTATTATTTTCTTCTTGTTGCTGTTGTTGCTGCTGTAGTTCTTGATTTGCTTTTAAATGATTTTCCATTAAACGTATTTTGAAATTATTATGTTGTGGCACTGTTTGTTCTTGTCTGGACAATTCTTGATTGTTATTGTTAGCATCTTGTTCCATGCCATAACGTTCCATTTCCTTTAATCGCTTTTCATGTAATTCCTCATTGTAGTGCATCAGTATCTTGCGCTTAGCCAAGTATTTATGTTGTTTACGTGCCGAATCCATTAGTTTTTTACTATTTGCCTGCATGATATTGTAGTTGCTCTCCTTGTTCAGAGTCTCTCCCATACTGTTGCTGTTCGTCAAGTGATTGTAGTTGTTAGTGCTGCTGTTGTTATTATTGTTGCGACTGAGATTTTTCATAAAAGTTTCTGCCAATGTTGCCTTCGATTTGATGTGATCACGGAACGAGGAGAATGTTTGTACTGGCAATGGTGTATTGCAGCCATTGTTGCTGAGAGTTGAGCCGCCATTCATTGTGGTGTGAGATTCGGGCAGAGATTTTCTGGGATCATAGCCTTGTCCGGTAATGTTGACACTGTGTGTTCCGCGTTCAAAGTGACATTCGGTGGAGTCGTTTTCATGAGAAGAGCTGCTGTCCTTGTTGTCATCATCATTATTTTTCTAGGGTAAAAGATAAAAGAATGAAATGGAATTGAAACGGAGGCTTTTAACTACGTTGAAGGTTTTAACTACGTTTCTTTGTATTATAAAATTTTGATTTTAGAGAAAGTTATCCATTGAACCTATATCAGAGAAATTTTTGACTTAACCGGGAGTTTCTAAGTGAAAGCTATAGATTAAAAACTTAAATTTCAAGCGGAGGTATAAAGAAATTATATTACAGCAACCATATCTCATACGAGGATAAACTCTGAAACTAGAGACCTATTGAAGTCAGACTTTTAGTGTGTTTTAGTAGAATTAAATTTTTCTTAAAAAAAATTTAAATACTTCTACTCGTCCTATGATGTCGCTATTGGTGTGAAATAAAAAAGGAAAATCTCTGAAATTCTATGAAATTTTTTAGTTAATTCTAAAAAAACGAAATTTTGCCAACAATGTCGTTTCAAAAAAAAAAAAAATGCTTAAAATATGCAAGATTCTCTTCCTTCAATCTATTTTGAAATTATAGTTCAGGATTTCTACGGTGGCCCTGATTCTTTATATTTTGTTTTATAGCCCCGTTATTGTTGGCTTCCTTCTTTGATTGATAATTATGGGATTTTAGAGTTAACCAACCTCACCAATCTTATTTTTTCAACGTCTTAGTCTTAACACAAATTGGCTTTCGCAACTTCAATCATGTTCTCGAACTTCATTTAACTCAGAATACAATAATGAATCCCTGTCAAAAAGCGAGGCATCAGCAAACAATGTATTCTACTGTCTTCTCTTCTACTTACAATGACCAATAACAACTCCAGTGAGTGTACGATAATCCTCTCTAGGAAGTAAGAGTAGATAGCTTGTCAAAATAAGGCCACAAGTTTCTACTGATACAACAGGTTTTTAATTTAATCCAATATCTATTGTTTGGTTCTGAGACTCTAAGAAATCTCTTAAGTTTCTGTAACACTGAATCGATGGATTTACTATTATAAAATTGCAGTTTCCAACAGCACCAAATTTAGCAAGTTCATCTATTTTCATTACCTTCAATGCCATTGTATACAGGTAGTGTGATGGTATTATTACCACCTTAGTAGTATCTGTAAAGCATTTGCAAACTCCTTACTGGAAAAGTCAGAGAAGCCGGTCCTAGTACTTGTCATACGGTGGGTAAATTGATTTTTGACAGAATTAATTCTAATTTACACAGCCTAGTGAAAGATTTTAGGACCCATTCGTATTACTTTTCCCGTAAGGTTACTATCAAATTTAGTGTTGATGTTTGAAGCTATATTCCTTGAGCTTCTAAGTTTCGGTCGTACTTCTCTATTCGTATACTCTTGAGATATTAGGCTTTAATAAGAATTATAGCTTTATGATCTTGTGATTCCATACTTCAGTCGTCCTGCTATCTTCTTGAAAATCCGGAACTTTTTTCGGGAATTATGCTAGCGAACTCTTCATAATTCAGGCTTCTATTGAGGAATTAATAGTTTTGCATTCAGGATTATCTTCTAGGCTTCAATCGTATTTCTGTAGTCTGGTAGTGAAGAATTCGGTTGTGGACTTATAGTTCTGAGATTCTAGGCTTTAATCGTAGCTTTATATTAAAGAGAATCTATGCTAAAATCAAGGTTTCATAGTACTGAGATTCTAGACTTCAGTCGTATTCTACTTTCTTGAGAAGCTAGTTTTCTAGCGCGGACTTATAATCTATATTATCTGGAAATCTATGCTTTGATAGTCTAGACTTTAATGGTTGAAATTTTAAGCTTAAGCCTTACTATGATTTTATCTTATACTCTTGAGGTGTTTGACATTTATATTTCTGAGAATCTATGCTTTCATCACTGTTTTGTAGTCTTTAGTCTTGGTTTTGTAGTTTTGAGATTCTAGTCTTCAGTCATATATTTTTGAGACTCTAAGGTTTGTAGTGATGAGATACCAGGCTTAAATGTATTTTTAACTGTTTATACAGATTTCAAGCGCAATTATATAATTATATTCTTAAGATTCTTACATTTAATCGTGATTTTACAGTCTAAAAATGTAAGGCCTTAATCATTGTTTAATGATCCCGAGTATCAAAAAGTTTAATCTTGTTTTTATAATTTTAAGATTCCAGACTTATTCTTAAAATTTAATAGTCTTAAAGGCCTTAATTATGTATTTAAATTAATGAGAGTTTTGACTCCAATCCTCTAATCCTCTATATTAATGAAATTCTTGCTTGATTCATATTGCAATGATAAGGGAATTCTGGAATTTAGTCATACTTCTCTATTCCTACTTCCATATATTTACCTCGATATTTAGAAGAATCTATGGATTCATCGCGGTTTTATAATATTGGGATTATAAGCTTCAGTATCGTATTACATATTTATGCTCTTGAGAGTTTAGACTAATCGGGGTTTATTCTAGATTCTATATTGTAGGTTTTTCACACAAATTCATAGTTCCAAGATATTATGTTTCAGCCATACTTCAATAGTATATCGCTACTCATGGAAATCTAAGCTTTCATCATGGTTTAAAAAAACCCTTTCACATTCCTGGCTTAAACAATGCTTAATAGCCTTTTGTTTTCCCAGCTCAGATATACTATTATTTTTTTAAGATTCTTGAATTTAAAGTGACTTTATATTTACAACATTATAGTTTTAAATTGTTGCTTTATAATCTCGAGTTTCGAAAAGTTTAATCTTGGTTTTATAGTCTTAAGATCCCAGAAATTTTTAATTCAAATATATTCTTTTAATTTAAGGCTGTTATAGTGGTTTTGTAGTCTTAGTCTAATAGGCTTTAATCTTATATTCAAATTTCTAAGATTGTACACACATATCTTACTTCCATACTACTGACCTATTGGTTAATTCGCAATGCTATATTATCAGATTTAATACTTCTGTACTTCTGCAATCGTACTTCTCCAATCGTACATTTACCATGAAATTTTTGAGACTTTATGATTTCATCGCAGTTTTATACCCTTGAGATTCTAGGATCAACTATTCTTTAACAGGCTTTTGGATACCGGGCACAGTCATACGATTCTTGGATTAACTAGTGGTTTCGAAGGTTTTGGATTCTATGTTTTATTCGTTGTTTTCTAATCTCGTGTTTCAAAAAGTACTAGCTGTAACCCGATGCGGCTTGCTACACCCATAGTTAGGAAAAAATACTGGGAATACATTTTGTAGAAAACTATTTTTTTTATTTTTGACCATTTTTGATTTTGTAGATTTTTGTTTTGCGATTTTAGATTTTTTGGCGATTTTTGTTATTTGCAATTTCCGGTTTTGGCAATTTTTTTTTGTTGCTATTTTTGATTTTCGAGATTTTCGGTTTTGGCATTTTCGATTTTGCGATTTTCGGTTTTGGCAATTTTTGATGCAGGCGATTTTTGATTTTGGACAATTTTTGTTGTTCGCAATTATCGGTTCTGGTGCTTTTTTCTGCAATTTTTGTTATTCGTAATTTACGGTTTTGGCATTTTTTATTAGGCGATTTTTGAATTTGACGGTTTTGGCGATTCTTGTTTTTTTTTGCTATTTTTGTTTTAGGCGGTTTTCGATTTTAGCGATTTTTTATTTTGGCGGTTTTTGATTTTAGCGATTTTTGATCTGGCGATTTTTGGCTTGAGTGATTTTTGTGTTTTTGCGATTTTTGATTTTGCCGATTTTTGTCCATATTTTTGGCATTTTTTATTAGGCGATTTTTGAATTTGACGGTTTTGGCGATTCTTGTTTTTTTGCTATTTTTGTTTTAGGCGGTTTTCGATTTTTGCGATTTTTTATTTTGGCGGTTTTTGATTTTAGCGATTTTTGATCTGGCGATTTTTGGCTTGAGTGATTTTTGTGTTTTTGCGATTTTTGATTTTGCCGATTTTTGTCCATATTTTGTTTTTGTTTTCGCAATTGGATTAAGCGATTTTTGTCCATATTCCTGAGTACCTAGTTTTAAGTCGTGGTATATAGCCTATTAATGCTTCAATGTATATTTGGGACTAAAGGCTTTTTTCGCAGTTTTTAATTTTGTGATCATGGGTTTTCTATAGAGGTTTGGTGTTGTCAGCTTCCGTCGTGGTTTTAAGTCTTGGTTCTCGTCTTGAGATTCGAAATTTCAAAACTGTTCATGAAATTCTTGATTTCAGTAGTAAATTTTAAGCTTTGATATTATCTGGTTCAATCCTGCTTTTAGTCCTAAGTTTGTAGTTCTCAATCGTATTTTTAAAGTCTTAAGATTCTAGACAGCAATCAAGGTTTCATTAGCCTCAGGTTTCTAGGTTTTAATTCTGGTTTTAAGCTTGTTTTCAATCGCGATTTAAGACAGTCTTGAGTATCGAAGACTCAGAAGTTGATTGCAAAGTTTTAAAATTACAGATTTAAATCACAGTTTCAGCGTTTTTTTATCGCTGTTTAATACTCCTGTGATTTTAGATTTTAATTTTAGTTGTTAATTCATGGTAGTCTAGGTTTCAATCAGGATTTGCTAGTCTTTAGATTTTAGATACCAAACGTGATTGAATAGTCTATTTATAGCCGGCTTATGAAATGTACTCACCTCTGTATGCAAACCTTTTATTTTCATAGCTTCAGCCACTTTTAAGAAAACCGGCAAATCTTCATATTTCACATTGACCTGAAAATGAAAAAGAAAAAATGATAAAAAAATTCAATAATGATCCCGTAAGAAACAGCAATTTTGAGCTACATACCTGACCACTGTACATAAAATCCAATAAACCTGCCATATGACTGGCCTCAACATCGGCCATTAAGAGAATCGGATGGCTAGAAGGATTTTCCAAAAATATTTGTTGGAAATAGGGACTGCAAACAGATAAAACCTAAACAAGAAGGGGGCATTTAAAGAAAAAAAAAAAGGAACTAATTTTACACTACTTACCAATTTATGAGCCTTAAAAATTTTCCCGCCGGCAGCGATGGTGACATCAACCATTTTCTCATCTTTTTGTAGGGAATGGAAACCACGGCACATGTTGCCATGGAAATTATTCCAGGATAGCAGGTACTGATCGATTGTGTTGGGATCGGTAAAGGTTTGTTGGGAGTGTTTCTGTTGTTGTTGTTGCAATTGTTGTTGGGCCGCTTGATGTTGAGCCGTTTGTAAGTGAATTTGTTGGGCTGTGGTTGTGGGAGTCGGTGTGGATGGTGATAGTTGTGGATGATGATGTTGCTGCTGCTGCTGTTGTTGTTGCTGTTGTTGTTGTTGTTGTTGTGTGGGCGATGATTGTGGTGTAGTGTGTGGTGAATGATGCATTTGTAATTCACGACGGCGTTGTTGTTCCTGTTGTATTTGTTGCTGCTGTTGTTGTTGTTGCTGCTGTTGATGATGATGCAAAATGTTTTGTTGTTGCTGCTGAAGAGCTGCATGCAAACTTGTGGGCGGTGGTGGTGGCGGTGTTGCAGCCGCTTGTGGTACCAAATGAGCATGTTGTTGTTGTTGTTGCTGCTGCTGCTGCTGATGTTGCTGTTGTGCAACTTGTTGTTGCTGTTGTTGCATAAAACGTTGTTGTTGTTGCTGCTGTTGTGCTGCAGCCACAACGGCTTGCTGTTGCTGCTGTTGATGTTGTCGGGCTTGCTGTTTCAGCTTGGCCAAATTGTCTTGTTGTTCGTGTTCACGATGACGCAAAAATTCATCCTTAATTTTATATTGCTGCATACTTAAGTCATCAACACTTTTGGACAACTTAATAGTTTCGCTGCTATTGAATTTGTTGTTGGCCAACATTGGCTTCATATCGTATTTATAGTCGCTCATGGCGAATTTCTTCTCATGGGACGCTCTCTCCTTCTGGCGTCTAATCAATTCATCGATGTTCATATAGGCTCCAGAAGAGGCGGCTGCTATAGCCGATGCTATAATTGGATCATCCTCAAAAACACTGTCGTCAATGGTCTCTTTCAAGGTTTTGGTGGAGGAGAAGAGACGTAAAGATGGATCATTGACTTGATCACTGAAATATACATCCATCAAAGTGAAAAAAGGCCATTCCCGTCGCTTGGGTTCTTCGGACATTTTGATAGCCTTTGACAGAGAGAGCCAGAGAAGGATATAAAGAAAAAAAAGTGTGTGTGGGGGGGGGGGGGTGGGGCATGGAATAGCAAATTTAAATTAGTTAAAGGTTTGTTAAATTTTTCTGGCGTTTTATTTTAAAATACTGACCTTGTATTCCTGCAAGAGATTGTTCCATTTTTTGATTATTTTCGATAATGGTAGAGGAACATTCAATTCACGTTCAACGACGCTAAGCAGACACAAAATGGCGGCGAATTCATGAAAGAGAGATAAACGGATATGAAATTTGACACATAAAGAGAGAAAGAGAGAGAGGGAGATAGAGAGTATATTTTTATTTTAAAAAGTATTTTAGGTTTTTTCAGACTATCTGAGTGCGACAAATAAATGGAGAACAGATATTTGATTATTCAGTTGCAACTAACAACTTTAGCAAATTTTGGTCCAAATTAAGAAGAGAAAATCTCAAAATTATTTCATAGAGTATTTGGTTTCTTGAAAATAGAGCAAAAGCTCATGCACTGATCATTCCAATAGCTGATATACAGTCAGAGGCGACAAACGTAAAAAGAGTTATCAAATTGGAAGAAAGTATTTGGTTTGTTGGAAACACACGAAAAATATAAATATCTGTAGCGTATTCACTTTATTGAGCATTCAAATAGCGAGAATCTAGTGATGGCGATCAGTCAGAGATAATGAAGATAAAAGAGTGGTCAAATTCGAAGGATGTATTTGGTTTGTTGAAAACGTAGCATAAGTGAGATGATAAAGGCTGCAATCAATTCCAATTCCTCTAGCTCATCCACTCTACTGATTATTAAAAAAAACGGCAACCTGGTGACATCTATCTCTCAGTCAGAGGTAACGAGGGACAATAGAGTCCTAAATCTTGCAATGATTAGTTTGTGTTCTTGGATTATAGCAGAAGAGGTCAATATCGAGGAAGTAAAGTGATATAATACGGACTGTAATCAATTCAAATTTCTCTAGGTCATTCACGCTACTGATCATTCAAATAGAAGGAATCTAGTGACGGCGATCAGTCAGAGACAATCGCCGTATCGAGGAATTGAAAGCATAAAGTATGGTAATATTGGGAAAGAAGGGGTCGTTCTCTTGACAATTCAGGAAAAGTTTGATTTTCTCTAGCTGGTTGTTAAAAAAGCAGGAATCAAGTGATATCTAACTACCAGTATTAAGAATCATAAAATTAGCCAAGATGTATTTGGGTTGGAGGAAATGAAGTGAGATGATGAAGTCTGCAATCAATTCGAATTTCTCTAACTCATCCACTCTACTGATCATTGAAATAATAGTGAAATAACAATTACAACAAATTACCTAAGATGGTGGTCATTGATAATTTTTCATTTGGAGGTTTTACTATACTAGCCTAGTACTTTTGCCCTTTTTATAAGGATCAGTCAACACCAAATGCGTCAAATCCCGATTGGTACCGTATGACTTCTGGCTAAGCAATAAACTCAAAGGACTACTCTGATAACACTGTTTTAAATCGATTAAGGAGATAAAAGCCGTATCGGTGCGCACTTTGAAAGCCATTCCGGTAATTAACTTTAACAACTGTTTCGAGGATTGGAAAAAACAGCATAAGTGCATTGTATCGAAGGGGGATTGCTTTGAAGGCTATTAAATTAATTTAGAAGCATATAGAACAATTTTTCATTTTATAACAAAAGTCACCTTATCATTTGGAGAGAGTAGTATATTTCCCAACTATGGATCAGTTGATCAATTACCTTTGCCATTAAGTAAAAAAAAGTAATAATTTTGAATATTAACTTGTAGCTGCAGCACTTTTACAGATATCCACAAATACCTTAACTTTTCATGCCGCCATATTTCGGGACCAATAAAAGCCACAATATTTTTTGGTTAAGTGAGATGAAATATTTAGATAAATTTTAATTAATTTTCGAGAGAACTCCATTTGATGACTATAGAAATTTCCAATTTGTTCATTTAAGATATTTATACCAGAGTTCAGAAAAAAACACACGCTGAATAAAAAACTCGTACATATATGTAAACAAACATAGCTCAGACTAACAAACACATAGTTTTACTTTGACATCAATTATGTGTGTTTCAAAATTTTGTACGGTGCCGAACACAATCATGACTGTGTTTCATTTTAATATTTCGTTATGTACACGAAAATGTTTCTATCACGTTTTTTTGTTTCGAACACATATAAACCACACAGGTTCGAGTGTAACTTAATTTTAAGTTCGTGTTCTTGTACGTGTACTGCTGAAAAACAGAACATGTTCTTGAACTCGTAAATCTAAAATTTAAAGCATTATCCACTCGCGATCGGAAAAATCCGAAACACTTCTATAATTACGGCAACAATTGATTCAACCATATTTATTAAAAAAATCTAAAATAATTCATTAGCAGTTATAAAAAAATAAAAATAGGTAGTTAATTCTAGTGACTATTCCTAGCGGCTAAAGGTTAAGGCTTTAAGGTCTACCACTGCCATCCTTTCGGGGGGATAACTGGCAGTAGCAGAAATAGATTTTGAAACGCAGCCTCACCAAAGGCGATAAAATGGTACCATGGGCAAGTCAAACGCCCTGAGAAGATGATTCGTAGATTCTCTAGAGGAGATGATTCGAACGAGAACATATACTACTGGCTGGGAGGTGTTAAAGCCTCCCAGAGGAAAAGGTTTCTCACATCCCTTTAATTTGTGATACCCGGTGCTTGTTGGATTGAAGGCTATGAATAGTGTAGTAGACAAGAGTGTGGAACACGAGTTGAACCCTATTCTAGATGCCATCGAAACTGATGCTCAGTGGATGTAGCTGTGAATAGTCTAGTATACAACAGTGTTTGGTGGTTGCTGGGTGAGTGGAAGAGGATTGAAGGAATGTCTGAGTCAACTGAACTGGTAGAAACACGAGCTCGGAACGTTTTCGATATCAGCCTCGTTACCTGATAGAAACAGTCAGTGAGAAAGTGTAGTAGACGATTCAGTGCAAAGATTGCATTATAGATAAGTCGGTTACGAGAGTGTTGTTGGTTGGTTGGACAAGGAGTGTCGGAAGTTGTGTGTCTTCTTCTTCGGGTTATCAATGCTTGATTATCCATAATGAATCTTCAAAATTACTTTTATTGGGATGTTGTGACCCAAAGAGCAACAGGATTTTAGGTAGACCCAACCCTTCATCACGGGATGAAGTGTATTCCCATACATTTCTCCTAGATTGCAATCCGTCTTATGACGGGGCGCCGGTGGACGCATAGTATACCACTTGAGAGCACCATACGGTTAAGTCGTGAAGGCAGGCTCACACGTTAACCACAAGAGACTGCTGTACATTTGTCTGTCCATCTATCTGTCCGTCCGTCTGTGTGTCCATCTAAACCTTGTAATCAAACTGCAGATCGTAAATATTAATATATTTTGATGAAATTTAGTATGTAAGCTTATATCGACCATAGGGTGAACACTGTTGAAATTAGCGAAAATCGGTGCATGTTCAGACTTGGTTGCCATAGCAATTTCCCCTAAGAGATCGACTTAAATTGCCATAAAATCCAAATTATCATATAGATATCGGCCAAATTTGGTTTGTGTGTGTATTACGCCTAATCGAAAAGATAATCTCTCGCGGACAATATTTAGTCATAGCTCCCATATAAAGCTGCTTCCCGATTTTCTCTTAAATATGCGAGTATAATTTTTTGCAAAAAATAAATAACTCTTTTTACCAAATATGGCAAGAATGAGTTCATTTTTCAACCTAGTCCCCATATAAATATAGCATCCGATATGAACTTTTTAATATCTCCAGGCAAAGAAACTAATAACAATGACACTTAAATTGGGTTTATGCTTATTTTCTATTTCCAATTAGTTGGACCTGAGACCCGCTCTCTTAACGCATGGTATTAATTTATTTAAAAAAATAATTCAGCTTACTTAATTTTTTCTTATTTTTTCGTAGATGCTTTTTCTATGTGTATGTCCAGGTATGACTACAGTTTAGTTGGTTCTAAGATCCTTTCTCGAAACACGTGGAATAGGGTATCCTAGGGTGACCGAACTTGATTATTTTTATTATATTTAAAAAAAAAAAAATCAGATTATCCGAATAAAAGAAGGAAGAATGGGCACAAGATGCCATTTCAATTTAATGAAATTAAGATTTTTTGTTTATACGAAAAAAGTGTGGCTTTGCATGACTGTATGTGTGTACTCGTATGGTATTGTTATATTATGTGTACACTATTTAGAATTATACTTACGCCCAGGCATATTTGGAGGCATTTCTTTTGCCAGTAAATAATGGTGATAGTTCGGCACGTAATCTGATCAGTGATTTGACTTTTTCGGCTTCCCCTAAAAAATAAATCAAAAACAAATAAAAATTTATTAGAAATATGTAGAAGACCTCTTGTAAAATCAATAAAATTTGGCATTGTACAAAGTTGAAAAACATTTTAAAAGGCCTAGACATAGTTTCGTAACTCAGATTCATTTTAATTGGAGAATAAAGATTTATTGGTACAAATGGCGTCGCAACTAGTTTAAGGATACATTACAGATTATTTTGATTTCATATAAATTTTGCGTTATTACCAGCCATGACCATGAAAATAGCTTAAGTGCTAAAAATACCACATTACAATTGCTTTATCTATATTATGAAAACATACTAAGCACTTCAATTAAAATTGCTTTCACTATAAATTCATAACTGTACACCTATATAATTTTGATAGATAAATTAACGGTTTTCATCAAAAAACAATAATAGATTATCCGGTCACCTAAGTTATTTTCGCTGTCATGGCTCGATTAGTCTTATTTTTTTAAATATCATTATACCCTATACCACTATGTGGTTTGGGTATAATGACTTTGTGCTGCTGTTTGTAACAACCAAAAATATTTGACCTAGACCCATCTCTAATTATACCGATCGAATCAGAATCACTTTCTGAGTTGATTTAACAATGTCCGTCCGTCCGTCCGTCCGTCCGTCCGTCTGTATGTCCATGTAAAGCCTGTAATCAAACTGCAGGTCGCAAATATGAATATATTTTGATGGAATTTGGTATATAAGCTTTTATCGGCCATGGGATGAACGCTATTGAAATTGGTGAGAATCGGTCCATGTTCAGACCTAGCCCCCATACAAATTACCCATATGAAATCGACATAAACTGCCATAAGATCCAAATTGTCATATAGATCTTACTCAAATTGGGTTTGTATGCGTTCATTACATCCACTAATGAGTAGTCCAAAAATGATCCATTTGACCCCATATGGAGGTGCTTCCCGATCTTCACTTAATTCTATTAAAAAACAAAAATATTGCACTGATTCTTCTCAAATTTTGTTTGTACATATTTTTGCAAAATACAAGAGACTTTACCAAACATGATCAGGATCGGTCCATTTTTGGACCTAGTCCCTTTATAGATATAGCATCCGATATGAGCTTTTTCATATCTGCAGCCAAAAAAATAAATAAAAATCCCACTCAAATTTGGTTTTTGCTTATTTTCAATGTCCAGTTAGTTGGGCCTAAGAGATAGGGTTTCTAAACGCATGGTATAGGGTATCGTATAGTCGGTCTAGACCGACTATAATTTTCTTACTTGTTTTTACTTGGTCCCCTGAAGATGCTACAAATAGATTATTTATCATATTAAAAATATTGATCTTTCCCGAATTACGGACTTTCTACACTTAAGCGCTTTTTTTATGATCATTTCAATTTTTCGAAAAAAACAGCTAACCTTTCTGTATACGTTCTTTACCTTATTTGAAAAGAGCAAACAATAATTCGAAATGGATCTCTTGATAGCATGAAAGCAACATTTGAAAACTGTCACCATCTGAAGATCGGAAAGCAGCTTCATTTGGGGGCTATGACTTAGAATTGTATCGTAAGATTTATTTTTGGACTTCTGATTAAGGTTGTCATAAACACACACAAACTCAATTTGACCGATATCTATATGATAATTTCGATCTTGTGGCAATTTAAGCCGATTTCATAGGGTAAAATTTTATGGCGACTAGGTCCGAACATGCACCGATTTTCACGGATTTCAAATTTCATCAAAATATATTCATATTTGCGACCTGTAGTTTGATTATAAGGTTTACATTGAACGGGCGGACATACGGATGGACATCGCTAAATTGAGTCAGAAACTGATTCTGAGTCGATCGGTATAATAGGTAAAATATTTTTGATAGTTACACATATCAGCACAAAGTCATTATATCCTGATCAGATAGTGGTATAGGGTATAAACAAAAGGTTTTCAAAGTGTTTAAGATAAAACGCACTTTAATAATTTTTGTTAGAAATTGATTCTGAAATTTATGAAGAAAAGTTAATAAAAAAACAGAGAGAGAAAGTGAAAGTTTTTTTTATAACTATTACAAAAAGTCTCTAAATTGTGGTTTCAGAGCTTCTGATAAAGGATGAGGATCAGAAATTAAATGTAATTTGAACCTTCTTAGAATCAGTTCACTTTCGAAAGATCGATGCTGATACTGATTCTCTAGATTTTTGAATTTAATAAATTAGTATGAATGCAATCAATCAATTATTACCACATTTAGAACATGCAAAAAGGTTAAAGATTTTACGGAATCTCTCAGAGACAATTATTTTATTTCTAGGATATAAAGGGTCCGCCAAATAACTTTTTTTTTTGAAAATGCTATAAAAAAAACTACTGAATATTATCTCAAATTTCTTTTTTTATTTGAAAGTACAATTCTTCCGGTTAATAATGGAAACTAATTTCATTTAAATGGCTGCTTCGGCTGGCCATGCAGTAGCCCACATGATCGGTCCAATTTTTAAGCACATTATCGATTGTGTGCAGCTGTATTTCACCAATGGCTTCACGAATATTGTCCTTTAAAGCGTCAATTGTCACTGGCTTGTTGGCATAACACTTATCTTTGAGGGCACCCCACAAATAATAGTCCAACGGTGTCAAATCGCAGCTCCAAGGTGGCCAAACGACATCAGCTCTGCGGCTGATAATGCGATCTTCAAAAACAGGGCGCAAAACATCGAGTGTAGCTTCGGCTGTGTGGCACGTAGCGTCGTCCTGTTGAAACCAAATGTTGCCAATATCCTCCTCTTCAATCTTTGTGAACAAAAATTCGTTCAACATGGCCCGATAACGATCGCCATTGACTGTAACGGCCACTCCTTGCTCATTTTAGAAGAAAAATGGCCCAATTATGCCTCTGGACCAAAATCCGCACCAAACAGTGACTCGTTTTGGGTGTATCGGCTTTTCAATGTATACGTGCGGGTTTTCTGTGACCCAAATGCGACAATTTTGCTTGTTTACATACCCGCCAAGATCAAAATGAGCTTTATCTGAAAAGCTGATTTTTTTTGCCAAAATCGGCATCTTCTGTAAGTCGATCGCAGGCCCACTTAGCGAAGCGAAAACGCATTGGATGGTCAGTTGGCTTTAACTCCTGAACCAATTGGACTTTGTATGGCGTCATAGCAAGGTCCTTGTGCAAAATTCGTCTCAATGATGCCTCCGAAATGTTCAATTCTTGAGAACGACGGTGAATTGATGTTGATGGCGCTTCACGCACACTTTCTGCCACAGCAGCAATACTCTCGGGTGTACGCACTGTTTTTGGCTTTTCACGCTTTGGTTTATCAATGAGGATGCCAGTTTCTTTCACTTTTTTTTTCACAAGATAATGAACATACGGAGCTGACGGTGCTTCTCTTCTTCCAAAATCCGTACGCAATTTTCGCACACATTCTGCAACATTACCATGATTTTCAAAGTAATGTCGCAATATTTCCCAGCATTGTTCAGGCGTATACACAACCATATCCGTTCAGCGGAAGGATAAAACTAATTATCTGTCAAATCAGACATGAGCTAAGTGTTACCATTCACGAAGTAAGCACTAGTTGAAAAAAAAAAACGTTCATGCCGAAAAAAAAAAATATTTTACAATATAGCAAAAGTAAACAGTATTGATAATTTTATTATAGTATGCCCTATCGTAATTCGCTACGACTTACCGATACTCATTGACATGTATGTTTTCATAATCAATTTTTTCTATGAAGTTTGAAGCTGATATACAATATTTTTTGTTTTTTTCATTCGAGGCAAAAATTATCAAACTTTTTGGCATTCCTACTCTGGAGCAAGCCACATATAGCTGCCCATAGAAAAAGTGGATTTTCCAAATTTAATCGGGCAAAACTTAACAATTGGCCTTGAATTTAGAATATCATTTGGCCATTATTTATTTTCGCGATTTTCGGTTTTGGCGGTTTTTGATTTTGGCGATTTTTAAATTTGGCGATTTTTGAATTTGGCGATTCCGCACATATTTTCGACGACTACTCACATTGGTAATTAATGTAATTGACAAAAGTTTCACGACTGTCGCTTTCATAGAACTTCATATTTTTTTTATAGAAAGTTCCACGCCCACTAATCCTATTTCGCCCATTTTTATCTGACTACTAACATTAATATCTGATGGAGTCATAAAAGTGTCAAGGTTTTCCTTTTTATTGTACTCCAGTTATATGATATTACATATTTATTTTTTATGGTTAGTGCCAAGCCCACTGCTCCGATCACGCCCATTTTTCTTCGACCATTCAAATGAATAATTTATGGGATCACGAAAAGTCCTAAGGCTGTCACTATTACAACACTCCAGATATATGACATTTAATATTTGCTTTTTATAGGGGGTGCCACGCCCATTTTTTATGCAACTACTCACATTAATAATAGATGACCTCAAGCAAATTTGCAAAGCTGTATCTATCATAGTACTGGAGATATATAATATTGAATAATTACTTTGTGTGGAAGGCGCCATGCCCACTTATCCGATCCCGCCCATTTTCGGCATGACTACAGAACTCACACTTATTTATAAAGCTCTCCGTGTCATAGTACTCAATATATATATAATTAACAACCGAAAATATTAGATTTAACATTCGTGTTTAAATAGCGTTTAAACACACGAGACCGAACCTTAATACTAAAAAAAAATCATGTGAGTCCGATCACAAGGGAGATGTGTAAACATCTAATAATTAAAGAAAACATCAACATCATATTTTCCAGTGCATAAAAAATAAGTCGATTATGCTGTTTTCTGAAATTCAATTGATGTTTTCTGATACACAATTAATGTTTTCAGCAATTCAAATGATGCTTTTTGAAATTCTATTGACGTTTTCTGAAATACAATTAATGTTCTCAGCAATTCAAATAATGCTTTTTGAAATTCAATTGATGTTTTCTGAAATTCTATTTATGTTTTCTGAAATTCAAATGATGTTTTCTGAAATACAATTGCTGTTTTCTGAAATACAATTGATGTTTTCTGAAATTCTATTGATGTTTTCTGAAATTTAATTGATGTTTTCTGAAACTCGAATGATGTTTTTTGAAATTATATTGATGTTTTCTGAAATTCTATTTATGTTTTCTGAAATTCAAATTATGTTTTCTGAAACTCGAATGATGTTTTCTGAAATTCTATTTATGTTTTCTGAAATTCAATTGATGTTTTCTGAAATACAATTGATGTTTTCTGAAATACAATTGATTTTTTCTGAAATTCTATTGATGTTTTCTGAAATTCTATTTATGTTTTCTGAAATTCAAATGATGTTTTCTGAAATACAATTGATGTTTTCTGAAACACAATTGATGTTTTCTGAAATTCTATTGATGTTTTCTGAAATTCAATTGACGTTTTCTGAAACTCGAATGATGTTTTCTGAAATTATATTGATGTTTTCTGAAATTCTATTTATGTTTTCTGAAATTCAAATGATGTTTTCTGAAACTCGAATGATGTTTTCTGAAATTATATTGATGTTTTCTGAAATTCTATTGATGTTTTCTGAAATTCAATTGATGTTTTCTGAAACTCGAATGATGTTTTCTGAAATTATATTGATGTTTTCTGAAATTCTATTTATGTTTTCTAAAATGATGTTTTCTGAAATTCTATTTATGTTTTCTGAAATTCAATTGATGTTTTCTGAAATTTTATAGATGTTTTCTGAAATTCTATTTATGTTTTCTGCATTCAAATGATGTTTTCTGAAATTATATTGATGGTTTCTGAAATACAATTGATCGAATGATGTTTTCTGAAATTATATTGATGTTTTCTGAAATTCAATTTATGTTTTCTGAAATTCAAATGATGTTTTCTGAAATTATATTGATGGTTTCTGATATACAATTGATGTTTTCTGAAATTCTATTGATGCTTTCTGAAATTCAATTGATGTTTTCTGAAATTTTATAGATGTTTTCTGAAATTCTATTTATGTTTTCTGCATTCAAATGATGTTTTCTGAAATTATATTGATGGTTTCTGAAATACAATTGATCGAATGATGTTTTCTGAAATTCTATTGATGTTTTCTGAAATTCAATTGATGTTTTCTGAAACTCGAATGATGTTTTCTGAAATTATATTGATGTTTTCTGAAATTCTATTTATGTTTTCTGAAATGATGTTTTCTGAAATTCTATTTATGTTTTCTGAAATTCAATTGATGTTTTCTGAAATTTTATAGATGTTTTCTGAAATTCTATTTATGTTTTCTGCATTCAAATGATGTTTTCTGAAATTATATTGATGGTTTCTGAAATACAATTGATCGAATGATGTTTTCTGAAATTCTATTGATGTTTTCTGAAATTCAATTGATGTTTTCTGAAACTCGAATGATGTTTTCTGAAATTATATTGATGTTTTCTGAAATTCTATTTATGTTTTCTGAAATGATGTTTTCTGAAATTCTATTTATGTTTTCTGAAATTCAATTGATGTTTTCTGAAATTTTATAGATGTTTTCTGAAATTCTATTTATGTTTTCTGCATTCAAATGATGTTTTCTGAAATTATATTGATGGTTTCTGAAATACAATTGATCGAATGATGTTTTCTGAAATTATATTGATGTTTTCTGAAATTCAATTTATGTTTTCTGAAATTCAAATGATGTTTTCTGAAATTATATTGATGGTTTCTGAAATACAATTGATGTTTTCTGAAATTCTATTGATGTTTTCTGAAATTCAATTGATGTTTTCTGAAACTCAAATGATGTTTTCTGAAATTATATTGATGTTTTCTGAAATTCTGTTTATGTTTTCTGAAATTCAAGTGATGTTTTCTGAAATTCTATTGATGTTTTCTGAAATTCAATTGATGTTTTCTGAAATTATATTGATGGTTTCTGAAATACAATTGATGTTTTCTGAAATACAATTGATGTTTTTTGAAAGACAATTGGAAAATGTTTAGAAAAGAACATATCATAATTTTTTCACAAATATAATCAGATAAAGTCACACCGATTTACACTTCAGCTCACACCGATGTGTTACGCTGTTTTTGCGATTGTATTGTGAAATACAAATTTACCCCCTGCGCGTATAGATGTTTACACATCAAAAATATTCAAAGGCTAGAATTCTTATTAAATGGTGAACTCATCTATAATATTAATAGGCTAGGCGATTTCTTGTGACCGATGTTTTCGTCCACCGTTTTAGCCCGATTTTGATCAAACTATATTATTTGAAAGGTATTTCTTTTTAGCCGATTTGCAGATTTACAGATTTTTAAATTTTTTCCTTTATTTTGAGTAAATTGCATTTATATTTGCTACTAACACATACATAAAATTATACAATGCTATGTGTGTGTTTATTAAATTTGTTAATGTGTTTGTAATAAAAATGAGTTTGTTTTTTTTTTTGTGTTGATTTGTGAATTGGCTTTAATTGATTAGCATACCTTTAGGGTCTACATTTAATGAAAAAATAAAATTTCCTAGAATTTGCATTCGAATTTCGAGGGCTGGAATCTGCTTGTTTAAATTATTAGAAGAAATCTAAACTATTCAATTTTCTATATGAAGAAAAAATAGTTTTTAAATAAAACACAATATAATCATATAGGCATAATTAATTTTTGCAAACATTAACCAGAATCTAAAATATTATAAAAAAAATTTAATTTAAATTTACGAATTGTTCTATACTATTTTCAGCAGTTCACTTCATTTGAAAGCTCTGGTATCCCTGGTTTAACAATCTGGCTACAAATTTAACATCTGTTTTATTTTTTGAAGTTGGCAACTCGAAATCAGATGTTTGTATAAATTTGTATGATTTTGTGAGATTTGTGAGATTTTTTGAGTGGTAGCAAGCGATAGTTATTGTGTTTATTAATTAAATATAAAAATAATAAAAGTGAAATTTATTAAAATAGAATGTTACAAACAATAAAAAAAAGTGTTAAAAACACGAGTTACTTAGGTTTGTCTCTCCTACCACAATTCCAATTTCGAATGCATTGGGTAATTGCCCATGAACAGTTTCTCCTGAAAATATTTTTTCACCAATACAATCATAAGTCACACAGCGTTATCTCCTTCAGCTCACACCGATATAAGTTACGCTGTTTTTCTGATTGTATTGTGAAATAGAAATTTACCCCCCTGCGCGTATAGATGTTTACACATCAAAAATCATGTGAGTCCAATCACAGGGGAAATGTGTAAACATCTGGTAATAAATAAAATGCAGAAAACAGCGACAAAAAGGTTATTTCATATAATAATTTTTTCACCAAACAATCGTAAGTCATACCGATTTTTATTAATCTTACGCGTAATATGTGACTCTCACATGTACGCTGTTTTTGTGATTGTATTGTAAAATTGAAATTTACCCCCCTGCGCGTATAGATGTTTACACATAAAAAAATATTTATTTATTTTGTTCAATTTTACACCTGGGCCATACATTTTATTCTCCTACCATATGAAAGTGAGATTTTGTCTATTTTTTATTTCTTAAATTTGAACCTGCATAAATAAATAAACTTTTGTATATTAAATTATAAATATTACTAAAATTTAGGTCATATTCTGTTATATAGTATACTTGGAAGCCCGTATAAAGGGACTGTGTATTATATTGTTAGTTGTTTAATTTGTTTAATACCGTGTGTTTATTTATAGTAATAAGATAATTTTTTAGATAAAATAAACGATTAAAAAAACAGTTGAAAGATTTATACTAAAAATAGAAGATGATCAAAGCGTTTTTGATAAAACTCAGTCAGATTTAAATAAAATATCAGAAATTAAAAAAAAAAACATCAGAAGAAAGCCTGATAATCTATAATATTAATAGGCTAGACGATTTTTTGTTACCGATGTTTTGTTTTACCATTTTATCCCGATTTTGACCAATATTATTTGAAAGGTATTTCTTTTTTACTGTTTTCCAGATTTACAGATTTTTAAATGTTGTACTTTGTTTTGAGTAAATTGCAATTAAATTTGCTGCTAACACATGCATAAAATTATACATATGCTATGTGTGTGTTTATTAAATTTGTTAATGTGTTTGTTAATGAGTTTGTTATCTTCATTCACAATAATAATAAACCAAAAAGTGTTGGTTTGTGAATTGGCTAAGCTGAAAAATTAAGTTGCCTAGAAATTGCACTCGAATTTCGAGCGCTGGAATCTACTAGTTATATAAATTAAGAAATATTTTAATTATGTTCAGAAATTTGTGGCTTCCATGCTATTAATGTTAAAAATATAAAATCACTGAGTCATTCCGAAATTTAAAAACAAAAATTTTTTAAGAAAGGTCCAAATTTTCCGAAAATCTCCTACTTAATAGAGCATAACTCCTGCCAGTCAAAAGCAGTCAGAAAAAATCTTGCACTCTTCTATAATCCGAATCCTCCCCTATACTACTATAACCCATTATATACCCGCCAGTTTCCGCCCGTGTGCACCAGAACAATTTTTCTGACCCAAGGTTAGATATTTTCTGCAAAATTTATGAATACAAAAGTTGTCCACTATGTGGTTATGATATATATTAAGTTTGAGGTGATGTTTGTAACTGCCAAAAATATTGGACCTTTATCCATCTTTTATTATACGGATCGACTCAAAAACACTTTCTGAGTCGATTAAACGAAGTCCGTCCGTCCGTCTGAGTGTTATGAATACAAAAGTTGGTCGTACCGGTGCACCGCGGTGTATTTTTTTTGCGTGTCGGTAGAGTTGTCAGGAGTTGTTATATACTTATAAAAAAGGGTAGAGATATAGTGCGCTTAATTGTTACAGGTACATTTACATAGGTATCTTTCAAAAACATTAATAGTCTGAATTAGAGTTATATAGTTTAAATACCTGACGAAATGGGAAACAATTTAAATAACAGGTAAATGGTAAAAAAAAAACTGTTGCGACATAGCCCTTTAAGATATGAGCAGGTATGCTTCACCTTTTAAAAAGGGTTAGGGTGTGGGTTTTTTATGTTTCTAAAAGTGGTAATAAAAGATACAAATTTTTATTTTACATAATTGCAAGAAAGAGCATTTATAATAATGTTTCCATAATTATTATTCATTACAATTTGTGCAATGGCTAAGTACTGTTACAGAGATCTGGCAGATATTTATTTTCAACGAAATGATGTAGACGATGTAATTTTGCACATAATGAGCAACAACTTGTTTAAGAATTGAAACCTAGAAGACATTGAAATGCACAAAGGAAAAACTGCTAATTTTTCATCGAATTTTAAAAGACGGTACATTGAATGCTCTCATAGCAAGGCAAAGATGTACAAACGTTACCAAGACTGGTTAATAAAGGAACTTATTTTTGAGAGTGCATCTACAACTGCCAACGAAAGTGGAAAAAAGGGTCGACCAGCAAAACAAATTGACGAATATAGTGAAAGATCTCGAAGGCGCAAGCTGGAGAATATCAATGAGGAAATTTCTCAAAGAATTATTAAGGATTCATTTTTGGACCAAATTCAACCAACCCAAATTAAAAAAAAATAAAATTGAAATAATTGAAAAAATAGTAGAAGCGAGCCCAAGGCGCACAAAGAGGATTTTGAAAAGCATTCCTACACCAATTGAAGATAAGAAATTTACGCCGGAAGAAGCGTTCGCCCTATTTTTGGATTTGAAATTGACCAAAAATCAATATAAGGAATTGCGGAAGCGAACCAATGAAAAGAATTGTGGGATTTTTCCAGAGTAACGAGATTTAGTTTCTGCCAAAAAAGAATGCTTTCCTTCACAATCTGCTCTATTAGTGTCACTTCAACATCAGCAGAAATAAAATTGCAAGATTTCCTTGAACATACTGCAGAACGATTGCTAAATACGCTTGATACTGATCATTTAAAAAAAAATTGGTAATGGCAGCATTACTTTAATTTCTAAATGGGGATGTGATGGATCCTTTGGTCAGAAACAATACAAGCAATTTAATGCCGAAAGTTCATCAGAAGCGAATTTATTTATGGTATCTTTCGTTCCATTGCGCTTAACAGAAAGGTATAGCGTCTTAGAGCCGTCAACTAGTAGAGCAACAGAAATTGATATATGGAAAAATGAAATTCCTTCTTCAACAAAGTCTTGCAGACCAATAAAATTTGCATTCAAAAAGGAAACCAAAGATGTCATAACTGAAGAAGTTCAAAAAATAAAAGATCAAATTAAAGAACTTCAACCAGTAATATTTAAATTTGATGACCAAGACATTGAAGTACATTTTAAAATGTGTCTCACAATGATTGATGGAAAAGTTGCACAAGCTTTAACTGGAACAAAGTCAACGTCAAACTGCATTATATGCCAAAAGACATCAAGTCAATTAAGCCAACCCCCACCAGAAGACGATAGTTTTAAGGAAGCCTACGAATTTGGAATGTTCCCTCTTCATGCTAGAATACGTTTCATGGAGCATATTCTTAAATTGGGTTATGATTTTGAATTTGGTCCGTTAGGCGAAACAGTGAGAAAAAACAAAGAAAATGAAGAAAAAAGAAAGAAAAAAAAAAACAAATTCAACAAAAATATCTACAGCTAGACCTCGTAATCGACCAACCAAAACAAGGGGAAGGAAACACAAATGATGGAAATACTGCAAGGAGATTTTTTCCGATCCGGAAACTACAGCATCTACCACAGGCGTAGATCATGAATTAATAAGACGATTCAAATCATATTACAAGTTCTAGCATGCAGCAGAAATATAAATGCAAAAAAATTTGGAGAGTACGCCAATAAAACAGCTATACTTTATAATGAAAAATACTCTTGGAGATATATGCCATCCACAGTTCATAAAATTTTGTACCATGGGGAGCAAATAATTCAAAACAATATGCTACCAATAAGAGATCTATCTGAAGAAGCGCAAGAAAAAAGGAACAAAGACTACAGATTCCTTCGCGAGCACAACACAAGGAAAATGTCCAAATGTTGTACTAATGAAGACCTTATCACTATTTTGTTTTGCACTTCAGATCCATATATGTCCAACATTCGTCAAAAATGGAAAACTACCTCTATTGAATTAGACGAAGAAGCTAAACAACTTCTAGAAGATGAAAATCAAGACTATTTAGAAGAAATTTTTACTAAAATTGGTTGATTTAAAGTACTTTTTCATTACACTAACAATAAGGTAAATTTTTTTTTATATAGTTAAAAAATTTTCTTGATTTAAATATTTATATATTTTGTAAATTTACAATAAAAATTGTTATATTTCATAAATTTACTATAAAAATTGATATAGAAATATTTAAAAAAAAAGAAATAAAAAAAAATTTAACTAAAGCATAAACATACGAGTTTTTCATTGAAACTTGAACCAATATAAGGTAACTTTTGCGTTCGCTACTTAATAAATTATATTTTAACTCGGGATCTTTAAAAAAAAAACAACCTTTGGCCCTTGTGCACATTAGGACTAAAAAGTTTACGGGACCAAAGTTTGGCATTTTCTGAAAAAATTAACTTAAAAAATTGTTAAAAAGTATTAGTTGTAAAATTAATTGAAAAAATAAGACATTATATTAAAAAAAAAAAACCTTTTTTTACATTTTAACACTTCACTTTTGTACTAAAATTCAACTATAAATGAAAATGTATTTTAAACCCTCCGTAACTTTTTTTATTTTCGGTCAAGAATTACGTTTTATAGCAAAACTTAAAGGCTGAAGTCTCACCAACCAAAAAAAAAAAACCGCATATCAAAATTCCAATCCAATCAAAAGTTATAGATTTTTGACCGCCTTCTCGTCAAATGGTCCACTGTACGTATTAAGCTTGCTGCTATTACAGAAAACAAATCCCAAATTCAACTACGGATCGACGTACGCAGAATGAACAAGTAAGAAATTTATAGTCGGTCTAGACCGACTATACGATACCCTATACCATGCTTTTAGAAACCCTATCTCTTAGGCCCAACTAACTGGACATTGAAAATAAGCAAAAACCAAATTTGAGTGGGATTTTTATTAATTTTTTTGGCTGCAGATATGAAAAAGTTCATATCGGATGCTATATCTATAAAGGGACTAGGTCCAAAAATGGACCGATCCTGATCATGTTTGGTAAAGTCTCTTGTATTTTGGAAATATATATACAAACAAAATTTGAGAAGAATCAGTGCAATATTTTTGTTTTTTAATAGATTTAAGTGAAGATCGGGAAGCAGCTCTATAGGGGGTCAAAGGGATCATTTGTGGACTACTCATTATTGGATGTAATGAACGCATACAAACCCAATTTGAGTAAGATCTGTATGACAATTTGGATCTTATGGCAATTTATGTCGATTTCATATGGGTAATTTGTATGGGGGCTAGGTCTGGACATGGACCGATTCTCACCAGTTTCAATAGCGTTCATCCCATGGCCGATAGAAGCTTATATACCAAATTTCATCAAAATATGTTCATATTTGCGACCTGCAGTTTGATTACAAGCTTTACATGGACACACAGACGGACGGACGGACGGACATTGTTAAATCAACTCAGAAAGTGATTCTGATTCGATCGGTATAATTAAAGATGGGTCTAGGTCAAATATTTTTGGTTGTTACAAACAGCAGCACAAAGTCATTATAACCAAACCACATAGTGGTATAGGGTATAAAAATGGTGCAGTTACTACGCGGTACACTGAAGCTTTAACGTCATCCTTCGACACCATGCCTGAAACTAAACGCGACCAATGGAAAACAACTAAAAAGATCTTCATGGAACCCGCAATTGGACTAACGAAGTCGCACAGGTCTAGTGACCTATATAAAGCTGTTAAGAAACTGTCCCACAGCTATACCGCTACACTAAAAGCACTGAAAAATGATAATGGTGACCTTGTTACGTCTGTGAACGAGCAAATGGTTCTCTGCGAAGAATTTTACTCTAACATATATGCAACGCAAACTGTCAGCGCCCAACAACTAACGTGCAATTGGATAAAAATCACAATGTAAACACCAACATTGCAACTTTATGTCCTGTTATATCTGAGGTTGTTAGTGTAATAAGGTCATTTAAGAACAACAGGGCCCCAGGCTTAGATGGCATATCACCTGAACTACTAAAAGGCGATCCACATATTAGTGCACAGATCATCTTGTCCCTCATCACAGACTTCTGGACAGCTGAATCACTACCTACCCAAAAAAAAAAAAAACGATCTCAAGGATCGAAACAACTGGCGAGGAATAACTCTTCTCAGCATGGTCAATATAATAATTGCTCACATAATCACAAAGCGAATTTCGGATGTAATTACACCAGCATTGAGAAATGAACAGACAGGCTTTAGGCCCCATAAATTCTGTATTGCATGAGGGTCATAACTGAGCAGTTGGTGAATGACGGTCGTCACTATATCTTTGCTTTGTCGATTTTGAAAAAGTATTTGACACATTGGATCACAACGTCTTGTGAAGGGAAATTAAGCAAACGAATTTCAGTCAGCATTGGAGTACTGCAAGGTTGTGTTTTATCACCACCTCTCTGTAATATTGTCCACGACACTATTATGGCTAAGACTATGCAGGATGGCAGAGGCATAAGATGGGGTCTGCATGGTAGCTCCAGTGATCTAGATTACGCAGAGGATATTTGTATTATGACACACAATTTCGAGGATATGATAGTTGAACTGCAACAGTTAACCGATATCACAGAAAAAGCTGGGATGAAGATAAATATTGGCAAAACAAAAACATTGCGTATTAATGAAGCAAGACTGGAACCACTCCATATCAACAAGCACGAATTGGAAGAAGTGCACTCCTTCTGCTATGTACCTAGCTTTATAACAAAATCTGGTGGTTCTAAAAACGATATTGAAAATCGTGTTTTAAAAGCAAGACAAACCTTCGGTCGGTTGAAATCAGTATGAAGTTCGCGTACCCTTTCTCGCCGAGTGAAACTAAAGATATTCGAGACAACGTGAAATCAATCCTACTTTATGGCTGTGAAACATGGAACGCTGCACCCCGAGATATCCAGAACATGCAAGTGTTTGCTAACAGGGCCTCCGCAGAATAATGCATATCTTCTGGCCAAACGTAATAACAAACTACAGTTTAAGTACCGAATCAAAATAATTGCTAGTTGCAACAGACATAAAGAGGCGCAAATGGAACTGGATCGGCCACATCCTACGGAGGCCATCAAACGATATCACCAGGAATGCCATCGACTGGGATTCGCAAGGCAACCGCAGAAGAGGGAGACCTGCACATACATGAAGGCAACAATTGATATCGAAGCTGCAGCCATTAACAAAAGTTGGGGAGAAATAAAATACCTCGCCCAAGATAAATCACGTTGGCACATGTTTGTTGAGGCCCTTTGCTTCTTATAAGAACGACGGGAACATACATATATATACTAGCAGATTCCAGCGCTCAAAATTCGAGTGCAATTTCTAGGCAGCTTTATTTTTCAACTTAGCCAATTCACAAACCAACACTTTTATGGATTATTATTGTGGATGAAGATAACAAACTCATTAACAAATACATTAACAAATTTAATAAAACACACATAGCATGTGTATAATTTTATGTATGTGTTAGTAGCAACTTTAAATGCAGTTTACTCAATATAAAGGAAAAAGTTTAAAAATCTGTAAATCTGCAAAACGGTTAAAAAGATATACCTTTCAAATAATATAAGCTTGGTAAAAATTGGGATAAAACGGTAGAACAAAACATCGGTCACAAGAAATCGCCTAGCCTATTAATATTATAGATATGGCAAAAAAGTAGAGGTTTTCCAAAGTGTTTTAGATATAACTCAGTAAGAATTAAATAAATTTAACTAAAAATTAAATTTGATTAGAAATTTACTCGGAAAATATAATTTAATATAAAAAGGGTAAGAAAAAGGTTTATAAATTTTATCACACACCTGAACGAGATGGTATGCGTTAGAAATTAGAAATCAAATGGACTAAAACTTCGCTTAAAGGTTTTCATTTCATGATCTTGTTTCCTTCAAAAAAATATATTTTGAATACTTCTACTTGTTCTACAAATATTGAATTTTTTATTTTTTCATATCACAAAAAAAGAATACCAATGATGCCACATTAAAGCTTTATCTTTTAGATTTTTCATGTGTAGCGAAAATATTTTTTATACCTTTTAGGTCAGGGTCTGTCTGTCTGTCGTTCTGTATGAACAATTTAAATTTTTATTACTCTTTCGGCTCGAGTAGCTCGAAACTCGTGTAATGGGGAGCTCCGCTTGGAATAATATACGTTCCATTTTTTGTATAAATATTGGTTCCAAAAATGAAATATGAAAACTGGTTCTGGTTCATTGGATTTTGGAAAAAGCCGATGAAAACTTTTCAATTTTTCGAGTTTTAATTTGAATGGAACTGGGGCTATTGTTAAACAATTTTGTTTAAAACAATTTATATACATTTTTGTTATCTATATATTAATGTATGAAGATCAAGTTTTAGTTCCCTTTTTAAGCAATATGCGGACATGGAGGAGTATGAAAATTGGCATCGTTATAGTTCATATGGAGGAGAAGCTGAGAATGGTAAAATTTATGTTTAATCTGTCTTAAAAATATACTAAATAAAATAAAATAAAATAAAATAAAATAAAATAAAATAAAATAAAATAAAATAAAATAAAGTAAAATAAAATAAAATAGTTCTAATAATTCATTAAATCCCGTTTGTTCGAATGTGTTGAATTGTGAAATGCTAAAATTGATTAACATACATTTAGGCTCATTTAAATATTCATAGATTTTTTATATATGTATATGTATATAGATTAAAAAAACATTGGAAGACAAAAATTGAATGAGAAAATAATATTTCCTAGAATTTGCACTCGAATTTCGAGTGCTGGGCTATACTAGTTACTATACAAAAAAAAAAAAAAATAAGATTTCGGATGCTATATTTGATTTTTAAGTTGAACTTTTATTATTATTATTTTTTTTATATACATATATTTTTATATTTTTTTTTCTTAAATCTCAATAGGTTATCTTTGTTTAATTTTGTATAAGATCCGGCATTGCAAAATATTTTTAATAGTTTTGTTTATTTTTTTATTTTGTTAACTTTTGAATCAAAGTAAAGCGATTTTTATTTCATTTTGTTGAAAACATTCACCCATCATTGACAATACGAGTATAATAACCACCAACCAACAACGTCGTCAATATGATGATAATCATCATCGTCATCATCATTATCATCGTCATGAAGTATGAAATTTCAAAAGAAATTTTTAATTCAAGTGTTGTGGATGATTAAGAAAATATAATACTTGTTAGCCACCAAAAAAAAAAAAAAAACAACAACTACCACTTCTATGCATCTATTGGGTTGCTTGTTCATAGCAAAGGTGGGTTGGTCGTCGAGGTTGTTGGGGTTTTGTTTTTTTTTTTTTATTTTCTTTTTATTGTTGGCAGAAAGAAGAAATGTAAAGAAGAAATCAGAAAACCACAAAAAAGTTATTTACACATACTCATACAAATATAGAAAAAGAAACCATTTTTGTTGATATAAGCGTACATACTCGCATATACTCGCACATATCAATAAATATACAAAACAGCAACGTCATGAGCGAAAGTGAAATCTTTTCAGTTGGTAATTTATGACTTTGTTGCTGTGCTTGCTAATGAAACGAAATGAATTCTTCATACTTTGAGTATGTTAAGTATTTCTGTAATATTTTTTTTTTTTGCTTTTAAATATACAACAACACGTAAATATGTTCGTTCATAACGGGCTTCTCGCTGGTGTTTTGTTAAATAATGACATCAGTGGTTCTTAAACTATCTATAAAGAGAACTTTCAAGCAAGTCAATAAAAAAATTTAGGCCTTGTGTTAATAACATTTTTCGAAAGTTTTTCGTTTTCATACAAATTTTTTAGATGAATGAAAAAAGGAAAAAGAAATTTAACGTAAAAAAATTTGGATGAAATAAATTTTAGGTGATTTTTTATAAATTTTTATATAAGAATTTTAAATGTTTCTTAAGCTACGTTTTTGATGTGTAAACATCTATACGCGCAGGGGGGTAAATTTCTATTTCACAATACAATCACAAAAACAGTGTAACACGTAATAGGTGAGAGCTGACACATAACGCTGTGTGACTTATGATTGTATTGGTGAAAAAATTATGATATAACATTGTTTTTATGCCGTTTTTTTAAAAGCGCCATCTATGTATCACTTATATACATTTATATTGGGATATTTTTAAAGTTTTACAGCAAAGGGTTGTTGAATTAGCTGAAACACTTTTTGCTATAAGTGATACATAGATGGCCTCCCTGTGATCGGACTCACATGATTTTTTTTTAATAAGCGCAAGGTTGGATTAGGTTTGGCTAAAAGGGTAAGACGCTGGTGACAAGATCACTAGGAGGCCAAATAAGCCCAATAAGTCTATAAAAACGAGTTAAAGTGAGACTACATTTTGAAGATATCATTCCTTAGCAATTATCTAAAAAAAAAAAAAAAAAAATTAAAAAAAAAAAAAAATAAAATTTTTTCTTGTCAAGAATATCGTATATTGGCCATTCCATAAAAAAAACTAAAGAAAAATGTAAACTTTTACTTCAAGAAACCGTTTTAAAAAAGGCTGTATAGAAACTAATTTACAATAACTTATGTCACCCTATCGATCGGTTTATCGATTCAGAATCATTTTTTGATTCGATCTTAGCAATGTCCGTCCGTCCGCCCGTCTGTCCATTAGTCTGTCTGTCTGCCTATGTGTCCATGTAAAGTTTGGAACAAATACGAATTTGTTTTATTGAAAAATTGTATATAAACTTTTCTCTACCATAGCATGAACGGTATTGAATGTGCTGAAAATCGATGCATGTTAAGATCTAGTCCCTTTAAAAATTACCCCTATGAGATCAATGAAATTATTATTTGTTTTATGTTTATTATTAACACCTAAATAAATAGTCTAAAAATAAACTCAGTAGTCAAAGTCCCCATATAAAGCTGCTTCGCGATCTTCTCTTAAATCAAACAAAAACCAAAAAATATTGCACAGATTTTTCTCAAATTTGGTTTGTGTATGTTTATGCAAAAATTAAGTGACCTTACCATATAAGGTCATGATCGTCCATTTTTGAACTAGTTCTCATATAAAAATAACATCAGATATGAACCCTTTCGTATCTACAGGCCAAAAAAATAAAGAAAATGCCACTCAAATGTGGTATATGCTTATTGTTATATACAATTAGTTGCTTAGTATAGGGTATCGTATAGTCGGCATAGACCAACTATAATTTACATACATTTTCGTAAAATTTTTGATAATATTATTTTATGAATTTCTATATGATCTGAAATACAAGTATTAATTGATCCAAAATAAGTTATAGAACTAGTTACAGAACTGGTTGTATAGGAAATACTTTTGAGTCACTGTACATGTTTAAGGAAATAACCGTCTTTATCAAAATTCCAAAAAAATCCTTGCCACAACATAAGAACATAACTGTTGATTAAGGATCAAAAACAAAGCATTTCTTAAATTTTTTCTGAAAACTATTTAATTTAAGAAAATATATGCTCCCTCCAGGCACTCTATTTGTTAATAAAGTCCAATATAATTTCCAAGACTTTACATATTTTTTTTTTATAAAAGTCAGCTCCAAAAACCATTACATCTTTCAAATCTTATAGTAATTGAGATTATCCGAAGAAGTGATTGATCATGACTCAGCGCTACTTAAAATGAACTTCGCATAATTCATGAAAGATAACTTCGAGTTTACGACAATTCTATGTTAAATTCATTTTCATCAGATCCGGATAACAGAAATAGCATCTATTTCATGAACAGCTGCATTGTAATCACTTCTGATGTTGTTTTGAAGATACAAGTATGGAACCACTTCACTTTTGTTGTTGTTGACTTTTTTATATTTTTTTTTGTACAAATATAAGCACAAAAAATCATTACTTTGCCAATAGTGACTACTCATTATGACATTTAAAAACAAGTAAGAAAATTTTAGTGAGTCTAGACCGAATATACGATATCCTATACCGTGCGTTTAGAGACCCTATCTCTTGGATCCAACTAAATAGATATAGAAAATAAGCATAAACCAAATTTGAGTGGGATTGTTATTAATTTTTTTGCCTTCGGATATAAAAATGTTAATATCGGATGCTATATTTATATGGGGAGTAGATCGAAAAACGTACCGATCTTGACCATATTTGGCAAAGTCACTTAGTTTTTTGTAATAACATAGACAAACCTAATTTAAGAAATATCTGGGCAATGTTTTTGTTTTTTGATAGATTTAAATGAAGATCGGGAATCAGCTTTATATGGGGGCTATGAATAAGAATTGTCCTATAGATTTTATTTTTGGACTACTGATTACTAGATGTAATTAACATAAACAAACCCAATCTGACCGAGATCTATGTGTTAATTTGGATATAATGACAATTTAAGTCGATCTCATAGGGGTCATTTGTATGGGGACTAGGTCTGAACCTGCACCGATTTTCACTAATTTCAACAGCGTTCATCCCATGGCTCACGTACCAAATTTCATCAAAATGTATTCATGATTGCGACCTGTAATTTGATTACAAGGACAGATGGACAGACGGACGGACAGATGGACGGATAATAGACACAGAAAGTGATTCTGATTCGATCGGTATAACAAAAGGTGGGACTAGGTCAAATATTTTTGCTAGTTACAAACATCAGCACAAAGTCATTATACCCTGACCATGTAGTGGTATAGGGTATAAAAACTTGAAGTCACTCTCAAATAACTAAAACGTCCAATCTATATTATCAGGATACTAAAGTATCAAATGCAAAGTGTCGTCAGCAGCTGACTTTTACCTAAAGTACCACTGCTGGCCTTGTCTTCCAACTAAATTTCTTTCCAGCTGGGAATGAAATGAAAAATTATCAGCGATTCTTGAGTTATAGCTAAAAAAAAAAACTAAGCAAACAAACATCAGGATAAGGAAAAAATATTAAAAAAAAAAAGTTTGAACCGAGAACGCCAAACCCATTGGAGGTTTTACTATACTGGCCTAACATTTTCACACGATCCCAGAAATGTTCCACAGTGTAATTGTAGAATTTACTTGAGATGTAGCCTCGTTTTTCAATGCCAATTATGATTGAACCATTTTTGGACAAAGTCACGCTATAAAATTATCAAATAAAATATATTTTCAGGCAACACTAGAATTATATCTTATTCAAATTCGATTTATATTTATTTTCACCATTCATTAAAGATCTCAACGAGTTTGGCCAGAGTTCAGACTATTTCTGTAAAAGTTTCATACAAACACGACTTGAAATTTCGCACCCCAAACACCGATCCCAGAAATGTGCCACAGTGTAATTGTAGAATTTACTTGAGATGTAGCCTCGTTTTTCAATGCCAATTATGATTGATCCATTTGTGGACCAAGTCACGCTATAAAATTATCAAATAAAATACATTTTCAGGCAACACTAGAATTATATCTTATTCATATTCGATTTATATTTATTTTCACCATTCATTAAAGATCTCAACGAGTTTGGCCAGAGTTCAGACTATTTCTGTAAAAGTTTAATACAAACTTGGAGCTGCTTTTGTAGCACTGATTTCCTGCAAAAAAAAAGTAACACTTTTGCTTTCTGGAAGTTATAACATGAGTCATTACTTGATTTTCCAAAGCTTTTTAAATAAAACAAGTCTAGATCGAGTCTACAATACCCTGTACCATAAGTTTCGAGAAATTATCTTAACAAACTTTGCTGAGTACACAATTGAATATTGAAATTAAGGAGAAACCATGTTCGAGTGGTATTGTTATTAATTTGCGCCCTGTAGATATGAAATAATTCACATCGGATTCTATTTTTCTTATAGGTATCAGGTCAAAAAATGGACCGATCATTAAATAATATCTTATTTTACTCAAAAAATATACCGACCAAATTTGAGAAAGATCTATAAAATAGTCCTATTTTCTTAATAGATTCAAGTGAATATCGGGACACATCTCTATATAAGAGCACTTGTTTATGTGTGCAATAATCACACAGTCAAAGTCGACCGATATCTATACTATCATCCAGAAGTATTTTCCACCGCTTCTCCTTAAATTTCAAACGTCTATATCTCCCTTATTTTTAATGAAAACTCCTGAAATTTAAAACATATATTCTTCATTATTTACTTTTACTATCCACATAAATATTATTTTGAAACTCTCCCCTATTTTTTAATTTGAGATTCATCAATGTGACCACTTTTATTTCGTAGAATTTTACGGATTGATCTGGTTTCATGCATTCTGCAGTTTATTCCACAGGTCTTCATTAGATATAGGACAAGCAGTTTAAACCTAGCTATCTAATTCATCCCACAGTAACTCTATTGGATTGAGGTTAGATGACTGTGGTGGCCATTCCATAATTTTTCAGGTTCCAGCTGATTCATGAGTCTCTGAATACTGCTTACAGATTTTTATTGTATGTTTTGGGTCATTATCTTGCTAAAATATAAATTTCCGACCCACAATTATTACCCCAGTGTCCAAGACACGATCTTTCGGTATAGTTTTGTATTGGGTTTTATCGAATATTCCTTCGATTCTGCATAACTCGCCAACATTTTCACCAGCAAAACAACCCCAAACAATTACGGAACTTCTCCCGTGTTTGACTGTTGCCACTAGCCATGCATTCGACGCACATTCTCCAGCCTTGTGCCTCACAAAAACTCGCCTCTTGGAACCGAACACTTCAAACTTTGATTTATTGTACCCAAGGACCTTACAGAAATCGTTGAAAGCTCAGTTTTCATTTTTTTAGGCCACTCTAATCGTATTATTTTATTTTGCGGGCGAAAATGGGGTTTTTTTTATGGCGATTCTGCCGTTTAAGCCAGCCATTATAAGGTGTCGTTTTAATGTGATCATACTTACTGCATTCGTTCGGTTATTGTTTACACGGGCGGCTATTTCTGGAAGTGTAGACGACGATTTCGTGTACTTGTCATATTACTATTATATGATCATTACATATTGTTGTTATATGTGATAATCTGGATCTTAAGGAAAGATAAGTCTATTTAATATGGGATATTTTTAAAGGGGCTAGGTCTGAGCAGGGACCAATTTCACCAATTTCAATAGCGATTATCCGAAAAAAGCTTATATACCAAATTCCATTAATATGTATTTATATTTGTGACCTGTAGTTTGATTACAAGGTTTACAGCAGTGGTGGTCATCGAGATAATTGAGTTAGTAATAGTGTTGATGAGCATGTGTTAGTTGTACTACACTGATCGAAATCCATAGGCGCACTTAAGATTATTTTTAAACATTGTTACATACCAGGCAATCCGCTTCATTTATTGCGTTTAAACAAAAGAAGATACTACTCTCCCATTTTTCATCCTACATTTTAGCTTTATTTTTACTTAAAATCTATTTATCAAATAAAAGCTTTAATAAAACAAAAAAATTGTTGTTGCTGTAAATATTCTCTGTGTACCTACCTATTAAAAAAAATATATATGAATTTCAAAAGGCAATGCGACATAAACCTGCACTGTTCAAAAGCTTTCGTAAGACTGAATGAAATTTTTGTTTACTTTTACTATTTGGTGAGTATTTTTGTTTTCGTTCGGCTGTATACATATAGGAAGCCGAGCACCAGCGTGCTTGGTATGGCCTTCACTGGTTTACAGAGAGACGGATGGATGGACGGACATCGGTAAATCGACTGAGTCGATTCTGATAAAAGGTGAGTCTAGATTAAATATTTTTGGTTACCAACATTAGCACAAACTTATTCTACCCTCACCAAAAGTACAAAATTAATAATTTTCAATCTAATATCGAACAGTCTTAATAAAAATAAAACTCTGATAAAAAACATATTTCTTTTTTGAAAAATCATATGAAGACATCTATCATACCACCTGTTGAGAATCTCTGCTTAACACTATATACCTCAATAATATTATATATACATAAGTATATAAACCATTCACATATGCTATATACTTATACTCGTATATGCTTATTGTTTATATAGATTTTAATGTTTATATACAAATCTATATAATTTCTTGGTAAAAGTTGTTCGTTTAAAAGTTTTTTTTTATTTTTTAATTTTTCTTCAAAAAGCCGTTTCTTAAATTTTTTATGGTTTGGTATGTCCGATTTATTAAAGGCCGCTATTTTAATTTGGTTTTGTAACTAATGATCATGTTTGTTGTTTTTTTTTTTTTTTTATTTCTTCTCTTAAAGCCATTGCTGATGTAGAGGATGATGTTGTTGATCAACTACTAGCATCGCTGCTATTCATCCATTATCATGGTTGATGCAATTTGTCTAGTTGTTGTTGTTTCTTTTTCACTGAAATTATGATTTAGAGTTCATTGTAACGATTTAACTCGTATATATGTAAGTGTATATGAAATTGGAAAAAAATTAACATTTTTAACAAATGAGAATTTTGAAAGCAAAAGTTTTATCGACTAATCTCCAGCTAATTGCAGTCCGCTTAACTAACAGATAGCAGTGGATATGAGTAAATATTAGATTGCTTAAGTGAATCGTAAATTTAATTTATTATACTTGAAGTCCAGTAGAAGGTCTCAGAATGTGGTTTCATTTATTAGGAACAATTGAGATTTTGATGCAACTATCGTAAAGTTATATCTGCTCTGAAATAAAGATTTATTGTTGCTAGTAGTTCATATTCCTGAGATAATTTGAGCAAAGTCCAAATATGCCGACTATTTTCTATATAAGGAATGCAAATTATTGTAACCAAAATCCGAATCTAATAGCCCATAGAATTATGTGTGATTTTTCTATAACCTTGTGCCGTTCTCCGTGTTTTCTTTTAAGTCATTTAGAACACTTTATTTCGTAATTAATATAGAATCCCTTGAAGTCATTATTTAATCAATAGATCAATGTCACTGTTCTACAACAAATATTCCTTAGAATTTAAATAATTTTAATAAAAACTATACTTTCAATTGTCATTATACATAAGGAATTAGTATATATTTGAACATAATTTTAAACCCTGTATATCCTTTTATTATTAACTGGCGGCCAAAACTCGTTAACTGTGACAGAGTAAAATTATTCTTATTTTGGAAAATGAAAAAATAATTTCGATCGAAAAATTTCGATAACGAACGCGACGATTAGATCTCTGTAAGCAGTTTCAAACACTATTACACACTAATTCTTATTTAGAATAAGAATAATAACAACAACAATATAGAAAAATCTTATTTTTGTTCAAGATTTTTTTATTTTCAATGAAATCTCGGGACCAATGGAACTGATTTCGATGATTTTAAACACGATCCTGGCCCAGATGTCAGTGACTCATTTTTAATAAAAATGAGTAACGCACCTGATTTATTGAGGACTTTTTCGTGATTTGCACAGATGGACAGACGGACATCGCAATATCAACTCCGCTTATTCTAAGGATGAAGCAATCGTATATTTTATGGGGTGCATACTTTTTTCTTCTAATTATTACAAACGGAATAACAAACGTATGTGTACCCTAAGCACACTGGTATGGCGGCATTAAAAAATCAAATAGGTTTTTGCTAAACTTTTACCTCCATTAAAATTTTGTAAATATGTGTAAACGAATTATTAAATAACATTGTAAATCTTTATATTAATACGTGGAGGTAAATTTGAGGGCACGGAGGAGTGTGAAATTTGGCATAGTTTTAGTTTATATGGAGGAGAATTATGGTATGATAAAATTTATATATAATATGCGTTAAAAATATATAAAATAAAATAAAATTAAATATTAATAATAAATGATTTTAGAAGAGCCTAAATGTATGCTAATCACTTTTAGCCAATTCACAATTCATCGCATTTCATTATAATTGTGAATTGCTAAAATTGATTAGCATAGGATCTTATAAAATTATTTATTAACAAACCCATTTATATATCTTCTGTGTGTTCAACAAATATTTATAATGAAATTTAATGCATTTTATTTTAATATTCATAAATTTTTCATATTAAAAAAACATGAAAAGAAAAAAATTGAATGAAAAATTTAAATTTCTTAGAATTTGCACTCGAATATCCTGTGCTGGGCTCTGCTAGTATACTTAATTAAGCAAAAGAAAAAAAAGACACAATATCTGGAACTTTTTAATATTAATTAGCAGACTCCAGCGCCCGAAATTCGAGTGCAATTTCTAGGCAGCTTTATTTTTCAACTTAGCCAATACACAAGCCAACACTTTTATGATTTATTATTATTGTGAATGAAGATACCAAACTCATTAACAAACACATTAACAAATTTAATAAAACACACATAGCATATGTGTAATTATATGTATGTGTTACTAGCAACTTTAAATGCAATTAACTCAAAATAAAGGACAAACTTTAAAAATCTGTAAATCTGCAAAATGTCTAAAAAGAATTACCTTTCAAATAATATAGTTTGGTCAAAATCGGGATAAAACGGTAGAACAAAACATCGGTCACAAGAAATCGCCTAGCCTATTAATATTATAGATTATATAGTTAAGTGAAATTTTATTATCAATAAATAAATAAAATTAAAAATTTACTAGTCCTTACTATATTTTATAAGGTCACTTATTTTTTGAAAAAACATATATAGGTACAAACCAAATTTGAGAAGAATTTGTGCAATATTTTTGTTTTTCATATGGGAATTATGATTAAGAATTATCCTATAGAGTTTATTTTTGGACTGCAGATGAATGGATGTAACACAAACCCAATTTAACCGAGATCTATATGATAATTTGGATATTAATGCGATTTAAGTCGATTCCATAGGGGGTCCTTATGGGGACTAGGTCTGAGCATGAACCAATTTTCAAGAATATCAAGAGCTCTAATTCTATGGCCGATAGAATTATATATATGAAATTGCTTAAAAATATATTCACATATGCGACCTGTAGTTTTATTACAAAGCTTACATGGATACACAGACGGGCGGACGGGCGGACGGGCGGAAAGTGATTCAGAGTTGATCGGTATAATAAAATATGGTTCTAAATAAATATTTTTGGTGGTACCATATATTAATACCTGAAGGTAAATGTTTAGTTCCCTTTTTAAGAAATATGCGGGCACGGAGGAGTGTGAATATGGACATAGTTACAGTTCATATGGAGAAGAAGCTGAGAATGATAAAATTTATGTTTAATCTGTCTTAAAAATATATTAAATTAAATAAAACAAAATATTTATAATAATTCCTTATACCCTATTAATGCGAATTATTTAAATTATATATCAGGTGCTCTGTGTTGAATTGTGAATTGCTAAAATTGATTAACATACCTTTGGGCTCAGTTAAATAAACATATATTTTTTATATACATATATAAATTAAACAAACTTTGGAAGACAAAAATTTAATGAAAAAATAATATTTCCTAGAATTTGCACTCAAATTTCGAATGCTGGGCTATACAAGTAAAGTATAAATAACTATTTACTTGGGTGAACTTAGGATAGTATTGTTCGTCATTTCTTCAAGCAGGTTGCATTTAAAATAGAATAAATCGGTCATCATTGTGCAAAGATATAACCTAAAATATGGAGACATCTCTAAAAATTGCTGAAAATTCAATGTGTTTGTTGTAATAATTAAGCATTAAAAGTATCAAATTGTTAACTTTTTCTAATATTTTGTTTACATTTCGTCGTTAGTAAATTATTGTGTTCTATATGTTTTTCGTTAAAGTTTAGTTGCTAAAGTTTAATTGCTAATTTAAAAAAAACTGAAACGATAAAATTGTTGCGACCTTCCTAACAAGGAAAGTACTATAGTTTGTTGTTTTTTCTGTTTAAAAAAATTCCTCTTTGAAAACGCCTCTAAGAGTAAGAACTATTAGAACTTAAACATGGATTAATCAAAAAAAAAAAAAACATATAGAACACAATAATTTACGAACGACGATTTGTTACAAAAAGTACACTAAGTCCAGATATTAATGTAAACGTAAAACCTCGGAAGAGGGTATCAAAGGTTCCTTTGTTGGTATTGTCCAGAAAATTTTCCACATTGACTTAAGAAACAATTTTATATTTTTAGAGCTGTATATAACGGGTGATTTTTTTGAGGTTAGGATTTTCATGCATTAGTATTTGAAAGATCACGTGGGATTTCAGACATGGTGTCAAAGAGAAAGATGCTCAGTATGCTTTGACATTTCATCATGAATAGACTTACTAACGAGCAACGCTTGCAAATCATTGAATTTTATTACCAAAATCAGTGTTCGGTTCGAAATGTGTTTCGCGCTTTACGTCCGATTTATGGTCTACATAATCGACCAAGTGAGCAAACAATTAATGCGATTGTGACCAAGTTTCGCACTCAGTTTACTTTATTGGACATTAAACCAACCACACGAATGCGTACAGTGCGTACAGAAGAGAATATTGCGTCTGTTTCTGAGAGTGTTACTGAAGACCGTGAAATGTCGATTCGTCGCCGTTCGCAGCAATTGGGTTTGTGTTATTCGACCACATGGAAGATTTTACGCAAAGATCTTGGTGTAAAACCGTATAAAATACAGCTCGTGCAAGAACTGAAGCCGAACGATCTGCCACAACGTCTAATTTTCAGTGAATGGGCCCTAGAAAAGTTGGCAGAAAATCCGCTTTTTTATCGACAAATTTTGTTCAGCGATGAGGCTCATTTCTGGTTGAATGGCTTCGTAAATAAGCAAAATTGCCGTATTTGGAGTGAAGAGCAACCAGAAGCCGTTCAAGAACTGCCCATGCATCCCGAAAAATGCACTGTTTGGTGTGGTTTGTACGCTGGTGGAATCATTGGACCGTATTTTTTCAAAGATGCTGTTGGACGCAACGTTACGGTGAATGGCGATCGCTATCGTTCGATGCTAACAAACTTTTTGTTGCCAAAAATGGAAGAACTGAACTTGGTTGACATGTGGTTTCAACAAGATGGCGCTACATGCCACACAGCTCGCGATTCTATGGCCATTTTGAGGGAAAACTTCGGAGAACAATTCATCTCAAGAAATGGACCGGTAAGTTGGCCACCAAGATCATGCGATTTGACGCCTTTAGACTATTTTTTGTGGGGCTACGTCAAGTCTAAAGTCTACAGAAATAAGCCAGCAACTATTCCAGCTTTGGAAGACAACATTTCCGAAGAAATTCGGGCTATTCCGGCCAAAATGCTCGAAAAAGTTGCCCAAAATTGGACTTTCCGAATGGACCACCTAAGACGCAGCCGCGGTCAACATTTAAATGAAATTATCTTCAAAAAGTAAATGTCATGGACCAATCTAACGTTTCAAATAAAGAACCGATGAGATTTTGCAAATTTTATGCGTTTTTTTTTAAAAAAAAGTTATCAAGCTCTTAAAAAATCACCCGTTATAAAAAGAACACTTCCTACAAGTTTCAAAGCGAGTATAAATTTAGTACTCGACAAAAAGGAAAAAGAAAAAAAATATATATATAGGGGGTTTCACGTCAAGTGCACCAACTTTTGAAACCGATGTCTTCCGATCGCCATGAAATTTGTACCAATGTTAGTCCTATTGGATAGTAGTTTAAACACAATTTTTCAACAAGATCGGTCCAGATCTCTCTGAGTTAAAGGGGATCAAAATTTGACATTTTGCCCAAAGAGGTGTTTTTTCTCATCCATGTAACTGATTACCTATTGTTCTTAGAAAATTTTCTCCCAAATAGTTTAGATAGCTATTTCTTCAATATTTCGGAAAAAAATACTTAAAAAAAATTTTTTTTTATACTTTTTTTTTGGTAAATCAAAGCATATTTTGCTTTTTTTTTGAAAAATGGCATTTTTTTTTCATAAGAAAGCTTAGGATTTTTCCTTTAAGAGCTTTTTGGTCGCTTAGTGGGATGGGAGTGGGATATCTATCAAAATAAATGTTTTGTAACTCAAGACAACGGTTTTTCAATTTTTCACAAATGCACTATTTTGAGTTTTTCCTATTTGTGTGTAAAACCTTACAAATAAAACTTATACTGAGAAACTAGACAAATTAAACTTTCCGAAGGTATGTAATATACCTTCATAACATAACAGAAGAGAATGGTTCTCTGTAACCTGAAAGAGTTATTTGCAACATTTCAATCTGAACACGAGGATGTTAAAATTGGCTTCACGAAATTTACCCAAATGAGGCCAAAACATTGCGTTTTGGCAGGGAGCAGCGGAACTCACACAGTATGCGTTTGCATTTACCATGAAAATGTTAAACAGATGTTGAAGGAAATCAACTTAAAGTATTTAACAGATGATTCGCCAGAATATTTACACGATTACCGCGATTGCCTTAAATTGACTATGTGTCCTAATGCAACAACTTCTTGCCACTTAGGTGAATGTACCAATTACCCGAAAACCACATTCAACAAAGAAAATTTAATCAACTGTTTAGATCAAGAATATATAGAGGAGGTCAAATTTGATTCTTGGATTCAGACTGACATATGCACATTGAAAACAATCATTTTAAATATGGATGATTTTGTGGAAGAAATGTGTACAGGATTGCTAAACTTGAGAACCCATGACTTTTTAGTTAAAGAGCAATGGTCATTCTTCAAGGATTTGAAGATACATTTGAAGTCTGGTGAATTCGTTATTTCATATGATTTCGCAGAAAACTATAAATATGTTCTTCAGGATGCCATACAAGCATTCCACTTCAATAACGACCCAGCAACTATATTCAGTTATTTACTACATGAAAGATGAAAAACTGGAACACAAAAGTATGGCAATCATATCCGACGATTTAAAACATGATACCGTTGCAGTTTATTGGTACCAGAAGATAATACTAAAATATCTAAAATCTAAATTTACAGTAAAGAAGGTATACTACGTTTCGGACGGAGCTTGTCAAATTCTAAAAACAAAAGTAGCTTCGCAAATCTTATGGCTCATGAAAAAGATTTTGTAATGCCAGAGTGGCATTTTCATCCTACTGCTCATGGTAAAGGAGCATGTGATGGTATTGTAGCAAACCTTAAAAGAAATGCAGCGAAGTATAGCCTCCAGTGCTCTCGTCAAGATCGCATCTTAGATGCGACTGCTTTATTCCATTGGGCAATGAATTATTGTAAAGAAACTAAAATAATTTTTAGTAGCAAAGAGGATCATCAGGAAACATTGAAAACACTGCAGAGCAGATTCGATGCTGCGGTAACAATCGATGGCACCGCTCAATACCATGCTTTTATACCGCTTGTCGATGGAAGACTCAAGTTGAAAAAGTTTTCTGCCTCTATTCAATGCGATTTCTTTCCAAAGCCAACAAATAAACCATCAGCGAAATCAACAGCTGAACCTAGTAACGCCAAGAAAGGATTGACAAAAAAAAAAAAACGCAGTAAATAAAGGCGACAAAAAAGCTGGATTAAAGACTGGGTATTTAAAAATTTACAAGACTTAAATACTTCATCAGCTACATTAAATTAAGTATAAAAATAGTTATGATATAAATGGATCTAATGCAATTAAGATTAAATTTTAATAAATTATTTATCTTTTTATTTTTAATATTATTATTATTATACAGTAATTTAATTATTATTACAAATAAATAAAAAATAATAATTTTACAACATTTCTATAGAAAAAAAGTGATTTTTTTCCTGAGGTTAACAGATTCTGTGTATTACAGTATCGAGGGTATGAAATTTTAGTTAGGTATGTTACATACCTTCGGAACGGTTAATTTGTCTAGTTTCTCAGTATAAGTTTTATTTGTAAGGTTTTAGACACAAATAGGAAAAAATTCAAAATAGTGCCTTTGTAAAAAATTGAAAACCCGTTGTCTTGAGTTACAAAACATTTATTTTGATAGATATCCCACTCCCATCCCACTAAGCGACCAAAAAGTTCTTAAAGGAAAAATCCTAAGCTTTCTTATGAAAAAAAAAAAAAAAATGCCCTTTTTCAAAAAAAAAAAAAAAAAAAAAGCAAAAATGCTTTGATTTAGCAAAAAAAGTCTAAAAAAAATTTTTTTTCTTTAAGTATTTTTTTCCGAAATATTGAAGAAATAGCTTTCTAAACTATTTGGGAGAAAATTTTCTAAGAACAATAGGTAATAAGTTACATGGATGAGAAAAAACACCTGTTTGGCCAAAATGTCAAACTTTGATCCCCTCTAACTCAGAGAGATCTAGACCGATCTTGCTGAAAAATTGTGTTTAAACTACTATCCAATAGGACTAACCTTGGTGCCGATCGGAAGACATCGGTTTCGAAAGTTGGTGCACTGCCTGTAATTGACCATATTAACGGATGACTCATTTATAAAATTAACCCAATACACATAAAATTGAGCGAATTACATCTCGGCCACTTTCTATACTAATGTATGAAAATTTGTTCTTCTGTCAAGTTTGAGATAATTTTACAGAAAATTTTCAATAATGACTTAATACAAATTTGTATTTTTTAGAGTTGCCAATGTGAGAACAATATTTCTTTTTAATTTCAAACCATGCCGACAGTATTTTTGGGGCTGGCACACTACTACTCGATAAAGGTCGACCGGTTACTATACGAATGTCTGAAACCCTTCCCGCCATGGAAGTTTAACATAATTTTACAAATATGTTTACAAAAATACATGACAAAACTTAATACAATTGGAGTCCGCCATATCACCAGATTATTTTTCTAAAATACTAAAACACTCGAATTTACTACTACTCGAAAAAGATCAGTAATTAAAAAAAATTAAAAAAAAAAAATTAATATAAAATTTTTTTTTTTCAACTACTGCAACTGATTACATTTCAAAATTAAGCCATTCCGACCAAAATTATAGAGTTGGTGAACTACTACTCGAATAATATCAGCCAGTTTCCATACAAAATTTATGAAAACATACACTCCACAAAAGTTTAGCATCGATTTACGAAAAACTCTTAAGGAACACATGGTACAAATTTTTATTCCATAAAGTTTAGAAGAGCTCATATCCATTGTACCCGGATATACACTTAAGCCAGAAAGTCGGCTTGTTGTGCACTCTACATTTCCACATACATCCGATTTCTGTCCCTGTATTAACTTAGAAATTCGGTTTCATCAACAAAATTCCTGAGTGTTTTCTAACTTATCCCCCTAAGACCCATCAGGCTGGGTAGATGTCTGACATTTGTTCTCGCAGGACAGTAACAAAGGTAGCGTTCTTGGGATTCGTCATCCTCTCCGCAAGCTCTACACGTGTCCGATTCTGCCCACCTATATGATATAAGTGAGCCATTAGTTCAGGGTGTCCAGTAAGAATGCCTGTTACCCTACTATGTTCCCTTCTACTTAGATTTAGGATTTCTTTAGTTTTTGAGCGGTGGGAAATGCCCCATAATATCGTTGCGACCTTACTCACATCAGTTCCTTCCAAAATTGATACTGTAAGCAGGTCGCCCAGTCCGCTAGTTTCAATTTGAGAGACTTGAAAGGTACTGGGTTTTCTCGCTTCCTATTATACCACTGTGTCCTGGGATCCAAACAATTTTAAGTCTGACCCTTGCGGAGGAGTTTGCAATCTTCTCCTTACAAGAAAGTCCTTGATTTAGTTATGTCCGATGATATCGCCCTGATAGTCCAAATCATGTTTCCGGGATTTGGATCCAAACAATTTCAAGTCTGCCCCTTGTGGAGGAGTTTGCAATCTTCTCCTTACAAGAAAGTCCTTGATTTAGTTATGTCCGATGATATCGCCCTGATAGTCCAAATCCCGGAAACATGATGATTTCGGACAAAACTAGATCAAGGACTTTCTTGTAAGGAGAAGATTGCAAACTTCTCCACAAGGGGCAGACTTGAAATTGTTTGGATCCCAGAACACAGTGGTATAATGGGAAACGAGATCTCTGGCGAACTTTCTTGGAAAGAAATAACTAAGAAAACCCAGTTTTACCATACAGACTAGATCCGTCCCTATAGTAGTTTGACTTTGGAAGGTTTTGTAGAGTATTCCCATTCATCGAGCTTTCCGCGACTGGTATTCGTATACTGCAGAGTTTTTTCGTCAACATTTCCGCGATTCTAAAACAGCTAATATCCACTGTGTTGAATCCCGGTACTTGGTCAAAAATAGTTTGGCATCTGGTGACATGGTCGGTGAAATATTCCCTGTTATCCTTAATCGTAGCATGCCCAGTGCTGACTCACATTTATTTCTAATCTCTATTGGATGTATAGATAGAATAGTATCTGAAGTCCTCATAGATGTAGTCCGTATTGCACCATTGATTCCTATGGAGCAGAGACCCTGTATCTTCTGAGGTAGTTTAATGCAGCATTTCCTATACATTGATATCCATATGATTACGGATGTATAAGTTAGAAAAGGTCTAATGACACTTGTGTATAGCCAATGTGTCATCCTCGGGTTTAACCGGTTTTGTACCTATAGCTCTCCTACATATGGCCCATATACGGTGAGCTTTCGCAACCTTGTTATCAATATGTTTCTTCCATACGAGTGCATTACGTTCTTAAAATTCCAAAGCATTCCGACCATAATGGTCTTTAACAACTAATTAATTCTTAAAAGACTCATGAAGGAATTAATTCTCTGCAAATGAAATCCTTAAGAATTGAACTTTTGTATACATTTTTTATTGTAAAGAATAATACATTAGAGAGAACATTCTGCACCAGTTTTGCTTTAGTGCATATAAGGCGAAATTCCCTTTAAAAAATATTTGAAAAAAATAACCTTTCAGAGTGTTTTTTATCAGACTTTTCAAAATATTTATGTATACATTTCTTATAAAAACCCCTACATTAAGATGCAAAATATCACAACAAAACTTATATAACATTTGGTAATAATTTAACAATCGAACACCTCTTCCCTTTAAAATACCAAAAAAAAAAAAAAAAACAACAACAATATTGTTAAAAGATTATAGAAACTACTTAATAATAGAGTACAAGTACTTAAAAATCAACAGCTGAACTGAAATTACAAAAACCGTGCAAGAAGAAGAAGAAGAAGAAATAAACCAAACCCACATACAACATACATACATACTTACATACATAATAGATATGAATCCAAAAACAAAAAAAAAACTCATCCAAAACAATTTATTTATTTATTTGTACTGACCATTTTTTATAATTTTTTTTTTTTGATAAAAAACAAAGTATGAATTGTACAAAATTAAGCGTTAAAGGCGATAGTTACGCATATCTAATGCATGAGTATATATATCCATATGTATGTATGTGTATGTGTCTGCTTAAGTATATGCATACAAATATATTGCGTACGTGTTTGACTTGTATATGAATGATTTTGTACGTTTGTTTGTTGGTTGATCTTAACATGTTGATATGATAAAATTTCACTTTCTTTTCGTTAAAGTTTTTAACAAAAAAAAAAAAATGCTTGTTTTTTTTTTGTATTTGTTTCTTCTTTGCTTAAGCATTTCTTAAAGCAATTTATGTTTATGGTTTAGAGAAAAATCAACTTCTTTTCATTTCTTAATATGGCATGTCTTCCTCAGCCTTGTCGTTGTCGTTATCTTCTTCTTCGTTAGCTTGAAAAAAAAATCATGTTTTCTTGTCTTCACGGCATTTTTTCTAAACCACATTCACTTCTTTGTCTCCCCTTTTTTGCCACCGCTAGTCTAGTAAAATAAACTTTAAAACCTTTCATCTTAAGAGTTTAAATGGAAGCCTATATGTTTAACCCTTTAATGGTTAAAATAAAGTTATGTGACAACTGTCTAATATACAAAGCGAAAACTAGTAAAAACGAAAAAAAAAAAAAAACAAAATGAAAATGAAAGTAATTTTTTTTTGTTTTGATGGTCTTTCAAATTGAAAAGAATTTCATACATTCCTTTTCTGAACTTACAAATAAATACTCGCATATAAATAAAAGTAAAAGTTTTTGTTTTGACAATCCATGCTTTCAATTTGACTTTTAAAGCCAAAAAGAAGAAACCATTTGATTATAGAATAAAAAATTCTAAGTTAAGTACGTGAGCAGAAATATCTATACAAAAAAAGTTATCGATAAAAGTGTCATCGCTTGTTAAAACAGCTGTTGAATTCACAAAGAGTAAAATAGACAAAAAAAAAGTACAAATAAAAGTAAAAGTTTTTGTTTTGACGATCATTTTTGACCGTTAATTTAAAAATTAAAAAAAAAATATTTAAATAATGGTTAAAGTTTTTGTTTTGAAGAAAACCGTATTAGAAAGAATGCCATACATTTAATTTGGCTTTTGAAGTTAAAAGCAGATTCCGTTTAATACAGTATATAAGATTCTTATCTAAAGTTGCCAGCATAACAAGTAAGAAAAGTATACTCAGTCTGGGGTGACTATACGATACCCTATACAATGTTTTCAGAGAATTAGTCTTAGGTCCAACTAATTGGATTTAGAAAATAAACATATACCAAATCTGAGTGGAATTTGCCTGCAGATCTGAAAAAGTTCATGTCGGATGCTATATTTATATGGGGACTAGGTCGAAAAATGGACCGATCCTGACCATATTTGTTAAAGTTCTTATTTTTTGAAAAAACCATATATAAACCAAATTTGAGAAAAATCTATGTAATATTTTTGTTAGGTTTGGGTGAAGATCGGGAAGCAGCTTTAGATGGCGGCTATGACTTAAAATTTCCCTAGTTTTTAATGGATGTAATAATCATACACAAACCAAATTTGACCGAGATATATAAAATATTTTGGTTCTTATGGCAATTTAAGTCAATTTCATAGGGATCATATATATCGGGACTAGGTCTGAACATACACCGATTTTTTCTAATTTTATCGAAGATAGAAGCTTATATAACAAATTTATCAAAATGTATTTATATTTGTGGCCTGCAGTTTGATTACAAAGTAAACTTGGAGAAGTTAACTAAGAAAGTGATTCTGAAACGATCAGTATAAGTAAAGATGGATCTAGGTCAAATAGTTTGCTAGTTACCAAAATCAGTACAAACTTATTATACTAACCTAACTAACCTAATCTCGGAGTGGTATAGGGTATAAATATATGTTATTACTGTTGTTAAATTTTTGAATTTTTTTGGCTCCTGAAATTTTTTTAGATTTAATTTAAACTAGAGGACCCCTGCTGCTCTGCAGCATTATATCTATATATATAAAATTCATTTTCTGTTTGTTTGTTTGTTTGACCGCTCTACAAATTTTTATTTTTCAAAGGATTTTCCTGAAATTTTGTACACACGATCTCTATACCCCAGGAAAGGTCGCCATATACTTTTTACCGGCCACGCCTACTTTTACGCCCACTTTTTATGTAAAATTCATTTTCTGTTTTTTTCATATTTGTTCACTATACAAATTTTTATTTGTTAACAAATTTCTCTGAAATTCGGTACACACGATCCCTGCACTCCAGCTAAGGTCGCCATATACTTTTTATCGACCACGCCTACTTTTACGCCCACATTTTATATACAATTCATTTTCTGCTTTTTGGTATATTTGTTCGGTATAAAAATTTGTATTTTTCAACGCATTTCTCTGAAATTTGGTACACACGATCTTTGTACCTCAGGCCAGGTCACCGGGTGATTCTTGCGGCCACACCTACTTTTACGCCCACTTTTTATATACAATTCATTTTCTGCTTTTTGGTATATTTGTTCGCTATACAAATTTTTATTTTTCAACCGATTTCTCTGAAATTTGGTACACACGATCTCTCTCCTCCAGGGAAAGTCGACATATTCTTCGTACCGGTCACGCCTACTATTACGCCCACTTTTTGTATACAATTCATATTCTGTTTTTTGGTACATTTGTTCGCTACACAATTTTTTTTAACGGATTTCTCTGAAATTTGCTAAACACGATCTCTGTACTCCAGAGAGGTCGCCATATGATTCTTGCCGGTCACGCCTACTTCTACGCCCGCTTTTTATACAAAATTAATTTTCTGTTTTTTGTATATTTGTTCACTATAGAAATTTTTATTTTTCAAGGGATGTCTAAAATTTGGTCACACGATCTCTATACTACAGGGAAGGTCACCATATGCTTCTTAGAGGCCACGCCACTTCTATGTATGTATATAAAACTTATTTTTTCCTTTTATTTGTTTCTTTATTTGATTGCTATAGAAACTTTTATTTTTCAATGGCTTTCTTCGAAATTTAGTACATATTCCAGGGAAGGTCGCTATATGATTTTTACCGACCACGCCTACTTTTACGCCCAATTTTCTTATAAAATTCATATTTTGTTGTGTGGTATATTTCTTCCCTATACAAATTTGTAATTTTCAATGGATTTCTCTGAAATTTGGGTTGCGCGGATATAACTACACGGTGAACAAATTCCCCAAACTTAAAAAAAGGTACCCAAAAGAAATGAACAAATTCCCCATTTATTTTTAATCGAAATAAAAAATGAACTTACTCCCCAAATTTATTCTTAAATTTGTACATATTTTTTTTTAATGAATTTTGTTAAATATTTATTTTAGTAAACATTTGCATACTGCTCTCAATATACATATGTCCAACAATAAATTCATTTAAAATAAGTATTCTTTTAAAAATAAGTTGGCCACAGCTGCGCGGCAGCACAGGTGTGCTTGCCAAACGCGCGGAAGCGGCGCGCGGCGTGCGACCGCGGACTCGGACGCGACGCGCTCTCGGAACACAGCTCAGCTAAAATATCGCAATGCTCTAAAAAATATCTTTTAGGAATTAAAATAAGTTAACGAGAACTAAGCGGAGGCACGGGTAGTAGCTGCGAGGAAGCGGCGCGAGGCGCGCGGACGCGACGCGCTCGCGGAACACAGCTCAACTAAAATATCGACCTTGGACTCGGACGCGACGGATGCGCACGCGATGCCCTTTCGGAACACAGCTCAGCTAAAATATCGAAATGCTGTAAAAAATATGTTTTAGGAATTAAAATAAGTTAACGAGAACTAAGCGGAGGCACGGGTAGTAGCTGCGAGGAAGCGGCGCGAGGCGCGCGGACGCGACGTGCTCGCGGAACACAGCTCAGCTAAAATATCGCAATGATCTGAAAAATATATTTTGGCGATTAAAATAAGTTGACAGCAACTGCTCGGCAGCACGGGTGTGGCTGCCAAACGCGCGGCGCGCGACCGCTGACTCGGACGCGACGGATGCGCACGCGACGCGCTCTCGGAATACAGCTCAGCTAAAATATCGCAATGCTCTAAAAAATATGTTTTAGGAATTAAAATAAGTTAACGAGAACTAAGCAGCAGCACGGGTAGTAGCTGCGAGGAAGCGGCGTGAGGCGCGCGGACGCGGACGCGGACGCGACGGAAACGGACGCGACGCGCTCGCGGAACATAGCCTACCAAAAATATCGCAATGATCTGCGGGTCTGGCTGCCAAACGCGCGGAAGCGGACGCGACTCGCTCGCGGAACACAGCTTAGTGAAATGTCGTATGATAAATTTTATTGAATGCATTAATTCAATTTTTAAAAGTTTTGATTCCTTTAATTTGCGGCCCATTCCGTTACATTTGATGTTTATAAATAAACTGAAAAAAAAACTTAAAGCGGTTTCGCTCCTTATTTTTGAAGCATTTTTGCTGCAGCATCTTATAAAAACCTTCTAAATTAAAAAACCAAAAACTTTTTAATTGAAATAAAAAATGAATTTACTGCCCATACAAATTTTTGGGGAGAAAGTTCCTTTTATTCTGGAATTTGTTAATTGGGGACTAAGTACTCAGCGCCTGGTAAGCATAGTGAACCATTTTTTAAGTCAAAGACCTTTTCATCCCGGGCAAGACCGGGTAAAAACAGCTAGTTATATTATATTAATTTTTATAATATAATACCAAAATTTGCCAAGATAAGTTAACGTAGAGTAATGCCAAAATATGCCAAGAGAAGTTAACGTACAGTAAAAGTAAAGTTGATTGTCCACGCATAACTTTCCTCAAACCCAACGAATTTAAGCAGTTAATAGCTCAAAAGAAGGAGCTTGATCCACAGAGTGTTCTTTGACCTATGTCAACAGCCTACGTTAATTAGAACTCTAGTTATAGAGGTTTGAGAGAAGAAAAATATTGAAAAAAATCTTGAATGCAAAGTTTATTCATAAATTCTATTAATATATAAGAAAGATTTATATATTTGATTTATCATTACGTTTTGCAACTTATAAAAGCCAAATGTGAAACAATAGAGTTGTAATAGAACTTCAACAAATATGTTTTATAAATGATTGACTCAAGCTAATTTTTTTATTGAAAAACATGTCGAGGGTTTATATTCAAAAGATGCTATCTGACAATTACAATAAAATTAATTTTTAGTTTCAAACCCGTCTCTGATATAATTCTTACTAGCGAAGCCCAGTAGCAAATTCTAGGAAATATTATTTTTTCATTTAATAAATATTTTTATAAGAGCCTAAAGGTATGCTAATCAATTTCTGCCAATTCACAATTCAACACAGGGCTTCTGTAATGTATAATAAACACACAACCGTATGTTCTTTATATATGTGTTGGTATCTCCTTTAAATGTATATTACTCAAAAAAAAAAAAAAAAATGTTCCAGACGGTGCAAATCTGTAAATATGGTGGACAGCTAAAAAGAAATACCTTTCAAATGAGGTATTCTTGGTCAAAATCATTTGGTAAATAAAATTTCTATATCGGTCACAAGAAATCGCCTTGCCTATTAATATTATAGATCTATAATAATGATTTAGTTTTAAACATCGATATTGTGACTTTTTTTAGAAAACCGATCGATGATACTTTATGATTAAAGGAATAATTTGATTTTGCTTAATCTCCTTAAAAGCACTTAGCACTTTTTGAGTATAAAACCTAGATATTAAATAAAATTTCAAATAAGAATAAACAAGCAATGATTTTACAATGCCCAAAATCACTGCATTCGGCAAAGTTTTGCACAATTGGGTGACTTAAATTCATTAGCTACAAAGTTAATATTATTGGCTTTATAGCCCTTCAAAACCCTTTTACCGGTCGCTAGCCAAGTTTGGCTAGAAAAGAAGAGGACCTTTATGCTTTTTAGATAGGGGTAAGATGGATTTTTGCAAGAAGTATTTAATGTCAATTTTGCATTTTATTACTAAGGCACGAGAATCATGTCATTACATAAATTTTTATATGTATTTGTATTTGTATTTATTTATTAAATTTCATTTTCCATTACAACAATACACAGTATCTTATAAATTACAGTAATGGAATCAGATAAGTTATTCATTATATTTAACATCAATAGTTCTTAATCTAAATTTAAAATATTTATGAAGTACAGCTGAAAAACAATAAAAATAAAATCAACTAAAGTATTGATATAGTAATTTTCTAAGCCCTATTGCGTTGCATGTATTTTGCATAACATTACGAAGTTGGTTCCATAGACGAATAGTTAGAATAAAAAATTTACATTCATAGGCATGGTCCCGGTATTTAAATTGAATTATTCGATTTTCTCTGGAAGATCTTGCGAACCTTAATCGTTCAAAAAGATATTTTGGAGCCTTGGTTATAATAACACTGTCCAACAGCATTTTTGGAACAGAATAGCGACCCCATAATTATGAAAGGGTATGTTGAGTAGATCATTATTGTAGAACAAACTTATGGTCCAGCACGTCTGAGTATTTTTTTACAGTGGGTCAAAGTTTTCATTTTTTGGTCGTAGGGAGCATTATACTTTATGAAAAAAATGCTGTAAGTTAATGTCTGAGAGAATTCTTATGGTCAGAGTTGTATTGTGGAATTGTATCAGGATTATTTTTGTGGAAGATCTTAACCCTCTAACTGGTCTCTTTATGGGTCAATTTGACCCTTTTTTCGAGAAAATCAAAAAATATCCTTTAAAAAAGGACATTTAAGGATTAAAATATTCTACGAAAATGTTTGCCGAAAAATTTCAGTGGGGGTCACCAAAGACACCATTGTTGTAAATAAAGATCTTTATGCTTAATTAGTAAAATTATACACCAACATATACAAAACAGGTAAAAACGGCGTCAAGTTCGGCCAGGCCAAACACTGAGTTCTCGCGTCTAGTCAGCTGTGACTTACAAATCGGGTGTGATATTTATTAAAATTAATAATAAAAAATAAAAGAAAAAATTCAAGCATAATTGAGCTACTAAGCAGTACATATCGGGTGTGATTTTTACTAAAATTAATATAAAACAAGTAAGAAAATTATAGTCGGTCTAGACCGACTATACGATACCCTATACCATGCTTTTAGAAACCCTATCTCTTAGGCCCAACTAACTGGACATTGAAAATAAGCAAAAACCAAATTTGAGTGGGATTTTTATTAATTTTTTTGGCTGCAGATATGAAAAAGTTCATATCGGATGCTATATATATAAAGAGACTAGGTCCAAAAATGGACCGATCCTGATCATGTTTGGTAAAGTCTCTTGTATTTTGGAAATATATATACAAACAAAATTTGAGAAGAATCAGTGCAATATTTTTGTTTTTTAATAGATTTAAGTGAAGATCGGGAAGCAGCTCTATATGGGGTCAAAGGGATCATTTGTGGACTACTCATTAGTGGATGTAATGAACGCATACAAACCCAATTTGAGTAAGATCTATATGACAATTTGGATCTTATGGCAATTTATGTCGATTTCATATGGGTAATTTGTATGGGGGCTAGGTCTAAACATGGACCGATTCTCACCAATTTCAATAGCGTTCATCCCATAGCCGATAGAAGCTTATATACCAAATTTCATCAAAATATGTTCATATTTGCGACCTGCAGTTTGATTACAAGCTTTACATGGACACACAGACGGACGGACGGACATTGTTAAATCAACTCAGAAAGTGATTCTGATTCGATCGGTATAATTAAAGATGGGTCTAGGTCAAATATTTTTGGTTGTTACAAACAGCAGCACAAAGTCATTATACCCAAACCACGTAGTGGTATAGGGTATAAAAAGAAAAAAATAAAGCTTAAATAAGCATGGCGGATTCTGTTTGCAAATTAAGAGATTGGTTTTGTTTTATTTGTGGACATTTTACGCACCATCAAAGCAGAAGAAAGATATTGCCTACAATTGAGGAACCATATTTTCTTTTCTTTGGAATACAATTTTTATCTGAAGCTTGGATACCAAAAACCGTATGTACTACTTGCGAAAGTGGTCTTTTGACCTGGTACAAAGGCGGTACTAAGGCGCTGCAATTTTCTAAGCCTATTACATGGATTGAACCTGAAGATCACAAATCAGATACATGCTATTTCTGCGTAAATTACAAATTTGGCAGAAGCCAAAGGCACTACGCGACAATGACATACGAAGCAACAAATAATGTCATTTTACCAGAAGTGCGCTGTGAAAGTGTTCCGGTGCCTCAACCGACTACACATACAGTTTCGGCCAATATGACAGTCGCCAATACAGAAATAACAGCGGCGGTTGAAAACATATCAGATATAAGTTACTTGCCTCTTGATGGTTTAAACATATGTCCTAATTTGGTAGACCAAGCTTATTTTGAAGATCTTGTAAGAGATTTAGTACTAACAAAAGAGAAAGCTGAAATATTATGTTCCAGATTGAAAAACAGGAATTTTATAAAAGCCGATGTAAAAGTTACATTTCCAAGAAAAAGACACGCCGATCTGGAAAGTTATTTTAAAAAATCAGAAGAACTTGTATACTGTTGTAGTATTGAAGAGGTTCTAAAATATCTAAAGCTTCCACTGGACTCTTCCGCTTGGCGACTATTTATAGATAGTTCAAAATACAGCTTAAAAGCAGTTTTACTGCACAATGGAAATCAGCATCCATCAATACCGGTTGCGTATTCCACAAAAAAGGAGGAAACATACGCAAATATTTCAAATCTCTTAAATAAAATTGAATACTATAAATATAAACGGGAAGTATGCGCACACTTCAAAATGATTGCAATATTGACTGGAATGCAAACAGGATACACAAAATATATGTGCTTTCTTTGTAAATGGGATTCACGTGTTACCAGCAGCCATTATCATATTAAATATTTCGAAGAACGTAAAGAAAATATTATTGGTGACTTTAATGTAATCCATGAATCCCTTGTCCCAAAAGATAAGGTCATACTTCTACCGCTGCATATTAAGTTGGGCGTGGTGAAAAATTTTATTAAATGCTTAAATACACAAGGAAATGCTTTCAAACGCATTCAAACAATTTTCCCCAGATTATCTGCAGCCAAATTAAAAGAAGGTAACATACGGTTTTAAGAAATAATTTATTTCATTCAATGCAAATCACCTTTTCTAGGAATGCTCGTTGGACCCGATATAAGAAAATTATTACAAGATGAAGAATTTTATGGTCATCTGTCGGATATGCAAAAGACAGCATTTGACTTTATGCAGCTGGTTATATCAGAATTCCTTGGAAACTCAAAAGCACAAAACTATGCAGAAAATATTGAAAGCATGCTAATCGGTTTTAACAATATTGGCGTTAAGATGTCACATCTCAATTTTTTTTAAAGAAAACCTTGGAGCGGTTTCAGATGAACACGGTGAAAGGTTTCATCAGGATATAAAGGTATTGGAAGAAAGATTCAAAGGGAAATCCCAAAGTGTAATGCTCGCTGAATACGTATGGGGGCTTTTACAGAAACCTTGACCCATCGGAACATTCACGTCAAGCTAAATACAGGAAAGCGTATTAAGTTTAATCTTTAATCCATTGTCATACTACTGCTATTTCCCAATTCCCTTTTACTCGAAAATTTGAAGCAAAAAAATAAATATACTATAATAAACCAGTGTTAAAACAAAATTATAATTTTTTTATAGAAGTTGGCGTGTAATTTTGCCAATTGTGTCTTTGGTGACCCCCACTGAAATTTTTCGGCAAACATTTTCGTAGAATATTTTAATCTTTAAATGACCTTTTTTAAAGGATATTTTTTGATTTTCTCGAAAAAAGGGTCAAATTGACCCATAAAGAGACCAGTTAGAGGCTTAAGATCTTCCACAAAAATAATCCTCATACAATTCCAAAATACAACTCTGACCATAAGAATTCTCTCAGACATTAACTTACAGCATTTTTTTCATAAAGTATAATGCTCCCCTCTACCAAAAAATGAAAACTTTGACCCACTGTAAAAAAAATACTCAGACGTGCTGGACCATAAGTTTGTTCCACAAAAATGATCTATTCTGTTCCAATGAAAATGATCGCTATTGTGTTCCATTCAAAAAGTCTTAATTTGTTGGACAGTGAAATTTTATGTAGGAATACAATGTTTTTGAATTTAATATAGTTGTCAAAAGACATATGTAAGACATGACATGAGTATTGGGATACATGATCAAATTTTCTTAATCCAAAGATATAGCGAATAATGTTATTGAAAGTTGCAGTTAGTTTCCTGTTATCCCAAGAGTTGCAACCTGTGAAACCTCAGATATATATAGTAATGTTGGTTAAAGATATATTTTGGCAAGCAGCAATCTTATTTTCGGTGGAGTAAGGTGCTGTGTTAAACATAAGCTTCTTAACATACTATAAATTCTGCCACAGGATTGATTAATATAATCTGAACAAGTCAGAGTTCCATTAAACACAACACCGATATTTTTTACAGAGTCCACGATGTCAATTTTAGAGACCCCCAAGGAAGACATTTATCTCATTCTCCAAATGCATCACTTTCTTATTTTTTTTTTAATTAATCAACATTCAGGGGATGCCCCCTACAGATGCAGTTCATTGTGTTGATCTCTGGAAAATAGGTTAAGGAGGAAAGAGGGTGTAGTGTGTTCATTTTTTTTTATTATTTTTTTTTTGCAGCGACAGACCAAAGCCTCTGGTAGGAATCGAACCCACGACGCCACGCATGATAGGCGAGCACGCTACCTACTCACCTACCGGTGCCGTTGCCCAATTTAGAATTCGTTTGAGATCATAATTAAGTTCTTGAGTTTTGGAAATAATTGAATCTTTGGTACTACTTAAATATAGCTGAATATCATCAGCGTACATCTCTTAGAGAATTTAATTTGTTTTGGAAGATCATTGGCATATATTGAATAAAGTAGTGGTCCAAGGATCGAGCCCTGTGGTGCCCCTCTTATAACTTGCAGTGAGTTTGAGATGGAGCTACCATTAGTAACAGATTGTGATCTGTTTAAGAGATATGACGACATGAGTCTAACTGCTAATGCAGAAAAGTTAAAAAACTTCTTCAGTTTGAGGCATTAAATTGAGTGGTGCACCGTGTTAAATGGCTTTGAGTGGTCCAATAAAACTAAAAAAGATATTTTACCATAATCCATGTTGCTTCTTATCTCCTCAACTATATCAGATAAAGCTGTTATACAGCTATGTTGGCGTCTGAAACCGGATTGACGCTGTGTAAGTAAGTTGTTGTCGTTTAAATACGTAAAGATCTGTCTGTGTAAAAGGTGCTCGAAAACTTTTGAGAGATGTGGAAGAATTGCTATCGGGCGGTATTCGTTACCCATTTTTGGTACTGGTATAATTTTGGCATGTTTCCACTCCATTGGAAAGATGCTAGTAGTGATTATGGAATTAAACAAGCACATTATGGAACGAAAAATCCATGGTAAAATCATTTTTATAAATCTGGGGTGTATATTATCAAGACATTCGATTTAATAGCATTGAAACTTTTAACTACCTCTGTTAGTTTACACGTTGAAAGTTAAATTTTGAAATGTTTGGATTGTTAAATGGACATTCATCATAGAATTTACGGCTGGTAGAGGAATATTTGCATTTATTTCAACTTCGCGTATTTGTTTCCAGGTTTTTTTACTTCCAATAGCTGTATTAAATTTAATTAAATAAAATTTAAATAAAATTTAAATAACATTTACTTGCAGAGCCCAGCCCTCAAAATTCGAGTGCAAATTCTAGGAAAACTTATTTTTGATTGAGTTTGAAATTATTTAGGCTCAAGATCAAATGTTTTTACTTTAAGTAAAGCAAAAACATTGGCATATTTGTTTCAAAAAATTGATCGATATTCTGCATGATAGGTTAAACAAATGTTTCGGGAAGAGTCACCAACCCTCATCAGTAACCAAATAATAAAATTAAAAATACGGAGGTCACGCCGTTAACGCTAAATGTAAGTTTAGGAAAAACAAATTGTTTTTCTTGTTTTTTTCAAGACAAAAACAAACATGTATATTGTAGTATGCAATGTGTACTCGTCTATAAACATATTTTTTTCAAAGTTGTTCTATATTTTAGTTTGTTATATTGGAAGAGGCTTAAATAGTATAACTTTTGCTTGAATTCTCATTTTGTTGTTTTCAGCAAATATATATGAATTTAACTTTTTACTAAACAAACTGTCTACTACTTTTGGTTACTGATGTGGGTTGGTGACTCTTCCCGAAACAGCATACACACCTGTCATGCAGAATATAGATCAATTTTTTTAAACAAATGTGCCAATGTTTTTGCTTTATTTAAAGTAAAAACATTTGATCTTGAGCCTGAATAATTTCAAACTCAATCATTAAAATGATAGAGATCGAAAATAAGAATTTTTTATTTTTATAAAAAATAATAAAATTAAAATTTATTTTTTCATTAAATTTATTTCTTTCAATGTTTTTTTAATCTATTTTATTCATTAAATTTATTTTATTGGAAATATTTGTTGAACACAGAGAAATAAGGGACTAAAGATATTTGAACCACCTTGCTTGCCACCTAAAGGTATGCTAATTTTATGCAATTCACAATTCAACGCAGGGCGTGTGATATGCAATTACTATAATGAAATTCGATGGGGTTATTGTCCTTATTTTTCAATTGCAAACACATTAACAAATTTAATAAAAACACAGACAGTGTTCTATAATTTTATGTATGTGTTAGTAGAAACTTTATATGAGCATTATTCCACAAAAAAGTACCAGACGGGGCAAATCTGTAAATCTAGTGGACAGCTAAAAAGAAATAACTTTCAAATGAGGGATGTTTGATCAAAATAGGTTTTAAACTGACAAAGTTACATCGCCCACAAGAAATATTATAGATACCACTATGTGATCGGGGTATATTTCTGCTGATGTTTATAACTACTAAATATATTTGAACTAGATACATCTTTTACTATACCGATCGACTCAGAATACTTTCGGCGTCATTTTAGCGATGTTCGGCCGTCCATCTGTTCATCCGTTTGTCTGTCCTTCCGTCAGTCCTTCTGTCTGTCCGTTTTTCAGTACGTCTGTCCTTCCGTCCGTCCGTCTGTCCGTCCATCTTTTCGACCGTCTGCCTGCATATCTATCTGTGTGGCCATGTGGACCTTGCAATCAAATTGCAGGTCGCAAATATATATATATATATATTTTGATGAAATTTGTTATATACGCTTTGGTCGGCTATATGAGAATTGCAAATGACGTCTACGGGATCGTTTATGTGTGTTTATTACTCCAAATGATAAAACAAAAATATTGCACTGTTTTTTTTCAATTTGGTTTTTATACATTTTTGCGGAAAATAAGTGAATTTACCAATATGGTCTGGTACGGTCCATTTTTAACCTAGTCCCCATATAAATATAACGTCCAATATAAACTTTTTCAGATCTACAGTAAAAAAAAATAATAAAAATTCACCACAGATGTAGTTTATGGTTACCTTGTGTATCCAATTAGTTGGATCTAAGTCTAATTCTTTAAACGCTTGGTATAGGGTATCACATAGTCGGTCTAGCCCGAGCATAATTTTCTTACTTTTTTAAAATAGATTAACCGGGTTAAACGCTTAATAAATTCTTTGTTTTCTGTCACGATTCCGGTGGCACTGTCAGGACTTTAAGTAGTTTGATGAAACATTTTTTGGATTCAAAATATTTCAAATATTATTTTAAGAAAATAAATTTTCAAAATTAAATTAAAAAAAGAAATATTTTCACAAAATGATAATAAAATATTGTGTAACAATTCTTTATTAAAACAAAATGTTTCTCGGTGTACTGAACCGACAGAATATAGGGATCCATTAAAAAAATCAATATATATATGATAATAAAATATTGTGTAACAATTCTTTTTTAAAACAAAATGTTTATCGATGTACTAAACCGACAGAAAATAGGGATCCATTAAAAAAAAATCAATATTGTGGCCTTTTGACGGCTCTTGGGCTTGTGGCTTATAATTTAATAAACAAATACTAGTTTTGAAACCGTTTTTCGCTCTGAATAGAAACTGTTTGAAACGCTTATAATATTAAAAAGAAAAAGTCCATTGACTACATAAAAGGGTTAAAGGCCCACCAACAAATCCATAAAGTTGTAAGAAGAAAAATTATTTTCCAAACTCCGTTTCCTTAAAGATGTTTCTTTCTTTCATAAAACCAGATCTTTTTGCAGTTGTTGTTAATCTGTCTGTTGCTTATAGTTTATTGTTTGTAAAAATGTCTTTGAGTCAGTAAATGTGTGTGTGTGTGCATTTGTTTGAGATCTATAGATCTTGTTATACGTCAGTTACCGTTAGTTTCTCTTTTGACCCATATTTTGCGTTGAAATGAAAAAGTAAATTCTAAGTCAGTAAGCATTGAAAAGGCCACAACAATAGCAGCAACAACAGAAACAGCGTCATCACCATCATCATCATCATCAGCAGCATTGTCTTATGTCTGCCTGTACCATACAGTTTGCCCACAGCTTTGAAGAATCTTATTAGTTTTTTTGCTTTTTGTTTTTGTAGTTCTGTTATTCTTTAATTTTGTTTATTCACTAACTGTAAGTTAATGTGAGAGTGTTTGGAGGCTTTCTTCAACACAAGGGATCCAAGCTTCCGTTTTAGTATTGTTTGAGTTTTAATGTATATTGGTTGGGAGTATCAGTAATTTCGTTAAGTTGCTTAATGTTTTATATGTAGAATTTATTTTTTTTTATATGTTTATTGTTCTAGCTGATGAAAGTTTTTTTTTTATTACATAAGTTTATTTAAATCACATAATAATAGTTTTTATATTTTATTTAAAAAAATTAAGTTTAAAGAGATAAAATTGAAATTGAAAGAGAAAATCCAAAAATACACCATAAACAGAGCAGTATTGCCAATGAACGCTCTTCTTTCGCATAAAGAATTAAAAAAAAAAACAAAAAGTTCCAAAAATACACCTTAAAAAGACAACAGGGCATTTTTGCCAAGGTACTTTTTTCTTCCCCGTTAAGAAAGTACAAAAAATCCCAACAATTTTTGTATTATTTTTATTTTCTAAAAAATAAAAATAATATGTAACGCAATACGTTCATTACTTTAAATATAAGACTCTATCTTGTTGTACAGGAAATAGAATTAAATAAATAAATAAATTAATAAATAAATAAATAAATAATATGTATACTTCTTTTCAGCCAAGAAGAAAAACAATCATAAAGCCGTAGATTAATGAGATTTTGAAAATGAAGTCTCTAAAAAAATCACATATTTTTTTCATATCAAAATGTTCTCACAAAAACTTCACCATCTGTGAAATTCACTCTCAGAATACTGAAAAAAGTTCCGTTTTTATTTCTGGAAATTTAGTTTTTTATTTTAAGTTGTAGCATATTTGAAAATCTTAAATCTTATCTCAACTTTGTATCCCGTGTATAGTAGAATATTAAGTTAGAAGTTTGTAGAATTACAAAAATGGTTGTTAATTGATATTTTGACTTTTTAAAATTTCAGAATTTGTAAAATACTGGAAAATTATATTATAAAATATTTTTTAAAATCCCCCTAGAATACCCATAGAAAATATCTCAATTTTATACCTACTAAAATGTTTCTTAAACTAGAATATACCCCTATATCTAGGGGGAAATCTTCAAACTGGCAACACTAAATTAATCTCTAGCATTCTTATTAATTTTTTTTTGCCTTTGAATATGCAAAATTTCATATCGGCTGCTATATTTATATGGGGACTAGGTCGGAAAATGAACCAATCCTCCTATATTTGGTAAGTTTACTTATATTTTGCAAAAATATATAAATACCAAATTTGAGAAAAATATGTACAATATATTTGTTTTTTGATAGAATTAAGTGAATATCGGGAAGCAGCTTTATATGGGGGCTACGACTAAGATTTGTCCTATAGGCTCTATTTTTAGACTACCGTTGTATGGGGATTAGCTCTGAACATTGACCGATTTCCACTTATTTCAATAGCGTGCATCATATGGCCGATGGAAGTTTCTATACTTAAGTTCATCAAAATATATTCATATTTCCGACATATAGTTTGATTACAAGGTTTATATGGACACACAGACGGACAGATGTGTTCAAGATTATCGTGAGTACCTGCCACAATGGCCTAAGCTCACGGTGTTCTTAACAACGGATGGAAACTATGCGTCCACCGGCGCCCTCGCAGTACGGGTACCAATTTGAGGTATTTATTTAGACATGACCTCCCCCTTGGATCAGGAGCGGAGCCTACCGAAAACTACAACCGATCTGTGGATCACAGTACCCAGTTGCAATGCAACTCCCCACCAAGCTAGCGCTCTCCCCGCGCGGAAGGACAAACGAACGGATATCGTTAAATTGGCTCAGAAAGTGATTCTGAGTCGATCGGTATACCAAATATTTTTGGTAGTTACAAACATCAGCACAAAGTCATTGTACCGTGACCATATAGTGGTATAGGGTATAATCAATTTTATATTATGTCTTAACGCATGATACAGGGTATCGTATAGTTTTTCTAGACCTACTATAATTTTTAATTTTTTTTCAATTTTGTTTTTAATGAATTTTAAGAAAAAGAAAAAATTGATAATACTATTCAAAGGATGAGAAAATATTGAAAAAACGGTGTTACTGGGCTTAAGCTTGATTAGTTTTCGTATTACAAATTCCGAAATTGTATTTACGGAATGCATTGCAGTCTTAGTCTTGAATAATTATTTAATTACATATACAAAAAAAAATTGTATTTACAAAGCATTTTTTAACTGCATGTATTAGACAATTTTGAAATGGTCTGCTGGTCACATGGCACTTCTATGGTAGGTAGCATCTATTAAATCAAAGAATGAGAAAATTATCATTAAAAAAAAAAAAAAAAATATTGGGGTTAATGACAAATAATATGTAAACGATATCACAGGTTCACAGGGTGTGAATTGGTAAATAACTGCATAATATAATATATAATAATTGAAAATAATAACAAGGGAAATCGGGGGCAATGTCAGTATATAGTATCCTTCAAAGTGTTATGCTCTCTATTATCAAATCACAGAATAAGAATATAATAATGTGGTAGTAATAGGGAAAGTTCTGAAAGTCTTTACCTCAGAACGTGCCATCTATCAAAACACAGGGCGAATATATTGTTCAAAATTTTTTGCTATTGTTCTGCACATTCACCCTGTGATTAATATTTATCTCATTTCGGAGCCATACATAATCCAAAGGAGATTTATTTGAAGAATATTTTTAACCAATTTAGAGAAACAAAGTAAACTTTATTGGTTAGAAGAATAAATTTGGAGCTGAAAACCAAATGTTTAATTTTATTTTTCTTTTTGTTTAAGAACTTGCGAGTCCAAGATTCATAAATATTTTTATTAAAAATCAATTTTATTAAAAACAAGTGAGGGTGCTAAATTTGGCTGTGCCAATGTTGGGTACGGTTACTTAACCTTTAAGTTCTAATACCATTTAAATTTATGGTTGTGTTTCTTTTGGACCAGTATTTTTTATTATACATAAACAATGATAGTTTTTTTCATAGAAAAAAATATCTTCTATCTGAAAAATTTATTTAACTTTCTGCTCTAAGAGTGGGCTTCCTATTGCTGGGTCATGCGTAAACAAGAAAAGAAATCTACTAAATCCTAATATAATTAAGAAACAGACATTCGTCTACGATAATTTTTAGTTAGTTGGTTAAAAGCTTCAGAAAAAATTACATATTTTTTTCATTTTTTTTATTAGCAGTAGTGTAACAAAACATACACACTAATGAAGCAAATGCTACAAACATCGACCGTAACAACAAAACAGTTATCATACACTTGAGATGCTTCTAATAAAAAAAAAAAAAAAATAACAATATAGAACAATCATATTTTTTGAAGAGTTTTTTTTAAGTATATTTTCATTGAAATCTCGGTTTTTATTAAACCGATTTTGATTGTTTTAAACATCAACCTGCTCAGAATATCAATAAATCATTTGCACTAAAAGTGAGGAACCCAGCTGACCTATTGAGAGTGTGATTATGATTTTCACAGACGGACGGACGGACATTAGAATGATAAGCTTATATATGTATACCCTCTGCACACGCGGAGGATGTAAAAACGATAAAAACTAATTTTTTTTGATTAACTTATATTTTAAAATAAGTAAGAAAATTATAATTGGCTATGTCCAACTAAAAGGATATAGAAAATAGCATAAACGAAATTTGAATGACATTATTATGAATTTGTTGCCCACAGATATGACAAAAATTCATATTTGGTGATATTTTTGTATGTAAAGTCAATAATTTTGCGCAAAAACATATTCAGACCAAATGTTAGCGAAATCTAGGCATTTTTTTTTATATATATATAAGGGATAAGGAACAGGAATGGTCATACAGTGTTTCCTTTAAGGAAAAAACTGGGTCTGACTTCCTTCAATTATAACTTTTATCAAATTCTTATCATTTTGAAATATAAATGATTAATAAAATTAAGTTTTATCCATCGTTTTATTTTGGAGTTTTTTTTATTAGACTCCGGAAAGGAAGATACGTAAGATTTTTTTTTTAAATGTATTGTGTTGTGACTCTATTAGAATTCGACACCTTGCGACAATACTTTTTGACCTTGAACAGGACCATATGCACATGATAATTATCACTTATACATGTACCTATTACATGTTGAGATTTTAATAATTTCAAAAACTAAGACTCGTGGAATAAAATGGTGTAAAATTTACCACTCTTTGGAACGGCCCATCTGAATTGTGAACTAAATATTTTTGTGGTTACAAGATCGAGAAACGTTTTACTTTGACTCGAAAACTAAGCATCGTACAGCAAAATGGTTGACGAAATACCTCAGGCAAATTGCGGACTAACTATTTTTAAGGTTGTCAGATCAAAAAACGTAAAATTTTCACGTGCCAAGAAAGAAGCTTATATCAAGAAAAGTAACACTGATATTTTATTCCCTAGTTACAAAACCCCATATGAATTGTGCAGTAAAAATTTTTAGGGTTGCCAGATCGAAAAAGTTAGATTTTCATGGGAACATAAAATCGCTTATATCACGAAAACTGAGGTTTATAGAGCACAATAATTCAAAAAGTGGCTTTGAATGAATTATTAAAAAGAAAATAGTTTTTATAATTTTTCATTTATAACAATAATAATAACTAGCAGATTCCAGCGCTTGAAATTCGAGTGCAATTTCTAGGCAATTGTATTTCTCAACTTAGCCAATTCACAAACCAACACTTTTTTGGGTTATTATTATTGTGAATGAAGATAACAAACTCATTAACAAATTTAATAAACACATACATAGCATATGTATAATTTTATGTATGTGTTAGTAGCAACTTTAAATGCAATTTACTTAAAACAAAGGAAAAAATTAAAAAAATCTGTAAATCTGGTGAACAGCTAAAAAGAAATACCTTTCAAATAATATCGTTTGGACCAAATCGGGATAACAAGAAATCACCTAGCCTATTAATATTATATGTAGATAATTGTTTAAAAAAGCGATATAATTTTTACACCACCCCAATACTTTCATCTTTCACAGTCACTATGCATGACGTAGAGTTTGCTCTTGATCATTTATTCTTTCGTTGGTTACCAACTGTTCTGTTAAGCCAGCCAACAAGCTGCTGATTCACTTCAAAAGTTTTCGTGTAGTTGTTGTCGTTGTTAACACGAACAGATTTTCATTTCTTTTCAATTTGTGCTGTTGGTGTTGTTGTTGTTGCTTAGAACCTGATTAAGAAACACGCACACACACACAAACACAGCCATGCATTTACTTTCATGCACGAAAACTGTGTTCGACTTAGCTAGTCAGTTTGCCCCGATTTGATTGTTGTTGTTGTTGTTTTATACTTCTTCCACCAGCACTCTTTCCTACGTATGAGCGATTGTTCTACCATAAAGTGTTAAATGTTTGTTATGTTTTTGTTTTTGTTTCTTTTTTCTTTTGTTTCATTTCAATTCCGCGTGGGTTTCTTAACTGTTGTTGTTATTGTATTACCGTCATATTCGTATAGTCTCGTGAGAATTATGTAAAGTGGGTCAATCGTTTAAAAATGCATTCTTTATTATTAGTATTTTTGTTTTGTTGTTCTTTTGTTATTTTCTTTTTATACATTTTTTTAATCTTTACGGTATTGAGTTTAAGAAAACAAATAATACCTGATGCATGTTTATAGATAATTTTGAAAAAATAAATTGTATGAAAAGGTGTGAGTGTGTTTGTGATGAAATTTGATTCTTATTTAGAGTTTTTTTTGTTTGATTTTTTTTGTTGTAATATTTAGAAGATTTTTAAAATCTTCTTAGTTTTTTTTTTCATTCTTAACTAAATTAGGTTAATTGGATATTTGTTATGCCAATCAAAAATTTAAGTTAAAATAATTTTAGCGCTTCATAGTTTTTTTTTTTTGGCTTTGCTTGAGGAAGTTGTTTTTGGGAAAGTAATGAGGCCATATCAAAATTAACTTTAAATTAAAATAATTTTTTTTTTTGGATTTTGTTAAACAAAATTTTTAGGTTCTTGATTAAGCCGGCTACTGTGCATGAAAATTTTAAAATATTTTAAATCAAGGATGACCAGAGAAAATCAGGAAAATTAAAAATTAGTTTTAAGAAAAAAAAATCAGTGTTTTAATATTTTTAAAAGTAAAAAATCAAAAAATAAATTTCATATTTAACAGCGAAAAATTAAAAAACAAACGTAAAGCTATTGAAAGCTACTCCTCAGTCATAATAAAAAGAATGGCATTTTTGAGAGTCATACTTACTGTAAGCGATGCTAATTGTTTTTAAGCGAAAAGCGCGAAAAGGCACTAAAATTCTCTAAGTTAGAATGAAATGAAAAGCGCTAAGATGCGCTAGCATTTGTTGTTACTTTCAATTAAATATGTACAATATATGCACAATTTTTATAATGACTTTGTGCTGATGTTTGACTACCAATAATGTTTCACCTAGACCTATCTTTTATTATACCGATCGCCTCAAAATCTCTTTCTCGGAATTTGAGTGAAAATTTTATTTTTCATTAAATTTTTTTCTTCCAACATTTTTTTATGTTATATACTAAAAGAATTTATGAATAAACTTTGCATTCAAGATTTTTTTCAATATTTTTCTTCTCTCAAACCTCTATAACTAGAGTTCTATTTAACGTAGGCTGTTGACATAGGTCTAAGAACACTCAGTGGCTATTAACTGCTTAAATTCGTTGGGTTTGAGGAAAGTTATGCGTGGACAATCAACTTTACTTTTACTGTACGTTAACTTCTCTTGGCATATTTTGGCATTACTGTACGTTAACTTCTCTTGGCAAATTTTGGTATAATATTATAAAAATTAATATAATATAATATAATGCTGCGGAGCAGCAGGGGTCCTCTAGTCTATATAAAAAAAATTATGAATATTCAAATATTTTTCATTAAATTGTGAATTTTTAAATAATATTCATTAAATTTCATTATAAATATTTGTTGAACACACAGCAGATATATAAATGGGTTTGTTAATGAATAATTTTATATGAGCCGAACCGTATGCTAATCAATTTTAACCAACTCATAATCACACAGACAGCATGGTAAATATGTTTTATGTATGTGTTGGTAGCAACTATAAATGATTCTTATTTCAAAAAATCTAGCAGATGGTGCACATCTGCAAAGATGGTGCAGATGGTGCACATCTGCAAAGATGGTGCACTTCTGCAAAGAAATACTTTTCAAATAGTATATTTTTTGCCAAAATCGGTTGATAACTGAGAGCGTAGAAGATGTCACAAGAAATCGCCTTGCCCATTCATATTTATGTTTATTACATCCATTAATCAGTACTCCTAAAATAAACCATATAGAACAATTCTTAGTCATAGCCCCTAAATAAGGCTGCTTCCAGATCTTTACTTAAATCTATCAACAAAACAAGTAAGAAAATTATAGTCGGTCTAGACCGACTATATGATACCCTATACCATACGTTTAGAGACCCTATCTCATAGGCCCAACTAACTGGACATAGAAAATAAGCATAAACCAAATTTGAGTGGGATTTTTATTAATTTTTTTTGGCTGTGATATGAAACAGTTCATATCGGATGCTATATCTATATGGGGACTAGGCCCAAAAATGGACCGATCCTGACTATGTTTGGAAAGTCTTTTGTATTTTGCAAAAATATATACAAACAAAATTTGGGAAGAATCAGTGCGATATTTTTGTTTTTTAATAGATTTAAGTGAAGATCGGGAAGCAGCTCTATATGGGGCCAAAGGGATCATTTTTGGACTACTCATTAATGGATGCAATGAACGCATAAGAACCCAATTTGAGTAAGATCTATGTGACAATTTGGATCTTATGACAATTTATGTCGATTTCATAGGGGTAATTTGTATGGGGGCTAGGTCTGAACATGGACCGATTCTCACCAATTTCAATAGCGTTCATCCCATGGCCAATAAAAGCTTATATACCAAATTTCATCAAAATATATTCATATTTGCGACCTGCAGTTTGATTACAAGGTTTACATGGACACACAGACGGACGGACGGACGGACGGACGGACGGACATTGTTAAATCAACTCAGAAAGCGATTCTGATTCGATCGGTATAATTAAAGATGGGTCTAGGTCAAATATTTTTGGTTGTTACAAACAGCAGCACAAAGTCATTATACCCAAACCACATAGTGGTATAGGGTATAAAAAATATTGCACAGATAAATGAGGAAGAAACAAGTAAGAAAATTGTAGTCGGTCTAGACCGACTATGCGATACCCTATACCAAACGTTTAGGGAATTAGTCTTATGTCTAACCAGTTGGGTATAAAAAATAAGCATAAACCACATTTGTGTGGAATTTTTGTTTATGTTTTTTGCCTACAAATCTGAAAAAGTTCATAGCGAATGCTATATTTATATGAGGACTAGGTCGAAAAATGGACGGTTCCCGAATATATTTGGTAAGGTCAATTATTTTTTGCAAATATATATATACAAACCAAATTTGAGAAAAATCTGTGAAATATTTTCGTTTTTTGATGACCTCCACTTTATATGGGGGCTATGACTAAGAATTGTTCTGAAAGGTTTCTTTTTGGACTACTGATTAATGGATATAATGAACACACACAAACCCAATTTGACCGAGGTCTATATGATAATTTTGATATTTTAAATCGATTTCATAGGGGTAATTTGTATGGGAACTAGGTCTGAACAAGCACCGATTTTCACCAATTTAAATGGCGTTCATATTATAGCCGAGTGAGCCTGTATTCTAAATTTCAACAAAATATATTCATTCTTGTGACCTCTAGCTTGATTACAAGGTTTTCATGGACACACAGACAGACGGACGGACGGACAGACAGACGGACTTCGCTAAATCGACTAAGAAAGTGATTCTGAGTCGATCGGTATTATAAAAGGTGGGCCTAGGTTAAATATTTTTGGTAGTTAAAAACATCATAAAAACTGTTAAAGCCAATTGCACCACGAAAAGTCGACGCAAAATTCGATTGAAAATTCTAGGCTGAATTGCGGGAAACACAAACGTTTTTTAATTTAGTGAAAATACTGTTCTATTAAATAGGTATTTTTAACCAGATGATAAATTATACTTATTCAACAATACATTATATTTTTAAAAAGATACAAAAATCAAAAATAGGTTCGGTGTGATCAAAAATTAAATTTCTTCAAACAGAAATTTATAACAACTTCTTCGAAAATTTAAATTTTAAAAATTTTAAAAATCAAAATGTTTGCACACATTTGATCGAATTCTAAAAAAAAAAACATTTGGTCTACGAAAAGACGAGTCGGAAATCGATTGAAAATAGTTGATGGAATTTCTGCTCCATACATTGCTGATTTGTTATATATTAATTTTTAACTAGATGATAAATTATGCATATTTTGGTTGATGCTAACCCCTGCCTATGTAGGGTTAATAATGGTTCACTGTTATTAAATTGAAATTGATTAACTCTTTTTAAGAAATATTTGTACTCAAATCTAATTATTTCGTCTTAAATTTTTGTCCTTAAAATTAAAATGTAATCATAGATTTTACTATTCCATCGGAATTACTGGTTTGATATTAGAAGCCAAAAAGCGAAATTCAAATGAAAATTAAAGATGAAATTACAACAAAGAAAGTTTTTATTTTAGTAAATATATTTTTTAAAACCAGGTAAACTATATGGGTTTTGCATTAATATATCTTTGCAAGAAGATATAAAAATCCGTAAGTGGATTATATTAACCCCTGGCTAGGCAGGGTCAAAAAATTTTTTATTAACAAAAATAATTTTTTAACTATGTTTAAGAAATTTTTGTTCTAAAATTTAATTATTTTAATTTTATGAATTGTAAATTCTTGGATACTTAATATTGTATTTTTTTTCCTTTTCATCCTAAAATTGATGACATGAAATATGAAGCACGATTTAATGTATGAAAAGTCCAGGCGAAAGTAGACTGACAATTATTAATTACAAGGGAAAAATCTTTTCTTTTTTATTCCATCCAATGTTGTTATATTAAATATTTAAATTTTTTGCATTATCTGATAAATTAGGCATGTTTTAGTTGATGTTAACGTCTACCTAGGTGGGGTCAAAACTAAAATCTTTTGATCAAATGGGAGTTGATTAGTTATTTTCTATTAAAGAGATTCCTTGAAGTCAAAATATAATCTTAAAGTTGAGAAGGGTCTTATTTTAATTCTATTCCCAACAAAAATAAATGTTTTGAAATTTAAAGGCAATTGGACTACGAAAAATCGCAGTGGATTGAGATTGAAAATTGTAGATGGAATCACAAGAAAATTTTTTTGTGTAAAAATACAAAAATAATTTTAGTAAATATATTTATTTAACGAGATGATAAATTAAGCGCATTCTGCTACAAATCTATAATATTAATAGTCAAGGCGATTTCATGTGACATATTCTACACCTTCAATTACCAACCGATTTTGACAAAAAATATACCATTTGAAAGGTATTTCTTTGCAGATGTTCACCATATTTGCAGATGTGCATCATCTGCTACATTCTTTAGGAGTAAAATTCATTTAAAGTTGCTACTATCACATGCATAAAACACATATTTAAGCTTCAAAGCTGAATTGTAAATTTTGCTAAAATTGATTAACATATCTTTCGGCTCTTATAAACTAATTTATTAATGAAAAAATAAAATTTCCTTGAATTTGCACTCGAATTTCGAGGACTGGATTCTGCTAGTTATATTTAAGTCGATATATAAAAATAAAAAAATCGGTAAATGTTTACTCTAGCCTAGCTGGTGTCAAAATTGAATTTTGTTTGCCAACATTATATATTAACTCTTTTAAGAAATTTTTGTTTTAAAATTAATTTATTTGCCCACGAAGAAATCGCTTGAAAATCTTAGATGGAATTAGAAGATACATTTTTTTTATATATAATAAAAATCAGATATTAAATTATTCTGGAATAAAAAATTTTTCCAACAATATATAAAATTCATAAATCGGTTGAACTTAACCCCTGCCTAGGATTGCTGAAAAATCTCACATTGTGATCGAATAGAAATTGATTAACTGTTTTTAAGTAATTTTTGTCCTAATATTAAGTTATTTTGTTTAAATAAATAAAATAAAAATATAAATCAATATATAATCTAAAAATATTATCTAAGAGATCCGAAGGGTCTTTTTTTCTATTTCATTAAAATAATTGTTTTGAAAATTCATGCACTTAGAGTTCCGAACTGTCTTTTTTTCTATTTAATTAAAATAATTGTTTTGAAAATTCATGCACTTATTAGGGTGATTTTTATACCCTATACCACTATGTGGTTTGGGTATAATGACTTTGTGCTGCTGTTTGTAAAAACCAAAAATATTTGACCTACACCCATCTTTAATTGTACCGATCGAATCAGAATCACTATCTGATTCGATTTAACGATGTCCGTCCGTCCGTCCGTCTGAGTGTCCATGTAAAGCTTGTAATCAAACTGCAGGTCGCAAATATGAATATATTTTGACGAAATTTGGTATTTGATCTTTTATCGGCCATGGGATGAACGCTATTGAAATTGGTGAGAATCGGTCCATGTTCAGACCTAGCCCCCATACAAATGACCCCTATGAAATCAACATATATTGCCATAAGATCCAAATTATCATACAAATCTTAGTCAAATAGGGTTGGTATGTATATATTATATCCATTAATCAGTAGTCAAAAAATTATCCCTATTGGACAACTCTTAGTCATAGGCCCCATATAGAGCTGCTTCCCGATCTTCACTTAAATCTATCAAAAAACAAAAATATTGCACTGATTCTTCTCAAATTTTGTTTATATATATTTTTGCAAAATACAAGAGACTTTACCAAACATGGTCAGGATCGGTCCATTTTTGGGCCTAGTCCCCATATAGATATAGTATTCGATACGAACTTTTTCATATCTGCAGCCGAAAAAATTAATAAAAATTCCACTCAAATTTGGTTTATGCTTATTTTCTATGTCCAGTTAGTTGGGCCTAGGAGATAGGGTCTCTAAACGCATGGTATAGGGTATCGTATAGTCGGTCTAGACCGACTATAATTTTCTTACTTGTTTTTATTTCTTTTTAATAAAATATTTATTTTTAACTGGCTGATACATTACAGGTAGTCTGCAATCTATCTATAATATTAATAGGCAAGGCGATTTCTTGTGACCTCTTTTACGCTTTTAGTTATCAACCGATTTTACAAAAAATATACCATTTGAAAGTTATTTCTTTGCAGATGTGCACCATATGGAGCAATTTTTTTTCAATTAAATATTCTTCCTTTATTTACATATTTTAACTAATTTTGATATTTACATATGAGATCGTATCTTTACATATAGATATTGCAACAAATAATACATAGGATCTAAAGATATTAAATAGTTTTTATATTATTTTTAATGATTTTTAAAGGAAAATGGGAGGAAAAAACCTTTATATGATTTAATAAATTCAAATACTATCTGAAAAATATGTATGTGCTTATTTATAGGAGGTTTATTTGAAATAAGCATATAATTTTCAATTTGGTGATTTCTTTTTAATTTTACGTTATTTCTCTACATCCTGTTATCAGTGGGTAAGAGGAATTTTCAATTTTGGCAAAGTAATTGTTATTAATTCTTGTTATGAAATCGATAATTTTTTCATAACCTGTTTCTTCATGAAGAAGATTTGTAGGATACCTCCTGGGCTTTTTATTTATCATTTTAAGACATTTGTTTTGTATAATTTGTAAGCGTTTAAAGCGGCAGTTGGCAGCGTCACTCCAAATAGGACACGCGTATGTTAATATCGGCCTTATAACACTTTTGAAGAGTAAATTTTTGTTTTTGGGGTTTAGAAATGACCTTCTATTTAGTAGTTGACATAATGATTTAAATTATTTTATACCTTTTTGACACGTAGCCATAATATGTTGTTTAAATGTAAGCTTTTTGTCCAAGACAACTCCGAGGTATTTGACATCGTTAAGTATATTTATGGTATTATTTCCAATAAGAATATGACGTCTTGACAGTCTTTTGGGAGATTTGTTGAATGGAAAAATTATTGCTTGGGTCTTGTTTGGATTAATTTTGATTTTCCATTTGTGAAAATATTTACCTTTTCCATTTTCTTCAGGAGTGCGGTTGTAAGTTTGTTTGAAGAAATTAACGCAGTATCGTCTGCGTAATAAGCAATTTTCATATATTTCGGGACTTTAAAATCGGATGTATATATCGAGTAAAGCAATGGCGACAAGACAGATCCTTGAGGTAACCCTGTGGTAATGGTTTTTGGAGATGATGTTTCATTATTAATCGCAACTTTAAAGTTGCTGCCCTGAATGAAATCTAAAATAAGTTTGCGTAAATATTTTGGTATATTTGCATCAAGAAGTTTAAATAAGAGGCCATTATTGCAAACGGTGTCAAACGCTTTTTCAATATCTAATAATGTTAGACCCGTTGAACGTTTATTGTTTTTATTTCTGATTAATTGATTTTTAATTCTGTTTATTTGGTGCGTAGCGCTATGCCCTTTTTTAAATCCAAATTGTTCTTTGGCAACAATAGAATTGGTCGTTACAAATTCACTAAGACGAGAATGTAGTATTTTTTCAAATATTTTACCTAAGTTACTTAATAGACTAATAGGTCTGTAGCTGCTTGAAATGGTTTGGGAAATAGTTGAGTTTGATGCAGCTGTTAAATATTATAACCAGTAATTTTAGAGCTTTGAGTGGTAGTTTCTTTAAGAGCAGGTTCAGAACATTGTCAAAACCAGGGGATTTTGAGGGTTTTATTGATAAGACAATATTCATTACTTCTTCAAGAGATGTATAAATAGCTGATTCAGAACTAGGATTTTCCTTTTTAAAATTATTTACTGTTATATTTATTAATGTATCCGCTGAGTGGTTGTAGTTCGAAGTGAGGTTATTTGCTTGGACAAATATATTTGCCAGGATTTCAGCCTTGCCCTTATCAGATGATATTTTTGTATTTCCAATTTTAAAGTGAGAGGTTTGATTTTTTCCCTTTCCTCGCAAGTTCCTGATTATTTTCCAGAATGATTTATCACCTGGTTTTAAATTGGATAATAATTGAGACCATTTCTTATTGCGCTCCGAATTAATACCATATGGAGTAATAATCATTTAAAGTTGCTACAAATTCAACACAGTGTGTACATTTATTAAATTTGTTAATGTGTTTGGAAAAATTTTATATTAAAAGCCCTGTGTTGAATTGTTAATTTTTCTAAAATTGATTAGCATACATTTAGGTTCTTATAAAATTATTTATTAACAAATTCATTTATATATCTTCTGTAAGTTCAACAAATACTTGTAATGAAATTAATGAATCTTATTTAAATATTCGAAAATTTTTTTTATATATAGATTAAAAAAAAAAAACATTGAAAAAAAACTTGAATGAAAATTTCAATTTTCCTAGAATTTGCACTCGAAATTCGTGTGCTGGGCAGAGTATATATAAACCGGAAAGTATGTATGTTTATTTGTTTCATTGTGGCTTATAGGAGGCTAAACCAGCCTTGAGACATTTTAGGAGTCCATCAGATATTAATGTGGGTAGTCAGATAAAAAAGGCCAGAATAGGATTAGTGGGCGTGGCACATCCTATACAAAAAAATATGAGGTACTATTCAAAAATCGCCAAAAACGAAAATCCTCAGGTTTTAATTTGGAAAATCCATTTAAGTCCACTGTTTTGGTTGTTCCGTTGTCTAAAAAAAACTTGACTTTATTGCAGTGAAACATCGAAAAACACGTTATTAAAACATCTTCACGACGCTGTTTTTGTTGTATTGTGAGCAAACCGGCTTTCTCATCTCATGTAAGCAGTTTTTATAATTTCTATAATTTCAGCTAGCTCACTCATCTTCAGCCCACGATAATAAAATACCATTTTGTGGATATTCATACGGCCTCGATTAAACTCTGCCTCCCAATATTTTATAGTCGTAAGCGAAGGAGTATACTCCCGCAGAATATTAGTTGGACTGAGAGTTTTCAAATTAAATGGTGACCAATTTTTTTCATGTTTACAAATTCACTGAGATCGCTTTCTTTTGATGGTTCCAAAATAAATTGCTAAACAACGTGGTACCTTGGAATTTAAAACATATGTTTTAAAGGGTCCGCCAAATAACTTTTTTTTTTTTTGAAAATGCTATAAAAAAAAATTACTGAATATTATCTCAAATTTCTTTTTTTATTTGAAAGTACAATCCTTCCGGTTAATAATGGAAAATAATTTCATTCAAATGGCTGCCTCGGCTGGCCATGCAGTAGCCTACACGATCGGTCCAATTTTTAAGCACATTATCGATTGTGTGCAGCTGTATTTCAACAATGGCTTCACGAATATTGTCCTGTTGGCGTAACACTTATCTTAGAGGGCAGCCCACAAATAATAGTCCAACGGTGTCAAATCGCAGCTCCGAGGTGGCCAAACGACATCAGCTCAGCGCCTGATAATGCAATCTTCAAAAACAGGGCGCAAAACATCGAGTGTAGCTTTGGCTGTGTGGCACGTAGTGCCGTCCTGTTGAAACCAAATGTTGCCAATATCCTCCTCTTCAATTTTTGTGAACAAAAATTCGTTCAACATGGCCCGATAACGATCGCCATTGACTGTAACGGCCACTCCTTGCTCATTTTCGAAGAAAAATGGCCCAATTATCCCTCTGGACCAAAATCCACACCAAACAGTGACTCGTTTCGGGTATATCGGGTTTTCAATGTATGCGTGCGGGTTTTCTGTACCCCAAATGCGGCAATTTTGCTTGTTTACATACCCGCCAAGATCAAAATGAGCTTCATCTGAAAAGCTGATTTTTTTTTTTGGCAAAATCGGCATCTTCTGTAAGTCGATCGCAGGCCCACTTAGCGAAGCGAAAACGCATTGGATGGTCAGTTGGCTTCAACTCCTGAACCAATTGGACTTTGTATGGCGTCATACCAAAGTCTTTATGCAAAATTCGTCTCAATGAAGCCTCCGAAATGTTCAATTCTTGAGAACGACGGTGAATTGATGTTGATGGCGCTTCACGCACACTTTCTGCCACAGCAGCAATATTCTCGGGTGTACGCACTATTTTTGGCTTTTCACGCTTTGGTTTATCGATGAGGATGCCAGTTTCTTTCACTTTTTTCACAAGATAACGAACATACGGAGCTGACGGTGCTTCTCTTCTTCCAAAATCCGTACGCAATTTTCGCACACATTCTGCAACATTACCATGATTTTTAAAGAAATGTCGCAATATTTCCCAGCGTTGTTCAAGCGTATACACAACCATATTCGTTCAGCGGAAGGATAAAACTAATTATCTGTCAAATCAGACATGAGCTAAGTGTTACCATTCACGAAATAAGCACAAGTTGAAAAAAAGACGTTAGATGGCGAACCCTTTATAACGTTGCCTGCCACCTTTCACCAAAGTAATTTTTCCAAACTACTGCTGCCATCTAGAAGTGATTTCCTATGGATTTAGTTTCATTCGAAATCAAGTTCTCGTGCACTTGGAAAATCGATGGAAATAAATCGCTCCAAAATCAAAGTAAGAATTTTATATATATTTTTTATTTGAATTTTTTATTTCTATACCAAAAAAGATTATATATGGAATGCCCAACTAGAATTGGAAGCTGATATCCGTATTATTATTTAATAAAGTTTCGATTTTGATGAACATGCAATTTTTTGATTTTACAAAATTAAGATAGGTATTTTTGACCTAAGATTCGAAAGGGCTAATGAAGTTTTATAACGAAAGAAAGGCTACAATCTTTAAAATTTTTAATTTTGGAAATTTTCCTTTCGTATTTATCACATTTTTGCCAAAATGAGCTATTTTCGACCCCACTCTGCTAAGGGTAAACACTAACCGATTTTTGAAGGAAAAACAAACAACGGCGAGTATTATACCAACAATTGCGAAGGCCAAATTCCATGAATTTAATTTCGAATTGCTTCACCACGTACCTTATTCGCCAGATTTAGCCCCCTCGGATTGTTTTCTATTTCCAGACTTGAAAAAATGGCTCAACAATGAAGAGGTGGAGTATGCGCTTGATGGTTATTTTAAGGAGCTACCCAATTCTTACTATAAATGTTTTACGGAAGCAATTGAATATCTCTGGGAAAAGTGTATCGAGTTACATGGAGATTATGTTGAGAAAGAAAGAACGATATTCCCAAATTTCTTGGTTTCTTGCTCAGGTCGGGTTGTAATGGACCGTCTTCGCATCTTCTCTTTAGAAGTATGTTTTCTTTAAAATTAACTTTTTCCCCTTTCTTAAAAAAGTACCTCTTCTAACATTTTTACATTTTTTATAAAAGTACATTTCCTTAGAAAAGTACATTTCCTTAGAAAAGTACCTTTCCTTAAAAATTTACATTTTCTTAAAAAAGTACTTTTTCTTAAAAAGGACCTATTCATAAAAAGTACCTTATCCCAGAAATATCCTTTCCTTAAAAATACATTTTCTTAGAAGTACTTTTTCTTAAAAAAAGAACCTTTTCTTAAAAAAGTAACTTTTCTTTAAAAAAGTACCTTTTCTTAATAAAGTATCTTGCTTAAAAAACTACCGTTTCTTAAAAAAATAACTTTTCTTAAAAAAGTACATTTTCTTAAAAAAGTATCATTCCCAAAAAATACATTTTCTAAAAAAAATATTTTCTTAAGTCCTTTTTTTAAAAGCATTTTTCTTATACAATTACCTCTTCTTAAAAAAGAACCATTTCTTATAAAGTACTATTTCTTAGAAGTACTTTTTCTTAAAAACAATCTTTTCTTGAAAAAGTGCCTTTTCTTAAAAAAGTACCGATTCTGGAATAAGTAAATTTTCTTAAAAAAGTACCTTTTTTAAAAGAGTATCAAGCCCAAAGAACACATTTTCTTAAAAAGTTATTTTTTTAAAAAGTCCTTTTTGTAAAAAAGTTCCCATTCTTAAAAAAGTGCTTATTCTCAGAAAAGTATCTTATCTTAATAAAGTTAATTTTCCTAAAAAAGTACCGTTATTGCTTTAAACAGGGTATTCAAGCTATTGAATATCTTTGGGAAATGTGTATAAAGCTAAAAGTAGATTATGTTAAGAAATAAATAAAATGTTTCCCAAATTTTTTAAAATAGTTTTTCTTAATAAATACCTCTTCTTAAAAACGTACAACTGCTTAAAAAGTACCTCTTCTTAGATATGTACCTTTTTTTTATAAAAAGTACCTCTTCTTAGATATGTACCTTTTTTATAAAAAGTACCTTTTCTTAAAAAGTACCTTTTCTTAAAAGAGTACATTTTTTTAGAAATGTATCTTTTTATAAAAAAGTACCTTTTCTTAAAAAGTACCTTGTCATAAAAAAGTACCTTTTTGAAAAAGTATCATATCCTAGAAATACCTTTTCTTAAAAAGTGGCTTTTCTTAAAACAGTACCGTTTATTAAAAAAAGTAAATTTTCTTAAAAAAGTATCATTCCCAAAAAACACATTTTCATAAAAAGCTTTTTATAGTCCTCTTTGTAAAAAAGTTAATTTTCTTAAAAAAGTACTCCTTTTTTTAAAAAAGTATCAATCCCAAAAAACACATTTGCTTAAAAAGTTATTTTTTTTAAATTTCTTTTTGTAAAAAAGCTCCCATTCTTAAAAAAGTACCTCATCTTAGAAATTTACCTTTTTTTTATAAAAAAGTACCTTTTCTTAAAAAGTACCTTGTCATAAAAAAGTACCTTTTTGAAAAAGTATCATATCCTAGAAATACCTTTTCTTAAAAAGTGGCTTTTCTTAAAAAAGTACCGTTTATTAAAAAAAGGAAATTTTCTTAAAAAAGTATCATTCCCAAAAAACACATTTTCATAAAAAGCTTTTTATAGTCCTCTTTGTAAAAAAGTTAATTTTCTTAAAAAAGTACTACTTTTTTAAAAAAGTATCAATCCCAAAAAATACATTTGCTTAAAAAGTTATTTTTTTTTAATTTCTTTTTGTAAAAAAGCTCCCATTCTTAAAAAAGTACCTCATCTTAGAAATTTACCTTTTTTTTATAAAAAAGTACCTTTTCGTAAAAAAGTACCTCTTAAAAGTGTATCGTTTCTTAGAAATGTATTTTTTTTATAAAAAAGTACCTTTTCCTAAAAAGTATATTGCCATAAAAAAGTACCTTTTTTGAAAAAGTACCATATCCTAGAAGTACCTTTTCTTAAAAACTGCCTTTTCTTAAAAAAGTTCCGTTTATTAAAATAAGTAAATTTTCTTAAAAAGTTCATTCTTGTAAAAACGTTAATTTTTAAAAAAAAAAGTATAGTTCCTACTATAAGAGCTGTACGCAGCTTGCTAAGGAATCAAAAACTTCATATAAAAAACGCTTCATAAATGATTAAGGAATTTTTCTGTCTAAAAATTTCTGTTGTTAGTCTGCAGCTTTTTAAAAAAGTAGCACTGTTTTTACTACTTTTTTTGACGTAAATTAAGTTAGGCAACCCAGGCTTCGAGCAGGAATAACAAATTTTTCGTTCTTTCTGAACGGAATTTTGATAGGAGAGGTAAGCATGAACAAAATGTAATAAGCTAAAAAAATTAGAAGTTCTTTTTCAGTTGCAAACATGGTTGTTTTCAATTACAATTTCACAATTCTTAAGGTACTTTTGTGCTTTTTTTTTCTTTAAGAAATATATAAAAATTTTCTGCTAAGATTCCTTACCAAGCTGCATACAGCTCTATACACAGGGTAATAAGCTATTGAATATCGCAATAAAAATGGTATCAAGCTAAAAGAGATATGGTAAAAAAAAAAGAAAATTTTTCTCAAATTTTTTGTGTTTCTTTCTCAGGTTGGGTGGTGCTGAGAGCGCCCTCATATATAGGACATCGTTAAACTATTTTGAGCAGCTGTAAAAAAAAAAACGCTATAATCATTAATCTGTAATTAAATATAAAAAGGTTAAATGAATATTATTAGCTATTTTTTTATACTTTACAATAAAAATATTTATCAGAATCCAAAAAATTTCTAAACAGTTCAAAGAAAAACCGAAAAAAATATCAACATCTTCATTAGTATTATAATTATTATTTTTAAATATGATTAAGTATTGCATTATTATCAACAACAGCACCATCATAATTATCAACAACATCAAAGTTGACATGGTACGTTTTTGTACGAACACTTTAGATTCTCAAATTTTACTTTCTCTTGAACAAGAAACGAAAAAAATCGAAGAAAAACAACTAAAAGAAAAAAATATCAACAAAATACATACATGAAATGCAGAAATATTTGTATGTATGAGTATTTTAATTTTAAGAAAATAAACAACAATAATCTCGTTGGAAAACAAGAAAAATATTTTACTAAGACATGTTGGTGATGATGGTGGTTGGTGGTTGATAGAGGTACGATGTACTCTTGAATAGAAAGCCAGCCAGAAAAAGCAAGCAGCAACAAGAAGTTGGGGAAAAACTTTTTCATCATCGCATTTGCAATATAGAAAAAAAAAAACAGAAAATCTCTCATACTGTTTGCTAAAAGTATTCGTTCTGTTGTTGTTGTTGTTGTTAATGTTTATGATTGTGTATTGTTGTTTGTTGAGTGGATGGGTATAAAATTAAATTTATAAACGTGCTTTAACATCATGGTCGCCTGGTGGAAAGTTAAGTAAAATAACACAAACAAACATCAAATGATAAACCACAACAACAAAAACAACAGAACAATACAGCTTTACCTTACAAAGTAAATACAACAAATGAAAAGAAAAACACTTGCTACCAGGCGATTTTTCACACACATAACAAGTCTTAACAATGTTTACAACCATCAATTTTCCAGCCAAAATCGCTGAACTGTGGATAAAGCAAATTTTTTGGAATTTTTTTTCAACACTTTTTCAATGTTAAATTTTCCAGTTGAATAAAAGTGGTTGGAAGAAGTTCTAATTTATGTTACTTCACCTTTATAACTCACTGGCTAGAATATGAGGAATTTGTACCCGATATTGATAATAGCTTGACTTGTTCTGAGTGGATTTAGCAATGTCCGTCTGTCTGTCCATACTTCATACTACACACAGATTAGAAATCTATAATATTGTTACCAATGTTTTGCTCAACCGTTTTATCCCGATTTTGACCAAACAAATATTATTTGAAAGGTATTTCTTTTTAGCTGTTCTTTTGAGTAAATTACATTTAAAGTTGCTACTAACACATACATAAAATTATACGTATGCTATGCGTGTGTTTATTAAATTTGTTAATGAGTTTCTTATCTTCATTCACAATAATAATAATAATAAAAATAAGTGTTGGTTTGTGAGTAGGCTAAGTTGGAAAATAAAGTTGCCTAGAAATTGCACTCGAATTTCGAGCGCTGGAATCTCCTAGTATTAAGTTATTTTCTTAAAAATTTTATCTTAAGATATGATCGGCTCTAAGGCTGTAGTAGAACTTCATCCGAGCCACAATTTTGGCCATAAAATTTGTGCGACGTAATGTCCTCGTGTTTGCAGCTTTAAAGAGAAAAATTTTTTGTAAACAAAAGGTGTTTTTTAAGCCCGATAGAATTTGAAATAGATAAAATTGACAAAAAAAATATTAAATTTTAATCGAGAGATCAATACATGGCATTAACACTTGAAAATTATTTAGAGAGCTTCTTGACGAAGCGCATTCTGGATTTCCAATTTTAGGCCACTTTTTCGAGCATTGCTGATCGTATGTCACGAATAACACGAACAAGGCGCCAATTATGGCTGGTTTATCAGCATAAACCAGTGACTTCACGAGTGGTGTCAATACTCACGACCTTAAAGACCAATTCATAGGTCCATTTCTCAACTTATCGCCAATTTTGATTTCAATAAGTCAATGGTTGCGGTGGCCGTATGGCACGTAGCATCATTCTCTTGAAACTACATCTCGCCCGAAAGAATATCATCCATATTTTCAAACAAAAATCCATGGTCATGGTGCGGTAATGATCATTAAGTTTTAAAGAAATAAGGTCTGCTGAAGCCACCAGCATGTAAATTGCACCAAATGTTGCATTTTTCTGGATGTACTGGAGTCTGTAGGGACTGTTGCGAATTGGTCTCACTTCATATGTGGCAATTTTGTTTATTAAAAAAGCCCATTAAGAAAAAAATGAGCCACAAAGTAAATTTGGATAATTTGGTAGCGTTGTTAAAGCGTGAGGCTATTCACGACGATTTGCCAGAATATACTGTCCATAAAATGTCAAAAATTGTGTGCAGTACGACTGTTCGTTTGATAGCTAACCTTTTCGTAAAAAAAAAAATACCCTTAATTTTTTACAAACCTGGAGATATGTGAAAACTCGCTGCTTTTTTTCGAATAGTTGGTCGCCAACAGCACAATTTTGGTCCAAATGGCTTAATGAGTCATCTATGAATATTAGGGTGACAGCGGCTTGTATGAAAAAAATTTTTGGTCGAAATTTGAGGTGTGCGGGCCGGATTATTGTGACACTGGATCTTAAACTTTAGTGCGCAAAATTTGAGCCAAATCGGAGAATGCTTTCTGAACGCGCATTGAGTTCAAAGTTCAAATATGCATTTATATGTAAATATTATCAAAAAAAAAATAATTTTTGATGTGTAAACATCTATACGCGCAGGGGGGTAAATTTCTATTTCATAATACAATCACAAAAACAGCGTAACTCATATCGGTGTGAGCTGAAGCAGATAACGCTGTGTGACTTATGATTGTATTGGTGAAAAAATTATGATATGTTCTTTTCTAAACATTTTCCAATTGTCTTTCAAAAAACATCAATTGTATTTCAGAAAACATCAATTGTATTTCAGAAACCATCAATATAATTTCAGAAAACATCATTTGAATTTCAGAAAACATAAATAGAATTTCAGAAAACATCAACATAATTTCAGAAAACATCATTCGAGTTTCAGAAAACATCAATTGAATTTCAGAAAGCATCAATAGAATTTCAGAAAACATCAATTGTATTTCAGAAACCATCAATATAATTTCAGAAAACATCATTTGAATTTCATAAAACATAAATAGAATTTCAGAAAACATCAATATAATTTTAGAAAACATCATTTGAATTTCAGAAAACATAAATAGAATTTCAGAAAACATCATTAGAATTTCAGAAAACATCAATTGAATTTCAGAAAACATAAATAGAATTTCAGAAAACATCAATATAATTTCAGAAAACATCATTCGAGTTTCAGAAAACATCAATTGAATTTCAGAAAGCATCAATAGAATTTCAGAAAACATCATTTGAATTTCAGAAAACATAAATAGAATTTCAGAAAACATCATTAGAATTTCAGAAAACATCAATTGCATTTCAGAAAACATAAATAGAATTTCAGAAAACATCAATATAATTTCAGAAAAATTCATTCGAGTTTCAAAAAACATCACTTGAATTTCAGAAAACATAAAAAGAATTTCAGAAAACATCAATATAATTTCAGAAAGCATCATTCGAGTTTCAGAAAACATCAATTGAATTTCAGAAAACATCAATAGAATTTCAGAAAACATCAATTGTATTTCAGAAAACATCAATTGTATTTCAGAAAACATCATTTGAATTTCAGAAAACATAAATAGAATTACAAAAAACATCAATTGAATTTCAAAAAGCATCATTTGAATTGCTGAAAACATTAATTGTATTTCAGAAAACATCAATTGAATTTCAGAAAACATCAATTGCATTTCAGAAAACATCAATTGAATTTCAGAAAACAGCATAATCGACTTATTTTTTATGCACTGGAAAATATGATGTTGATGTTTTCTTTAATTATTAGATGTTTACACATCTCTCTTGTGATCGGACTCACATGATTTTTTAAAAAATTTTGATATTAGTAATTCAGTTTTAATTAAATTAATTATTAAACAATAATCTATAGTAAATTATCTTTCTAGTAAAACAACAAAATTTATTATCGGTTGAAAAACAGCCAAGTTATATCAAGTTCCCCAGGCAATAAATGCTCCGCAGACCACTTGATTAAGAAAATCGAGCTCACATTTTTAAAGACATTGATATAATTTACAACAGCAAAATTTTTGTATTCTTCTGATCCCAAAATGATGTTTCGTAAAGTATTTTGCATCTCGTTGATTAATTGGACGTTCTAAATTAATGTCAAAACGGAACGTATTATTTAGCACTATTTCAAAATCTCCAATTTTACTTTTTCAAAAATTTTGTTAAAGAAATTTTCCGAAATCAACGATTGGACTTTAAAGTCTTAATAAAAAAATACATGCGATGAAAAATTCAAAATATTGCAGTTATCCTGTTCTTAATTTGGCGAGGATTTTACTTTTGCAACTTTTATGCTACATCTTTTGTGTGTTTTCATATTTTTCAATACCTGTTATCAGAATATTATACTACTTGATACAAGTTTTCAATCTTGTAAATTAAGGTTAAATTAAAATAATATAAACTGATTTATTTCGGTAAATTTCTTGAACAAAATTTTTGTAAAAGTAAAATTGGAGATTTTGAAATAGAGCTTAAAAAGACGTACCATTTTGACATTAATTTAGAACGGCATAACAATAGGCCAGATGCAAGGTACTTTACATAACATCATTTTGGGATCAGAAGAATGCAGAAATCTTGTTGCTCTAAATTATTTCAATGTCTTTAAAAATGTGAGCTTGATTTTCTTAATCAAGTGGTCTGCGGCGCATTTATTGCCTGGGGAACTTGATGTAACTTGGCTAGTTTTCAACCGATAATAGATTTTAATGCTTTCTTAGAAAGATAATTTACGCTATATTATGGTTTATTAATTAATTTAATTAAAACTGAATTACTAATATGAAAATATTTGTGAAAAATGATTTTTTTTTTGATAATGTTTACATATGAATGCATATTTGAACTTTGAACTCAATGCGCGTCCAGAAAGCATTGTCCGATTTGCCTCAAATTTTCCGGACATCTTGAAATTCCAAAATAAAAAATGGCTGTCACCCTAATGAATATGTTCAAATGCAGTTGTTGACAAAAAAAAAATCAAAAAAAAATTATTTTTCCAACTTAATTTTTTTTTAAATTCTGATCTTTGTCGAGCAGTAGGTCGCCCACCCCATACGTTGTAATAATTCAATATTTTAGGATAATAATCTGTTGATAACGGGGACTATTAATCTTTACCATAAATTTCGACAATTTTTATACCCTATACCACTATGTGGTTTGGGTATAATGACTTTGTGCTGCTGTTTGTAACAACCAAAAATATTTGACCTACACCCATCTTTAATTATACCGATCGAATCAGAATCACTATCTGATTCGATTTAATGATGTCCGTCCGTCCGTCCGTCCGTCCGTCTGTGTGTCCATGTAAAGCTTTTAATCAAACTGCAGGTCGCAAATATGAATATATTTTGATGAAATTTGGTATTTGATCTTTCATCGGCCACCGGATGAACGCTATTGAAATTGGTGAGAATCGGTCCATGTTCAGACCTAGCCCCCATACAAATGACCCCTATGAAAACAACATATGTTGCCATAAGATCCAAATTATCATACAAATCTTAGTCAAATTGGGTTTGTATGTACATATTACATCCATTAATAAGTAGTCCAAAAATGATCCCTATTGGCCAACTCTTAGTCATGGGCCCCATATAGAGCTGCTTCCCGATCTTCACTTAAATCTATCAAAAAACAAAAATATTGCACTGATTCTTCTGAAATTTTGTTTGTATATATTTTTGCAAAATACAAGAGACTTTAACAAACATGGTCAGGATCGGTCCATTTTTGGGCCTAGTCCCCATATAGATATAGCATCCGATATGAACTTTTTCATATCTGCACCCGAAAAAATTTATAAAAATCCCACTCAAATTTGGTTTATGCTTATTTTCTATATCCAATTAGTTGGGCCTGAGAGATAGGGTCTCTAAACGCATGGTATAGGGTATCGTATAGTCGGTCTAGTCCGACTATAATTTTCTTACTTGTTTTTTATACCCTATACCACTATGTGGTTTGGGTATAATGACTTTGTGCTGCTGTTTGTAACAACCAAAAATATTTAACCTAGACCCATCTTTAATTATACCGATCGAATCAGAATCACTATTTGATTCGATTTAACGATGTCCGTCCGTCCGTCCGTCCGTCCATCCGCCCGTCTGTGTGTCCATGTAAAGCTTGTAATCAAACTGCAGGTCACAAATATGAATGTATTTCGATGAAATTTGGTATTTGATCTTCAATCGGCCATGGGATGAACGCTATTGAAATTGGTGAGAATCGGTCCATGTTCAGACCTAGCCCCTATACAAGTCACCTCTATGAAATCAACATATATTGCCATAAGATCCAAATTATCATATAAATCTTAGTCAAATTGGGTTTGTATGTATTTATTACATCCATTAATCAGTAGTCCAAAAATGATCCCTATTGGACAAATCTTGTCATAGGCCCCATATAGAGCTGCTTCCCGATCTTCACTTAAATCTATCAAACAACAAGTAAGAAAATTATAGTCGGTCTAGACCGATTATACGATACCTATACCATGCGTTTAGAAACCGTATCTCCTAGGCCCAACTAACTGGACATAGAAAATAAGCAAAAACCAAATTTGAGTGGGATTTGTATTAATTTTTTGGCTGCAGATATGAAAAAGTTCATATCGGATGATATATCTATATGGGGACTAGGTCCAAAAATGGACCGATCCTGCCCATGGTTGGTAAAGTCTCTTGTATTTTGCGAAAATATATACAAACAAAATTTGAGAAGAAGCAGTGTAATATTTTTATTTTTTAATAGATTTAAGTGAAGATCGGGAAGCAGCTCTATATGGGGCCAAAGGGATAATTTTTGGACTACTCATTAATGGATGTAATGAACGCATACAAACCCAATTTTAGTAAGATCTATATGACAATTTGGATCTTATGGCAATTTATGTCGATGTCATAGGGGTAATTTGTATGGGGGCTAGGTCTGAACATGGACCGATTCTCACCAATTTCAATAGCGTTCATCCCATGGCCGATAAAAGCTTATGTACCGAATTTCATCAAAATATATTTATATTTGCGACCTGCAGTTTGATTACAAGCTTTACATGGACACACAGACGACGGACGGACGGACGGACGGACGGACATTGTTAAATCAACTCAGAAAGTGATTCTGATTCGATCGGTATAATTAAAGATGGGTCTAGGTCAAATATTTTTGGGTGTTACAAACAGCAGCACAAAGTCATTATACCCAAACCACATAGTGGTATAGGGTATAACAAAAATATTGCACTTATTCTTCTCAAATTTTGTTTGTATATATTTTTGCAAAATACAAGAGACTTTACCAAACATGGTAAAGATCGGTCCATTTTTGGGCCTAATCCCCATATAGATATAGCATCCGATATGAACTTTTTCATATCTGCAGCCGAAAAATTAATAAAAATCCCACTCAAATTTGGTTTATGCTTATTTTCTCTATCCTGAGAGATAGGGCCTCTAAACGCATGGTATAGGGTATCGTATAGTCGGTCTAGACCGACTATAATTTTCTTACTTGTTTTTATATTTGCTATACCAATTATTTAATTTTATCTATTTTCATGCTCAAACAAGATATATGTAAGTTTCTACTACTGAGTCACTCTCTTTCGGCTCTAGTAATGGATATGCTCCTCGAACTACTCGATTGCAAACAGTGAAGTTCAAAGAAGTTTGTGTTGGCATGACTCCAGAAATTCATGCACAGTAATTCGTATTCCCAAAAGTTTTTGCAACAAGAAATAAATTTCAACCATGCTCCTTTTTCTATATTGCTAATTGCTTAAATGCTTTTCTAAGAGATGTACCTTTTTAAGAAATGGTAATTTTTTTTAAAGAACGTACATTTTTAAAAAAAGGTAAAAAAATCTTTTTTAAGAAAAGGCATCCTCCTTTAAAAAAAAGGTATTTTGTTTAACAAAAGGCATTTTTGTAAGAAAATACATTTTTTTGGGAAAGAGTACTTTTCTAAGAAATAGTACTTTTATATGAAAATGTGCTTTTCTAAGAAAATCTACTTCTTTAAGAAAATATATTTTATTAAGAAATGATAAGGTACTTTCTTAATAGAAGTTAGTTTTTTATGATAAGTTAGTTTTTTAAGAAAATTTATTTTTTAAAAAGAAAAAAACTTTTTTATTCGAAAAATTGCTTTTTAAAGAAAATATTCTTTTTTAGAAAAGAGGTATTTTTTTTTTGCGAAAAGTCAATTTTTTCATTTAAGGTACTTTTTTTTTTTAAAGGTACTTTTGAAGAAAATGTATTAATTAAAGAAAAGTCACTTTTTTAAGAAAATGTATTTTTTAAGAATGGTTATTTTTTTAAGGAAATGTGATTTTTTAAGAAAATGTCCTTTTTTAAGAAAAAGTACTTTTTAAGAAAATGTAATTTTTAAGAAAACTTAGTTTTTAAAAAAATATTTTTTTTTAAGAAATGATAATTTTTTAACAAAAGATACTTTTTTAAGAAAGGGTACTTTTTTAGGAAAACATGAGGGTGGGTACTTTTTAAAGAAAGTTTATTTTTTTAGCAAATGACATTTTTACAAGAAAAGCTACTTTTTAAAGAAAAGTTAAAAAACTTTTTATGAAAAACTAGATTTAAAAAAGGTGGTTCTTGAATAAAATTTACTTCTTTAACCCTGGACAGTTACTGTTGGTCGAATCGACGAAGCTCATTTACTCTTTATCATATAAACCAAAAAAAGGGGCATTTAAGACTGAAAAAGAATTTTTATTTTTATATTTTATTTTTTATTTTTTTCTTTATTTTTTAATAAAATGTTTAACTAAAAAAAATTTTTTGTTTATATTTTACTTCAAAAATCATTCAGCTAGAAATTTTTAAAAAAATTGTTCGTCGATTCGACGAAGAGTAACTTTAATGTATTAACATGAAGAGTAAGAGAATGAACTTTTTTAATAAAAGGTACTTTTATAAAAAAATTTATTGTGTAAAACATACCATTAGCGTTCCTACATGGATTTATGATTCCAATAATATATTTCCGAAATCGAAAAAACTAAATCAAAATAATAGAATCTGACAATTTGTTTTTCCAAAGTAAAATGTTTAATGAGCGCTGCTAAGCGCCGTAAACATTCAAACTAATCTTTACAACTTATATGATTTGTATGTAAATAGATTAGAATAATTTAGAATATTTCTTTATAATTAGAAACTATTTCTCGAAGTCTCCGAAGTGAAGAGACATTAAAGTTATACCAAGTTAAAAAATTTTCTATTGCTAATGCAATTTTTTTTTTTATAAAATGTTCTTTAAGTAGTGTTCTTTTTGTTATCTATAATATTAATAAAATAAAAAAATATTAATAGGCTAGGCGATTTCTTGTGACAGATGTTTTGTTCTACCGTTTTATCCCGATTTTGACTAAACGTATATTATTGGAAAAGTATTTCTTTTTAGCCATTTTGCAGAGTTACAGATTTTTAAAATTTTTCTTTTAATTTGAGTAAATTGCATTTAAAGTTACTACTAACTCATATATAAAATTATACAATGCCATGTGTGTGTTTATTAAATTCTTTAATGTGTTTGTAACAAAAATGGGTTTGTTTATTTGTGTTGATTTGCGAATTGGCTATAATTGATTAGCATACCTTTAGGGTCTGTATTTAATGAAAAAATAAAATTTCTTAGAATTTGCACTCCAATTTCGAGTACTGGAATCTGCTAGTAAGTATAAAACTAATATAGTTATTATATTTGAAAATCCCAATTAATCCTCTTTTCAAACTCATTCGGTTACAATAAGCAACAACCCAAGTGCACTTGAAGTGCGACTATTTTCTTTTATGCATTGCGGCCTACGCAGCTCGAAAATGGCAATAGAGACAAGTAAAAAAATTACAGTCGATTTATTCCAATTTATGCGATAACCTATACCACGAGCTTAGAGAAGGAGTCTTAGGTCCAACTAACTTGATATAGAAAATATGCACAAACCAAATTTGATTGGTATTGTTATTAACTTTTTTTTGGATGCTATGAAGACTAGGTCAAAAATTGGAACAGTCAAGACCGTATTAGGTAAAGTCACTTATTTTTTACTAAAAAATACTTATCTGAACCAAATTTGAGAAAAATTTGAGCAATATTTATAACTTATACCACTGTGAGAGCATAATGAGTTTGAACTGATATTTGTAACTACCAAAAATATTTGAGCTACACCGCCCTACTGCGTCGATTTAGCGATGTCCGTCCCTCCGTCTGTTGGTCCGTCATTCGGTCTGTCTGTCTGTCCTTCCTTCCGTCTAGCCGTCCGTCCATCCATCTGTCCCACCATCTTTCTGTCTGTCCGTCCGTCTGTCTGTCCGTCTGTCTGTCCGTCTCTCCGTGTGTCCGTCCGTCTTTTCGTCCGCCTTTCCGTCCGTCTATCCATTCGTTTATCCGTCTGTCCATCCGTGCATCTGTCCTTCTGTCTACTCGTCTCTCTGTCCATCCGTCTTTTATCTGTCTGTCGATTCTTTAATCAAACAGGTCAGATATATGAATATATTTTGAATATAATTTAATACATAAGGTTTTTATCGTCCAGACCTAGCTCCCACAAAAATGACCCCTATGAAATTGATTTAAATTGCCCTAAGATCAAAATTATCATATAAATCTTGGTCAAATTTGGTTTGTATGTGTTTCTTAAACTCATGAATTCGAACTCTAAAAGCAATCGCTGCAGTACCATCTTCAGTCATAGTCCTCATATAAAGGTGTTTGCCAGTCTTCACTTAAATCTGGTAAAGAACAAAAATATTACATTGATTTCGCTCAAATTTTTTTTTTCGAAAAATAATTGACTTTACTATACAAAATCAATATCCGATATGAACGTTTTCTTAACTGCGGGCAACAAATTCATAACAGTGTCACCCAAATTTTATTTTGCGCTTATTCTCTAAAACCCTTTTCCTAAACTCATGGTATAGGTATCGCACAGTCGGTCTAGACCGACTGTAATATTCTTACCTTATAATTTTAAGGTCATCAAAGTTTCCCTTAAACCTATAAATTTTACCGCGGATTATTTTCTTTGGTAAGCTAGCAATCTTCAGAAGTGATTTATATCGGCTTGTAAAAATGAAGCATAACCTAATTTTTTGGTTTAAATCGATCTTAACGGCCCCGTACCGACCTTCACAAATTATCAAAAAAGTTTCAAAACAATTTTGGGCCATGAGAATTCATATTTTGCTTTAAAAGTTGCAATTACCTAAAAAAAACATTTTTAGTGACACATCATGGACGCAGCAATTAATAAGCAGAGACACAAATCAGTTCGGATTCTTAGAACTAGAGGGTATATATTTTATATTTGTTCATTCAAAGAGCAAAAAAAAACAAATTTTTTGACTTAAATTAAATGAAATCGATATAGGTCGTATATGGGTAACCCTCATAATTTTCAGAGCGGAATATTTTGGACCATTTGGGCTATTCATCGATTTGTGCAATAATTTCGTCAATTTTCCCAAAAAAGATGAAAAAAATCCACAAAAATGCACGAAAGCGCCCCTTGGCGGCTGTTAAAAAAAATAAATATGAAAAATGGATTTCCCAACCCAAAAAACCCCCGGTATACACATTTTCAATAATATTTTTACATTTAAAAATATCATGAAAATATCTTCATCGAAATTTTGGCCGGCTCGAAAATGATTTTAGAGGTATGGTTCCTTGGGCAACTATACTTGCTATGGCCCGTAGTACCAGAATCGTGATAAACCCATGATAAACCCACCTACAAGTCGACCCACCCTAGTATATAACTATAATATTAATAGGCTAGGCGATTTCTTGTGACCGATGCTTTGCTCTACCATTTTATCCCGATTTTGACCAAACACATATTTTTTGAAAGGTATTTAATTTTAGCTGTTCACCAGACTTGCAGATTTTAAAATTTTTGCATTTATTTTGAGTAAATTCCATTTAAAGTTGCTACTAGCAAATACATACAATATACAATGCTATGTGTGTGTTTATTAAATATGTTAATGTGTTTGTTAATTAGTTTGTTTTCTTCATTCACAATAATAATTACCAAAAAAGTGATGGTGTGTGAATTGGCTAAGTTGAAGAATAAAGTTGCATAGAATTTGCACTCGAATTTCGAGCGCTGGAATCTGCTAGTATAATATTAATAGGCAAGGCGATTTCTTGTGACCGATGTAAGTTTCACAGCTTTACTCCGATTTTGACAAAAACTTTGACACTTGAAAGGTATTTCTTGCTATTAATTAGTTGCTACTAACACATACATAAAATTATACAATGTTTTGTGTGTGTTTATTAAATTTGTTAATGTGTTTGTGTTAATGTGTTGAGTTTGTTTTCTTCATTTAAAATGAGTTGAATTGGGAAGCATACCTTTACGGTCTTTATTAAATGAAAAAATAAAATTTCCTAGAAATTGCACTCGAATTTTGAGTACTGGAATCTGCTAGTATATAAAAATATATTGGTTCCTTTAGTTCCAAAAGGAGCATAGGGCCTCATTTAGGTTTCGGTAATCATTTGGTTTAAGGTGAGTAGCTGATTGGGCTTCTGCATCCGATCGTGGAACTGGGGCTGCCAGTGTGGCCTACAGGCGGGCTGCTAGAGGATGAATTGAATTTATTTATTTAGAATTTAGCATAAGAAAAATATATCACTTTTGACGGAGTTAATTTGATATTAATAGTTTACAATTTTTTTAAAGTGGAGTTTTTATATTAAATTTTAATGAATAGAAGGGAAAAATGAAATGTAAAATTTTTTTTAACAATTAAATGTAATTTTTTTTAATGTTTTGTGATTTAAACTAAATTTTGTCGATTAATAGTTGGGCTGAATATTTTCTTTCCAGTGCTGCAATTATAGTTTTTCAATTAAATTGTAAAACACTTTTCAAAGTTGCTGTGAACGGAAACGGTTTTAACATTCGCTTAAAGGATAAACGCTAAATGCAGCTAGAAAAAAGCTAAATAGACTAATACTTGCAAAAATCAGTATGGAGCAGTTTAGTATTTGAAGTGTATGTGTGTGTGTGTGTGTTGAGTTGTTGAACTGGTTGTTGTTACTTGAGCATTAAAGACAGTTGAATGTTCGATGATTAACTGGAAATTCCTAATAATCATTATGAAAATCTCTGTATAGATCAGTTTAAATACTTGTGTTGGGGATTTCTTAGATTTTCGCTGCTCTTTTTGTGAGTGTGCGTGTGTGTGTTAAAATTTGTTTTAGCGCATTATTACATTAATGGTTGTTGTTGTTTCTTTTAATATTTGTTATGGTTTTAGTATGTTTTGTTAAGAAGTGCAAAAGCCGCTTTATACATTTAATGTCGTAGCTGCTTGTTGCTTTTGTTGTAGCAACGATATCTTTACAAGGTTTATGAACTTTTTTCTTTTTTTTTTTTTTGCAAAACAAAAAACATTTTTAAGATTTTTCCACTGTGAAAATATTGACAAGGTAAATGATTTTGGTATTTAACTTTTCTATATGCGAAATGCAGTGAAAGGTGAGTTTTGTAGTTGTATATGTGTGATTATTGTGTGTGTCGTGTCTACTTCCAGATTTCATAGAGGATGTTTAAATATTAAAAATATTTTTAAGAACATTTTTTAAGACAACAAAGATAGAATGTTTCTTCATGAATCATGAATTTATTCAAAAACTTTATGATATTATTTACAATAAATAGTTGAAGTGAAAAAAATATTTAAGTTAAAAAAAATTTTTAGAAAATTGAAAGAGTGGTGCTGAATATAATGCTTACTTCCGTTTAAATATAAAAAACTTTTTTTTTGGAAACTTGCTTTTACAATTAGTTTTGCAATGAGAATACATATCTGTGGCTAAATTTTATTTGAATATAAGTATTTTAAGGTGAACAAAATATTTTGAGGTTCAATATAAAAAATATCAAAATTATCAGAAATAATTGTGTTAAAAAAAACTGTATGAATATCATAAGAATTTTTAAAAGAATTTTGAGAATTTCTAGATGAAATATTTTTTAAGGTGAATTATTTTAAGGTGAACAAAATATTTGAAGTTCAAATATAAAATAAATGAAAATTATTAGAAATAATTGAGTTAAAAGAACTGAGGTGAATATAATGTTGACCTCTAAGCCGTTGTATGAATATCATAAGATTTTGAAAAAGGCAGAGTATTTTTTGAGATGAATACCAATTTTTAAAAATTTTGGATATCAAATATAAAAATAGTAAATTATAATTGAGTTAAAAAAGCATTGGGGTGGATTTAATTAAAAATCAAAAAAAAAAATTAAGTGGTGGAGTATTTTTTCTAGTATTTATGGGAAGAAGTAATATTTCGTTAATAATATATTTCTGTGGTGAAAATTATTCTTAAAGTTGTAATTTTTTTGTGCTGCAATATTTGGAGGTAAACTATAAAAATAATAAGAAATAATTAATTTCAAAATAAAAAAAGAAAAAACAAGAATTGATGTGAATACAATGCTCACCCTTAAGTCAGCCGTATTTAAAAAATCATAGAAATTTTTGTGATGTAGAGTATTTTTTTCTTGAGGTTAATACCAATATTAAAGCAATAAATATTTTTTTCGCATTTAAACCGTAGTAAGAATATTATAAAAATTTTTGAGCTAACAAATAACTTTCCGTTGAGAATACATTTCTGTGGTGAAAATTAATTTTTTAACAGAAAAATTTTTTGTGGTGAATAAATAAAATCGACGTGAAAAATAGTTAAAGGTAACATATAAAAAAAATAAATAGTTCAATTAAAACAAGTAAGAAAATTATAGTCGGTCTAGACCGACTATATGATACCCTATACCATACGTTTAGAGACCCTATCTCATAGGCCCAACTAACTGGACATAGAAAATAAGCATAAACCAAATTTGAGTGGGATTTTTATTAATTTTTTTTGGCTGTGATATGAAACAGTTCATATCGGATGCTATATCTATATGGGGACTAGGCCCGAAAATGGACCGATCCTGACTATGTTTGGAAAGTCCCTTGAATTTTGCAAAAATATATACAAACAAAATTTGAGAAGAATCAGTGCGATATTTTTGTTTTTTGATAGATTTAAGTGAAGATCGAGATGCAGCTCTATATGGAGCTTATGACTAAGAGTTGTCAAATAGGGACCATTTTTGGACTACTCATTAATGGATGTAATAAACGCATACAAACCCAATTTGAGTAAGATCTATATGACAATTTGGATCTTATGGCAATTTATGTCGATTTCATAAGGGTCATTTGTATGGGGTCTACGTCTGAACATGGACCAATTTCAATAGTGTTCATTCTATGGTAGATAAAAGCTTATATATCAAATTTCATCAAAATATATTCATATTTGCGACCTGCAGTTTGATTACAATGTTTACATGGACACACAGACGGACGGACGGACGGACGGACATCGTTAAATCGACTCTGAAAGTGATTCTGATTCGATCGGTATAATAAAAGATGGGTCTAGATCAAGAATTTTTGGTAGTTACAAACAGCAGCACAAAGCCATTATACCCAAACCACATAGTGGTATAGAGTATAAAATGAGTTGAAAATCATACAAATTTTTGAGAGGCAGTTTGATGTCATTTTGAGGTGAATAATAACTTCCAGCCAAGAAAATTATTGTGCTATGACAAAAACTTTTAAGGTGAATAAAAACTATTTGAACTCTTATACACATGCATATAAAAATATCCAAATAACAAAAAATGGACTGCTTAAAGAATCGTACAATTTTTCGAGTGGCAGAGTGTTTATATTTTTGTGAAGAAAAATTAATTTTTAGGATGAAAAAAATTATTTTTAGGCAAATAAAAATATATTAGCTGAATAACTTTTTGAGGTTAAATAAATTTTCGGTGTGAACTTATAAAAAATTATGCAGTAAATATAAAAAAATAGTAATTAAGCTGGAGAAGTTAACTTTTTTAAATTCTAGCGGGAAAATATATTTTAAATGACAAATAATTTTTGAGGAGAACAAACTCAAGGTGTAAAGAATTATGTTTGAAATAAAACAAGTAAGAAAATTATAGTCGGTCTAGACCGACCATATGATACCCTATACCATGGTTTAGAGACCCTATATCTTTCGGCCCAACTAATTCGATATAGAAAATAAGCATAAACCAAATTTGAGTGGCATTGTTATTAAATTTTTTGCTGCAAATACGAAAAAGTTCATATCGGGTGCTATATTTATATGGGGACTAGGTCGAAAAATGGACCGATCTTGACCATATTTGGCAAAGTTACTGATATTTTGAAAAAATATATACAAACCAAATTTGATAAAAATCTGTGCAATATTTTTGTTTTTTGATAGATTTAAGTGAAGATCGGGAGGCACCTTATATGGGACCTATGACTAAGAATTGTCCTATAGGCATTATTTTTGGACTACTAATTAATGGATATAATAAACACATACAAACCCAATTTGACTGAAATATATGTTATAATTTGGATCTTATGGCACTTCATCTCAGTTTCATAGGGGTCATTTGTATGGGGGCTAGGTCTGAACATGGACCGAATTTCACCAATTACAACAGCATTCATCCTATGACCGATAAAAGCTTACATATCAAATTTCATCATAGTTGCGACTTGTAGTTTGATTACAAGCTTTACATGGACACACAGACGGACGGACGGAAATTGCTAGATCGACTCAGAAAGTGATTCTGAGTAGATCGGTATAATAAAAGATGGGTCTAGGTCAAATATTTTTGGTAGTTACAAACATAAGCACAAAGTCATTATACCCAAACCACATAGTGGTATAGGGTATAAAAATAATAATAATGTGGTGCATCAAAATATTTGTGGTGAAAACAATTTTTTAGTAGCTACATTTAAAAGTAATCGTTAAAAATTGACAGCTGAACATATGAGTGGAACATGTAAAATGATCTAAAAAGTGGCTGGTAGAGGGTTTAAACGTTTTGTAAAAAAATATCATGAAATTTCATAAAAATTAGTTCAGATAGATTAGATAGAGAAGGCTCTACGCACTACGACCAGTTTGATCTTTTGTGCAGCAAAAAATGAAATTTCATAAAAAGTAGTTCAGATAAACATTAATTCTTTTTACTTCTTCTTCTTTCTTTTAAATCTCATACAACGCCAAACCACTTCAGGGTTTGACTACATCAACTTCATAAAATATATACAAAGTGTCACATCGACGAAAAGGCGGCAAAAATCTGTAAATTTCGAAAGAGAGCTTTAATCAAATATATCAGTCATAAAAATTGAACAATATATATTTTCGCTTTTCTTGAATTCTAGAAACAAATTAATTTTTTTTTAACATATAAGAGTGTAAAATTAAGATCGGTCAATATATGTAACTTCCTCCAGAATGTACTTATTGAAGTTTAATTTTTTTTTGTTAACACCAATATTTGTTTTTGTCAAAATAATATGTTTATTAAAAAAATATACGTATACATTTTTGCTCCATTTATTTTAACTCGTGCTATCTGTTTGTCTGCTTGTCTGCCGAAAATAATTTGGATCGATTTTTAGCCCTTTTCCAATCGAGCTAAAACTTTGCAGGCAGACTCGTGGCGACAATAAAAATGATCTAACAAATTTTCGTTTAGAAAATTTAATTATATAATAATTTCGGATTTTTCTACATATTAATGGTTTTTTAATTTCAGTCAATCAATTATTTAATTAGATGATGATAAACTTAATTTAAAAAGAAAGGGAGTATAATAATAACTTTGTTTTTATGGGTTAGTTTTTTCATAAACTATTTCTGTGGATCAAAGTGTAAATATGAAGAATAATTATAGAGTAGGTTAGAGTTTTCTTTTCGATTTCGTAAAAAAAAATAAAAACGTTTAAAAATAAAAAATGAAAAATATTTTTTGGTGGATGTTACAAATATCGGAAAAATCTAAATTTACCACTCTTTCTTGATAAAAAAGTAAATTTTCATACTAAAAATCAGGCAGCCTTAAGTATTCTAAACTCCGTGAAAATAACTTCCATTTTGACGTCTGTTGTACCATTTTCTGCATTTAAAATATTTTTAGATAGGAACTTAAAATCTTTTAAAACAAAAGAGTTATCGCATTTAAAATTTGAAAAAATCTTTTGCCCAAAGCAGAGCAAGTGCATTTTGCATCGTCGCAGCGATCGGTTTCTTAAGTAACTATTGTCAATTTAAAAATTAGATTTTTAGTCAGAATATGTTGCAGAATACAATGCAGCGTTGGAACCCTAAGACCGAGACCCTTTTGTTATAATTTGTTATAATTTTTATACCCTATACCACTATGTGGTTTGGGTATAATGACTTTGTGCTGCTGTTTGTAACAACCAAAAATATTTGACATAGACCCATCTTTTATTATACCGATCGAATCAGAATCAATTTTTGAATCAATTTAACTATGTACGTCCATCCGTCCGTCCGTCTGTGTGTCCATGTAAACCTTGTAATCAAACTGCAGGTCGCAAATATGAATATGTTTTAATGAAATTTGGTATATCAGCTTTACTCGGCCATGAGATGAACGCTATTGAAATTGGTGGGAATCGGTCCATGTTCAGACCTAGCCCCCATACAAATGACCCCTATGAAATCAACATATATTGCCATAAGTTCCAAATTATCATACAAATCTTAGTCAAATTGGGTTTTTATGTATATATTACATCCATTAATCTGTAGTCCAAAAATGATCCCTATTGGACAATTCTTAATCATAGGCCCCATATAGAGCTGCTTCCCGATCTTCACTTAAATCTATAAAAAAAAAAATATTCCACTGATTCACCTCAAATTTTGTTTGTATATATTTTTGCAAAATACAAGAGACCTTACAGAACATGGTCAGGATCGGTCCATTTTTGGGCCTAGTCGCCATATAGATATAGCATCCGATATGAACTTTTTCATATCTGCAGCCAAAAAAAATTAATAAAAATCCCACTCAAATTTGGTTTATGCTTATTTTTTATATCCAGTTAGTTGGGCCTGAGAGAGAGGGTCTCTAAACGCATGGTATAGGGTATCGTATAGTCGATCTAGACCGACTATAATTTTCTTACTTGTTTATTATAAGTTATAATAATATCTTCCATTGCGTCGAAAATTTTTTGTATACAAAAAAGCGCCGATTACACAAGGGAACAAAATTGAACTTTTTTGTGTTGATTATTTCAAATCTGCACTTGGTTTTTTTCTATCAGGTCGACTTTTCGCGATATACCGTTATATATTGGAATAACTTGAAAATGGTTCACCGTATGCAGTTTAAAAAAAATCCAAAACTCGTAAACATATTATCTTTAAGCCGCGCCTACATTGGTTTTAAATTTGCCCAGCAAATTATAATTGTTTGGTCTAAAAACGTTTAGACAAACATATTTCGAATGAAATGAGCTTTATTTCATTGCAATCGATGCACAACTTTTAATTTTGTTCACAATTTATTGAGAAAACTGATTGATAAATCTGTGTATTTGCTGCTGCTCTATTTACGTAATAAGTTTTTCTTGATTAAGAACTGAATGTTGTTTTTAAGGTTATTTGGGACGCTTAATCCAAATCTGCACTTGGTTTTTTTCTATCGGCATGACTTTTCGCGATATACTTTTATGTACAAAATTAAGGCACTTCCACTACGTATATTGGAATAACTTGAAAACGGTTCATCATTGGTTTTAAATTTGCCTAGCAGTTTCAGAGATATCGTAAAAGTTTTGAAAAAAAAGAACAATATAAAAAAATTTTTTTTTCTTTAACCTCATTTTGTACCACATATTAAAAAATGTTATTTTTGTATGGAAATCGCGATTTTTATGAATTGACTTTTCTCAGTAAAAAGTGAACAAAATCAAAAGTTATCCACCGATTACAATGAAATAAAGCTCATTTCATTCGAAATATATTTAACTAAATGCTTTTAGAGCAAACCTGTGATCAATGTCTGCTGGGCAAATTTAAAACCAATGTAAGCACGGCTTAAACATAATATTTTTGACGAGTTTTGAATTTTATAAAACCTACTTAAGAGTTAGATATATTTTGTCTTCCACACGATCAAAAGGATTAGAAACATTTTTAAGTATTAAAAATTTATTCCATCAAAAATAATTTTTTTTCAACCGGCATAGAAAGCAGTCTTAAACTTTTGAACGATCCGTTTAAATTACATTTATGGGCCCTTAATTATCAAAAATTAAAAAAAAAATATCCGTTATTTCAAATCACATTTAACTTGGATTGGTATGATATAAATCAAATATCTTTCTTATTTTTTTAAGCACAATATTCAGGTCAGTTATAGGCAACATAGGCAACTACTTCGCTACAATTTACCGGGAGTTATTTTATTTATTTAAATTTTTTTTATTTCAATGCTTGCTGATAAACAATATTTTTTGTTTTTTCATTCCATGTAAAATTTGCATACAAATTTTCGGCCTTTCTACTCTGGAGCAAGCTACATATAGCAGCCCATGAGAAAAACATGGATTTTCAAATTAAAACCTGGAACACTTGACGATTGACCTGAATTAAGAATATCATTTGATAATTATTATTTTTAGCAATATTTGATTTTGCAGGTTTCTGCCTTTGGCGATTTTCGATTTTGGCGATTTTGATTATCGCGATTTTTGAGTTCGGCGATTCCGCCCATATTTTCCGACTACTCACATTTGCAATTAATGTACTCGTCAAAAGTTTCAAGATTCTCGCTGACATAGTACTTCATATATTTATGTATGAAAGGTGCCCCGCCCACAAATCCTATCCCACCCATTTGTATCTATCCCACTACCTATCCCACTCATTTGTACTAACATTAATATCTGATGGAGTCGTAAAAATTGTCAAGGCTTTTCTATTTATAATACTCCAGTTATATGATATTATAAATTAACTTTGCATTGGCGGTTTGTTTCGATCACGCCCATTTTTGTTCAACCAATCAAATGAATAACTTATGGGATCACGCAAAGTCCCAAAGTTCTGATTTAATGTTTTCTTTTTATGGGGATGCCACTCCCATTAGTCCGATCCCACCCATTTTTTTTTTCAGATTACTCACATTAACTATAGATGTCCTCAGACAAATTTACAAAGTTGTCTTTGTATGGGAGGTGCCCATTTATCCGATCTAGCCCATTTTCGTCATGGATAATAACATTAATAATAGGCGATATTATACAAATTGGCAAAGCTATCCCTGTCAGGGTGCTCAATATATATGATATTAAAAATCCACTTTTTATCGGAGGTGCCACGCTTTCTAAAAAATATCAAAAAAATTTATAGCATTTAGTTCATTCCAGATACACAGTAAGACTCAGGAAAATCGGTCCAAGGGTTAAGCCTCCTATAAGCTACAAATAAACAAATATGCATTCTCTCGTTTTTATCTATAATATTGCAAATTTTCTTGTGACTGATGTTTTGTTCTACCGTTTTATCCCGATTTTGACAAGACGTATAATTTTTGAATGGTATTTCTTTTAGAGTTATAGATTTTAAAATTTTTGTCTTCATTTTGTGCAAATTGCATTTAAAGTTGCTACTAACACATACATAAAACAAGTAAGAAAATTATAGTCAGTCTAGACCGACTATACGATACCCTATACCATGCGTTTAGAGGCCCTATCTCTCAGGCCCAACTAACTGGATATAGAAAATAAGCACAAACCAAATTTGAGTGGGATTTTTATTAATTTTTTCGGCTGCAGTTATGAAAAAGTTCATATCGGATGCTATATCTATATGGGGACTAGGCCCAAAAATCGACCGATCCTGACCATGTTTGGTAAAGTCTCTTGTATTTTGCAAAAATATATACAGACAAAATTTGAGAAGAATCAGTGCAATATTATTGTTTTTTGATAGATTTAAGTGAAGATAGGGAAGCAGCTCTATATGGGGCCTATGACTAAGAGTTGTCCAATAGGGATCATTTTTGGACTACTTATTAATGGATGTAATATATACATACAAACCCAATTTCACTAAGATTTGTATGATAATTTGGATCTTATGGCAATATATGTTGATTTCATAGGGGTCATTTGTAGGGGGCTAGGTCTGAACATGGACCGATTCTCACCAATTTCAATAGCGTTCATCCCATGGCCAATGAAAGACCAAATACCAAATTTCATCAAAATATATTCATATTTGCGACCTGCAGTTTGATTACAAGCTTTACATGGACACTCAGACGGACGGACGGACGGACATCGTTAAATCGAATCAGAAAGTGATTCTGATTCGATCGGTATAATTAAAGATGGGTGTAGGTCAAATATTTTTGGTTGTTACAAACAGCAGCACAAAGTCATTATACCCAAACCACATAGTGGTATAGGGTATAATTATACAATGCTAAGTGTGCATTTATTAAATTTGTTAATGTGTTTTTAAGTTTGTTTTCTTCATTCACAATAATATAAACCACATAAGTGTTGGGGTAAGAATTGGCTAAGTTGAAAAAAAGTGGCCTAGAATTTGCACTCGAATTTCGAGCACTGGAATCTGCTAATATATATATATATATATGAATTCAAGGTAAAAAATTTAAAAAAATTTATTTTTATTGACTTTAATTTATTTGGAAAAAAAATAAAGAACAAATATTTTTTCAAAATTAGATTATTCGTTATTTCAAATAAGCTTTTTTTTTATAATTAAATGAATTCAATAAAGTTTTTAGTATTTTTATATCGTAACCCACTATGTGGTCAGGGTATATTGACTTTGTACTGATGTTTGTAACTACAAAAAATATTTGACCTAAACCCATCGTTTATTATTCCGATCGACTCAGAATCACTTTCTGAGTCGATTTGGCGATGTCCGTCCGTCTGTGTGTCCGTGTAAACGTTGTAATCAAACTACAGGTCGCAAATATAAAAATATTTTGATGATGTATAAGCTTCTAGCGGCCATGGCATGAATGCTGTTGAAATTGTTGATAATCGGTGCATGTTCAGAACTAGTCTCCATACAAATGACCCCTATGAAATCGACTAAAATTGTCATAAAATCCTAGTTATCTCATAAATCTAGTTCGAATTGGGTTTGTGTACGTTTATTACTCTCATTAATCAGTAGTCCAAAAATAAACCCTATAGGATAATTCTTAGTCAGAGCCCCCATATGAACCTACTTCCCGAACTTCTCTTAAATCTATCAAAAACAAAAATATTGCACAAATTTTTCTCAAATTTGGTTGTATATGTTTTTGCAAAAAATAAGTGACCTTATAAAATATGGTCAGGATCGTTCTATTTTTTGACCCAGTCTGCATATAAATATAGCAGCCGATATGAAATTTTTCATATCCAAAGGCAAAAAAATTAATACCAAGGCCACTCAAATCTTGTTTATGCTTATTTTTTATATCCGCATGGTATAGGGTACCGAATAGTCGGTCTAGACCGACTTTAATTTTCTTACTTGTTTTTTCTTGTTTTAAAAGTTATTTAAATATTTTTTTTTTTAAATCATTCAAGTTTTTAGATCTTTCATATGCTAGTTAATTTTCAAAATGTTCTAACTCAATATAAATTTTATAAACAATATGAGATTCAAACATATTTTTTTTTTCAATCATAACAGATTTTTCATTAATCATTTTTATGTTTGTTAAAATATATGCGACGCAAATACTGAATAACTTAGATAACTCTCAGAATTATGGCACAAGATTATCTTAAAAAAAGTTAACAATATTTAAAAAAATGATAATCATCTCAAATATATATAAAAAGTGAAATATGTAGAATGTATAAACCATACATCACATACGGCAACTCTTACGAAACTGAGAATAGTAGAAATTAGAAGTATAAATCCAAATATATTAAGAAATTCAAAAATAACGATTGTTTGTTTGGATAGAGTTTTATATTCTGAAATTAATACGAATATGTGAGATAGACGCAGGTTCAAACCTCACGGCCACCCTAAGTAGAAAAATTTCATATAGAAACAATTTATAAATAAATGTTTGATGAAGGCTGAAATGCCAGAAACAGGTCCGATTAAGAATACAGTCTAGTTATGAATTTTAGAATTATATGCTTTCTTCTTTTCTACCATGCACCATTGAAATGAAATTAAAATTTGCATATTAATTACAGTACTAATTTTAACTAGCAGATTCCAGCGGTCGAAATTCGAGTGCATTTTCCTGACAGCTTTATTTTTCAACTTAGCCAATTCACAAACCAACACTTTCATGGTTTATTTTTATTGTGAATAAAGATAACAAACTCATTAACAAACACATTAACACATTTCGTAAAACACACATAGCATATGTATAATTTTATGTTTGTGTTAGTAGCAACTTTAAATGCAATTTATTCAAAATAAAGGGAAAATTTTAAAAATCTGTAAATCTACAAAATGGCGAAAAAGAAATACCTTTCAAATAATATACGTTTGGTCAAAATCGGATAAAACGGTAGAACAAGACATCGGTCACAAGAAATCGTCTAGCCTATTAATATTATAGATATGTCTGAAAAATGACGTCAAATCTAACGGAATATTAATGGCTAATGCCAATTTTTTTTATAATTTTTTTAAAGAAAAAAAAAGCATTTTGAATTATTAATATATTTAGGCCCGCCCGTTAACTTTTTTTTAATTTTAACTAAGATTAAGTTCTCAAATATAGGTAACTAAGAAGTTAACCCATCCTAAACTCAAGGTGAAAATATTTAGAACTTTTTTATTTTTTTTTGGCTTGAATTTATATACCGATTTCTTGTATTGTTTTCGATATAAAAAAGTAATTTTTTGTAACTAACTTTTTGAAAAAAGGGAAGAATTAAAAAAATTTTTTAAAAATTGTCAAAATTGTTAGTCATATCAAAAAACATTTATTTTTAATTGAATTAATTCAAAGTAACCTTCCATTTGTTTAAAAATTATTTAAAGATATTTTAAATCATTTCTTTCAAATTTACATGTCTGTTAATTTTCAAAATGGTCTAAGTCAATTTAAATTTTAAAACCAATATATATATATTTCTATGAGATTCACACATATTTTTTTTAATCATAATAGATTTTGCATTAATTAATTTAAATTTTGTTTAAATTTATGCGAAACAACAAATATATGACTTAGACTACTTTCGCAATTACGGCTTACGTTTTATTAAAAAATTAATAATATTAAAAAATAATAATCTATAATATTAATAGGCTAGGCGATTTCTTGTGACCGTTGTTTTGTTCTACCGTTTTATCCCAATTTTGACAGGGTGTATGTTTTTGAAAGGTATTTCTTTTTAGCTGTTCACCAGACTTTGCCCTTATTTTTAGTAAATTGCATTTAAAGTTGCTACTAACACATACAATTATACAATGCTATGTGTATGTTTATTAAATTTGTTAGTGTGTTTGTAATTTTGTTTTCTTCATTCACAATAATAATTAACCAAAAAAGTGTTGGTTTGTGAATTGGCTAAGTTGAAAAAAAAAATTGCCTAGAATTTGCAAACCAGATTCGAGCGCTTGAATCTGCTAGTATAAAATAATATAATAATATAATAATACAATAATATAATAATATAATAATATAAAAATATAATAATATAATATAATAATATAATAATATAAAAATATAAAAATATAATAACATAATATAATAATATAATAATGTAATAATATAATATAATAATATAATATAATACTATAATAATATAATAATATTATAATAAAATAATATAATAATATAATATAATAATATAATAATGTAATAATATAATAATATAAAAATATAATAATATAATATAATAATATAATAATGTAATAATATAATATAATAATATAATATAATACTATAATAATATAATAATATTATAATAAAATAATATAATAATATAATATAATAATATAATAATGTAATAATATAATAATATAATATAATTATATAATAATATAATAATATAATACTATAATACTATAATAATATTATAATATAATAATATAATAATATTATAATATAATAATACAATAATATAATATTATAATAATATAATAATATAATATAATAATATAATACTATAATTATAAAATAATATAATAATATAATAACATAATAATATAATAATATAATAATGTAATAATGTAATAATATAATAATATAATAATATAATAATATAATAATATAATAATATAATAATATAATAATATAATAATATAATAATATAATAATATAATAATATAATAATATAATAATATAATAAAATAATAATATAATAATATAATAATATACTCCTATAATAATATAATATTATAATAATATAATAGTATAATAATATAATATAATAACATAATAATATAATACTATAATAATATAATAATATAATAATATTATAATATAATAATATAATTATATAATAATATTATAATATAATAATATAATAATATATCAATATAACAATATTATAATATAATAATACAATAATGTAATAATATAATAATATAATAATATAATAATATAATGTAATAATATAATAATATAATAATATAATGATATAATTATATAATAATATTATAATATAATAATATAATAAAATAATAATATAATAATATAATAATATTATAATAAAATAATATAATAATATAATAATATAATAATATAATAATATAAGAATATAATAACATAATAATATAATAATAAAATATTATAATAATATAATAATATAATATAATAATATAATACTATAATACTATAATACTATAATAATATAATAATATAATAATATAATAATATAATAATATTATAATATAATAATACAATAATACAATAATATAATATTATAATAATATAATAATATAATATTATAATATAATACTATAATACTATAATACTATAATACTATAATAATATAATAATATAATAATATAATAATATAATAATATAATAATATAATAATATAACATAATAATATAATAATATAATAATATAATAATATAATAATATAATAATATAATAATATAATAATATAATGATATAATTATATAATAATATTATAATATAATAATATAATAAAATAATAATATAATAATATAATAATATTATAATAAAATAATATAATAATATAATAATATAATAATATAATAATATAATAATATAATAATATAATAATATAATAATATAATAATATAATAATATAATAATATAATATAATAATATAATACTATAATACTATAATACTATAATACTATAATAATATAATAATATAATAATATAATAATATAATAATATAATAATATAATAATATTATAATATAATAATACAATAATACAATAATATAATATTATAATAATATAATAATATAATATTATAATAGTATAATAATATAATATAATAATATAACACTATAATACTATAATACTATAATAATATAATAATATAATATAATAATATAATAATATAATAATATAATAATATAATAATATAATAATATAATAATGTAATAATATAATAATATAATAATATAATATTATAATAGTATAATAATATAATATAATAATATAACACTATAATACTATAATACTATAATAATATAATAATATAATAATATTATAATATAATAATACAATATAATAATATAATAATATAATAATATAATACTATAATTATGAAATAATATAATAATATAATAACATAATAATATAATATAATAATATAATAATGTAATAACATAATATTATAATAATATAATAATATAATAATATAATAATATAATAATATAATATAATAATATAATACTATAATAATATAATAATATAATAATATAATAGTATAATAATATAATATAATAACATAATAATATAATACTATAATAATATAATAATATTATAATATAATAATATAATTATATAGTAATATTATAATATAATTATATAATAATATTATAATATAATAATATAATAAATTAATAATATAATAATATTATAATAAAAAAATATAATAATATAATAATATAATAATATAATAATATAACATAATAATATAATAATATAATAATATAATAATATAATAATATAATAATATAATAATATAATAATATAATAATATAATGATATAATTATATAATAATATTATAATATAATAATATAATAAAATAATAATATAATAATATAATAATATTATAATAAAATAATATAATAATATAATAATATAATAATATAATAATATAATAATATAATAATATAATAATATAATAATATAATAATATAATAATATAATAATATAATAATATAATAATATAATAATATAATAATATAATAATATAATAATATAATAATATAATAATATAATAATATAATAATATAATAATATAATAATATAATAATATAATAATATAATAATATAATAATATAATAATATAATAATATAATAATATAATAATATAAGAATATAATAATATAATAATATAATAATATAATAATATAATAATATAATAATATAATAATATAATAATATAATAATATAATAATATAATAATATAATAATATAATAATATAATAATATAATAATATAATAATATAATAATATAATAATATAATAATATAATAATATAATAATATAATAATATAATAATATAATAATATAATAATATAATAATATAATAATATAATAATATAATAATATAATAATATAATAATATAATAATATAAGAATATAATAATATAATTATATAATAATATAATAATATAATATTATAATAATATAATAATTTAATATAGTAAAATAATATAATACTATAATACTATAATAATATAATTATATAATAATATTATAATATAATAATATAATAATATAATAATATAATAATATAATAATATAATAATATAATAATATAATAATGTAATAATATAATAATATAATAATATAATAATATAATAATATAATAATATAATAATATAATAATATAATAATATAATAATATAATAATATAATAATATAATAATATAATAATATAATAATATAATAATATAATAATATAATAATATAATAATATAATAATATAATAATATAATAATATAATAATATAATAATATAATAATATAATAATATAATAATATAATAATATAATAATATAATAATATAATAATATAATAATATAATAATATAATAATATAATAATATAATAATATAATAATATAATAATATAATAATATAATAATATAATAATATAATAATATAATAATATAATAATATAATAATATAATAATATAATAATATAATAATATAATAATATAATAATATAATAATATAATAATATAATAATATAATAATATAATAATATAATAATATAATAATATAATAATATAATAATATAATAATATAATAATATAATAATATAATAATATAATAATATAATAATATAATAATATAATAATATAATAATATAATAATATAATAATATAATAATATAATAATATAATAATATAATAATATAATAATATAATAATATAATAATATAATAATATAATAATATAATAATATAATAATATAATAATATAATAATATAATAATATAATAATATAATAATATAATAATATAATAATATAATAATATAATAATATAATAATATAATAATATAATAATATAATAATATAATAATATAATAATATAATAATATAATAATATAATAATATAATAATATAATAATATAATAATATAATAATATAATAATATAATAATATAATAATATAATAATATAATAATATAATAATATAATAATATAATAATATAATAATATAATAATATAATAATATAATAATATAATAATATAATAATATAATAATATAATAATATAATATTATAATATATTTATATAATAATAATTATTATATAATAATAATATAATAATATTATAATATAATAATACAATAATATAATAATATAATATAATAATATAATAATAAAATATAATAATATAATAATATAATAATATAATAATATAATAATATAATAATATAATAATATAATTATATAATAATATAATTATATAATAATATTATAATATAATAATATAATAAAATAATAATATAATAATATAATAATATTATAATAAAATAATATAATAATATAATAATATAATATAATAATATAATAATGTAATAATATAAAAATTGATTTTATTTTTATTAAAATTTATGTGAAAAAACAAATAAATGACTTACTTAGACTACTTTCATAACCACGGATAATAATAAAATTTTTTAACATGGACGGCGACACTCTAAAGGATCTACTTCAGAAATTCGTTTAGAGGTGTTAAGTCCAAGGACTTAACATCATGAATTACTTAAAACAAGCAGATTCCAGCTCTCGAAATTCGAGCGCAAATTCTAGGAAATTTAATTTTTTCATTAAATAAAGGCCCTAAAAGTATGCTAATTAATTACAGCCAATTCCCAAATCAACACAAAAAACAAACTCATGTTTATAACATACACATTAATAAATTTAATAAACACACACTTAGTATTATACAATTGTATGTATGTGTTAGTAGCAACTTTAAATGCAATTAACTCAAAATAAAGGAAAAAATGTAAAAATCTGTAAGTCTGCAAAACGGCTAAAACGAAAAACTTTTCAAATAATATACGTTTGGTCAAAATCGGGATAAAACGTTGGAACAAAATATCAGTCACAAGAAATCGTCTAGCCTATTAATATTATAGATAAATCTATAACTCAAAAATAACATGATAAAATTTAATCATATATTAGATTTATTATTTTTCTATTTCTATTGTTAAACGGATTAAAAAAATAATAGAAAAGATCTTCTAAAGACCATCCCCAAAAAATACCTACTTTTCAAATTCCATATAAATGACATTGTACTCATAACTAAAAGTTTTGTCTTGGTTAAAAAAGAAATATATACAAAAATACACTACTTAAAAAAAATCAGCTCAATCACATAACAGTACAAGTTGTGAAGTGATTCACTTTTTTTTTAGCACAATAAAAATTAAATTTAAAAAAATTAAGCAAAAAAAGAAAAAAATCGTGCGTGATTACATAACTTTGCTTTTTTTTTGGTAATGTTGTTTGTTATCATTTATATTAACGGTGTTGTTTGTCTGCAAAAAAAGCTAGTTAATTCTTTATAAACTAATACATTTTTTTGCACTCTTATATTGTTATGAATTGAAGTTTTTTTTTTTTTTTTTTGTTAATTTCTATTTTTTAATTGCTTAACAAACGTGATTTGAGAAAAACAAACTAGATGACCAGTTCCAAAAAATTATGTGTAAAAAAACTATTAATAAGACACAACACTTAACAAAGGCCAAAATATTAAAGATTTATGCAATAAATAAACAAAAACAAAAAATAACCCCAAAAAAAAGTAAAACAAAATTGAGCTACAGAGTATAATATAAAAAAGAAAAAAGATCCAAAAAAATAGCAAAGACCGGTAAAAATTTTAAATAAATTTAAAATATTATTAATAATGACGGAGCATATAACTCTTAAAAAGAAAATAATTAAGTTTTAATTACAATTAAAATTTGAAAATAGAAGACCAATCCAATGAGTTTGTAATTGTGTTTTGTTTTTTGAACATTACGTAAACATTTATATCAAAATATTTTACATGACATTTTATATGTATATATTTTTTTTTTTATTTTTGACAATTATCGCCAAAGAATAATTAAGAAATTTTGCTTGCCAATTTCATTGCGCATTTAGTTTGTTAACTCATTATACCCTATATCCTAATGCTGATGTTTGTAACTACCGAAAATATATGACCTAGACCGAGATCTACGGGTTATTTTTATGGGGACTAGGTCTGAACCTAAAACGATTTTCAACAATTTCAATAGCATTCATCTTATGGCCGATAGAAACTTTTATTCGAAATTTCACCAAAATAGATTCGTAGTTGCGACCTGTAGTTCGACTACAAGGTTTACATGGACACACAGATGGACAGACGGACAGAAGGACATCTCTAAATCGACTCAGAAAGTGGTTCTGAGTCGATAGTTATAATAAAAGATGGGTCTAGGTCCACATAGTGGTATAGGATATAAAAATCAATCCATTATATATTGAGATTTTAATCTATAATATTAATAGGCTAGGCAATTTCTTGTGACCGATGTTTTATTCTACCGTTTTATCCCGATTTTGACCAAACGTATATTATTTGAAAGGTATTTCTTTTTAGCCGTTTTGCAGAATTACAGATTTTTAAATTTTTTCTTTATTTTGAGTAAATTGCATTTAAAGTTGCTACTAACGCATACATAAAATATAATTATACAATGCTATGTATGTGTTTATTAAATTTGTTAATGTGTTTGTAATAAAAATGAGTTTGTCTTTTGTGTTGATTTGTGAATTGGCTATAACTGATTAGCTTACCTTTAGGGTCTTTGTTTAATGAAAAAATAAAATTTACTAGAATTTGCACTCGAATTTCGAGGGCTGGAATCTGCTATTTTGTATAAATAAATAATTCTTTATAGTTTTTTTTTATTAAAAACATGTATATGCCGAAATATGCAATAGTAGTGGTAATAGTAGTTCTTCATTTGCAGCAAAAAATTATTAGATGTACAATAATTATTCTTATAATATGGAGTCGAAGGCCATAGATTATACATTATTTATTATATAGTATCATTAATTGTATTATATAATACTAATAAAATAAAATAAAATAAAATAAAATAAAATAAAATAAAATAAAATAAAATAAAATAAAATAAAATAAAATAAAATAAAATAAAATAAAATAAAATAAAATAAAATAAAATAAAATAAAATAATAAAATTCTTTTAATATATAATTTCTATTCTTATAATAATAATTTTATTACTTAAAATAGGAGCTTACGACTTTGACAATAGTCGCAAATTTGAAATGAATTTTTTTCTGTTTTTTTTTTTTTTTAATAATCACATTCTTCAATTAGGCTTTTTCTATATTTAAGAGCGTTAGTGATATATTGAACCAAATTATTGCAATTCATATAATCACCGTTTAAAATTTCAATAATTCGTGGATTTTAACAAGATTACATATCCAAAGTATTGATATCTAATTGTTTTTAATACTGGGCAGCGCCCTATAAAGTATTGTATATTCTCAATATCCTTTACGTTGCATAGTGAACATATTTTTGAGCTGCTTGAAAATCTTGAGCTGCTTGAAAATCTCAATTAAATCACACTGAGCTTTAAAACTCCACATAAGCTGGTTCTGATTGTATTCGTCTATCATATAATTCTGTCCTTTGGTTTAGGTTTAGGTTTTTATAGAATCGGGTTGTTATTAGAGCCTTCTTGATGTTATTTAATTTGTTCGATACTCTTAGCTTTTCCAAGAAGTGATTGCATTTGTTCCTCCACTCGTAGTTTGACATATTTTCGGTAATCCTTCCAATCAAAAACCGGTCGCATAACCTGTTTAAATTTGGAACCCATAACACATTCTTCTGTATTAATTTCAGAGATAATGTATGAGGTAATATGCTCGTTTCATGATCAAAAAAGTTCGTTGGACATATCGCATATGTAATTCAAGTGTATAAATATGAGCAAACGGCATATTTGCCTCGAGCATAAGGATATAAGTTGGTGTGAAATTAGACAGGTTCAAATTTTTTTTCGTAAAATATCGTTGGAGGTTGTCTACTTCATCAAATAGGGAATGCCCCCACACTTGCGTGTCGCAAGTTTAAATAGCCCTGCACACAGCCTGGAAAGGTTGCCATTTTGCACGCATAGTTATATATAACTTTTTTACTTAGAAACATATCCCAGGTTGCATTTATGTTGTTCTTAGCTGCAGTATTTCGGTTCCCTATATGTTGCTTAAGATAATTTTTGGTGTCAAAATCATCGCTATGTAACAGAAGCTAGATTCAATAGCGATGGCATTACCATTGAAGACCCATTTTTCGTCTCCCGCCTTTCTGCCTCTATTTCTGGACACCATCATTTTAGATTTATCCAGGTTCACTTCTAAATTACAATCAGATCAATAATTTTCGTAAGTGTCAATATATGCAGTTGAAGAATTCAACAATTTATTTTCTAGACCGTGAATGTTATACGATAATATTTTAATACACGTGAAATCTTTTCTTGGACTTAATATGTCATCAGTGCTAGCTGTAGTATTGGTATTTGAATTTTTATTTAATTTAACATATTTTAAAAGTTTTTTGATTTTATTTTTGAAAAAATTTGATTATTATCTAAATTGATATTTCTAACATCTTCAACATAAATAGTTACCAAACTGCCAGTTGTTGTCCACACATGAAGTTGCTTTTTGTAGTTCCAGTAAAACCGCTTATAAGCAATTAGAATTTGATCTCCTGTGGCACTAACATTATGATTTTTGTTTTGCGTTATTAACTCCTTGTGCAACTCAATCATGACCCTTTTTCTAGCTAAGATTCCCAGAAAATCTAAAAACCGAGTTACCATAATTTATCGTTTTTGGAATAAAAAGCAATTTATTTTAAAATATTTTATATTTATTAATTATTTTTGAAATTTTGAAATTTTAGCAGAAGGACAGACAATCTTCTATGGATTTCGTTTGTTATATTATTGAAAAAAAAAAACGTTATATGTTATTCATTTGATTTATAGACATTCCTTTCAATTGTCAAAATTTCCCCAGTCTAGTCGAGTAACTAACTTCAGGAGAAGAATAAACTTTTCTCTTAGCTGTACACTTCGGTTCAAAAGTTCACGTAGGTAATTTGATCAACTTTAAGTTGTAAATTATGATTTTGTTTACATAAAAAAAAAATTGTTTCTATTTTTTGATGAAAGTTCTAATATTACTTTTTGTTCCAAAATAATACCAAATAAAAAATTTGTAAATAAAAATAATCGATGAAATTTGGTTATAGTCCAAATAGATACATATCTATACTCAAAGACAACCAAACAAATATATTCTATATTCCCTGTGGTGTGGACGGTATTATGGAATTATGCACCAGCGAATATTTCAGCTTCAAAGAACTTATAAGTTTCTCAACTTTCCAAAATCAGAGCTATAACGATATTACTTTCCATACATTTAGCTCCTTCTTCTATTCTCAAAGAAAGAACCATTCTAGAACATAGTTTTGGAAATAAGGAAAAAATTTGTTTAGTCTTTAAATTTTAATAAATTTAGATAATTTGTCAGCATTGGGCCGATGCTTTTGATTTCTTAATTACTCAACTCTTCTATATAATACGAAACATGATTAAGACATTGCAAGCCGTCGATTCGCTTTAAAATCCTTCACATTATTACGGAAACAAATCACCCAATTAGCTCGATTATAAAACGTAACTGTGAGACTTATTTTTAAATAAAAAAAAGTATAGTTTTTTTTTTATTAAATCTATGACCATAACGCCTTAATTAACTCTTGTTTTTCTAATTCATATAATTACTTTCTTTGAAAAAAGATTTGTTTTTCATTCATTTAATTACTAATCTTTAAAAACAACTCAAGTTTTATGTAACATTCATTATTTAATTAAATGTTTAAAACCACCATAAGAATCCATAAAACAAAACAAAAATTAAAGATTCCACTAATTATAAATAAATTTCTCTTTTCTACGGTTGTAAAGAAAAAAAATCACACACAACAACAACAACATAAAGCCTAAAACTCTAAATTAACAATTCACTTTTATTTTCTATGGTAAATTAAAGAAAGAAAGAAAATAAAAAAAGCTAAAAATAACATGGATTTAAATTAAGAAAGAAAAAAACAAAAAAAAAAAACTCTGCTAAGAAAAAGTAAAAATTTATAAATCAACCAACGCATTCTTCACTATCACTTGACTGAAATCAAATATGTAAAGCCGTAAAAAAAGCTAAGAAAAAACAACAAACTCAACGTAAGAGTTGAGAAACCATAATACAAAACGAAAGACTTAAGAAACAAACCTGAAACGAAGCGGAATTAAAATTCTTATCATCACACTGCACGCATACAAACATACACACACACACACAAGCCGTTCGCTATTCCCAACTGTATATGAGTCTATACACAGTTAAGTTGAATGCACAAATGTACAGCAACAACAACAACAACAATAAAAACTTAAACAAGCATTAAATAAAAAAAAATTAAAGAAAACTTTCACTTTACACAATAACAATGAAGTGTTTAAAGTTTCGAACAATAAGAAACAATATTATTATTTGTACTAAAACTAACACAACAATTTGTCAAATTTAAAAAGTTTTTCATGAAACACTAAAACTAGAATTGGACAGCCTGTTTTATTTATAATAATTAATAAAATAAAATAATATAAAATGAAGCAAAATAAATTCAAATAAAATAAATTAAAATTAAAAAAACAAAATAAATTGAAATAAAATAAATTCAAATAAAATAAAACAAAACAAAACAAAAAAAATGAAATAAAATAAAACAAAAAATAAAATAAAATAAAAAAAAATAAAATAAAGTAAAATAAAAAAAATAAAATAAAATAAAATAACATAAAATAAAATAAACTAAAATAAAATAAAATATAGTAAAATAAAATAAAATAAAATAAACTAAACTAAAATAAAATAAAATAAACTAAACTAAAATAAAATAAAATAAAAAAAATTAAAATAAAAAAAATGAAATAAAACAAAATAAAATAAAATAATATAAAATAAAATAAATTTTTATTTTAATAAATAATATAAAATAAAATAATATAAAAACAATATAAAATAAAATAAAATAAAATAAAATAAAATAAAATAAAATAAAACAAAATAAAATAAAATAAAATAAAATAAAATAAAATAAAATAAAATAAAATAATATAAAATAAATAAATTAAAATAAATTAAAATTAAACAAAATAATATAAAATAAAATAAAATAAAATAAAATAAAATAAAATAAAATAAAATGAAATAACCAAAAATAATATGAAATAAATTAAAAAATTAAAATAAAATAAAATAAAATGAAGTAAAAACAAATAAATTAAAGAAAATAGAATGAAACAGAATAAAATAATATAACAAAAAAATAAAATAAAACAAAACAAAACAAAACAAAATAAAAATAAAATAAAACAAAACCAAATAAAATGAAACAAAAAAAGATAATAAAAAAAATAATAAAATAAAATAAAAATTAAAATAAAAATGAAATAAAGTAAAATAAAATAAAATTAAATTAAATAAAATTGACTAAAATAAAATAAAAATAAAAATAAAAATAAAAGTAAAAAAAAAATAAAAATAAAAATGAAATAAAATAAAATAAAATAAAATAAAATGAAAAAAAAACAAATAAAATAAAGTGAAACAAATTATAATGAAACAGAATAAATTAAAATAAAATAAAATAAAATAAAATAAAATAAAATAAAATAAAATAAAATAAAATAAAATAAAAATAAAATAAAATAAAATAAAGTAAAATAAAATAAAACAAAACAAAATGAAATAATATAAAACAAAATAAAATAAAACAAAAAATAAAAAATAAAATAAAATATAATAAAACAAAAAAAAAAAAAAAATCGGATAGAATAAAATAACAAAAGATTAATTGAAAATATAACAAAAAATTAAAATAAAATAAAAAAATAAAATAAAAAGAAAATAAAAAATCAAATAGAAATAAAAAAATTTACATAAATTAATATAAAAAAAAAATTAAAAAAAATAAAACACAATAAAATAAACTAAAATAAAATAAGAAAATAGAATAAAATAATATAATATAAAAAAAAATTAAAATAAAATCAAATAAAATAAAATAAAATAAATAAAAACAAGTAAGAAAATTATAGTCGGTCTGGGCCGACTATACGATACCCTATACCATGCGTTTAGAGACCCTATATCATAGGCCCAACTAACTGGGTATAGAAAATAAGTATAAACCAAATGTGAGTGGGATTCTTATTAATTTTTTTGGCTGCAGATATTAAAAAGTTCATATCGGGTGCTATATCTATATGGGGACTAGGCCCAAAAAGTAAAGTCTCTTGTATTTTGAAAAAATACAAGAAACAAAATAAAATTTGAGAAGAATCAGTGCAATATTGTTTTTTTTTTTTTTGATAGATTTAAGTGAAGGTCGAGAAGCAGCTCTATATGGGGCCTATGACTAAGAGTTGTCCCATAGGGATCATTTCTAGACTACTCATTAATGGATGTAATAAACACATACAAACACCAAATTTGAGTGAAATCTATATGACAATTTGGATCTTATGGCAATTTATGTTGATTTCATAGTGGTCATTTCTATGGGGCCTAGTTCTGAACATGGACCGATTTCTCACCAATTTCAACAGCGTTCATACTATGGCCGATAAAAGTTTTTATACCAAATTTCATCAAAATATATTCATATTTGCGACCTGCAGTTTATTACAAGGTTTACATGGCCACACAGACGGACGGACGGACAGACGGATGGACGGACGGAAATCGTTAAATCGAATCAGTTAGTGATTCTGATTTAATCGGTATAATAAAAGATGGGTCTAGGTCAAATATTTTTGGTAGTTACAAACAACAGCACAAAGACATTGTACCCAAATAAAAGAAAATAAAATAAAATAAAATAAAATAAAATAAAATAAAATAAAATAAAACAAAATAAAATAAAATAAAATAAAATAAAATAAAAAAAAAATAAAATAAAATAAAATAAAATAAAGTAAAATAAAATAAAATAAACTAAAATAAAATAAAATAAAATAAAATAAAATAAAATAAAATAAAATAAAATAAAATAAAATAAATAAAATAAAATAAAAAAAATAAAATAAAATAAAATAAGAAAAAAAGAAATAAAATAAAATAAAATAAAATAAAATAAAATAAAATAAAATAAAATAAAATAAAACCAAATAGAATTAAATAAAATAAGATAAAAAGAAATAAAATAAAAAAATAAAATAAAATAAAATAAAATAAAATAAAATAAAATGAAATAAAATAAAAAGAAATAAAATAAAATAAAATAAAATAAAACTAAATAAAATTAAAATGAAATAAAATAAAATTTAATAAAATAAAAATAGAAAATAAGTTAAATAAATTAAGATAAAAAATTAAAGAAAAAAATAAAATATAATTAAAACACAAAAACAAAATAAGTAAATTAAAATATTTTTTGGCTGAAAGTAAACAAATTCTAAATTTTTTTACGATTGTTATGAAATTTGTCAAATTTTTTAACACTGTATTGATAATTGTGATGGACAATATAAAATGTATTTTGGCTTAAAATAAAAAACACGCACTATTTCCAAACATTAGAATTTAGCAGAAAAAAATCACTTTAGATAAATAAATAAAAATTATTTTTAGATAAATAAAAAAAATATTTATTTAAAGTAGAGGGCATTCGACTGATAAACTGATCGAGAGATTAAAAAAAAAGGATACAGAACAATGCCTGATTTGAATAGATTTTTTTATTATATCAAATAACAATTTTGACAGTACTAATCAAATCAACTCTATATTTTTACTAATACCGTCTGTTAAAGGGCTATCAAATCAAGTCAAAACTCTTTACAATGCCTTAATGAAGTATATAAAGTAAAGAAAAGTAAAGTATAATAAAGTAGTTATAAAATATTTTTTGATTATAAAAGTTTTTTTTCAATAAAAAAATTTATTTTATATAGAAACAAAACTATTATAGACTAAAAATTCTTATAAAGACAATTTTTTTAAATTTTTATAAAAATTTGCTTTATTTACAAAAATGCCTTTACTTATAAAAGCATGTTTCCGAACTTTTTTATAAAATGTACTTTTTTATAATAGGTACCTTTTTATAAAAGGTACTTTTTTATAAAAGGTACTTTTTTGTAAAAGGTGCTTCTTATAATAGTTACTCTTTTATAAAAAGGTACTTATTTTATTAAAAGGTTATTTTCTTATAAAAACGTACTTTTAATAAAGGTACTGTTTTAATAGAAGGTGCTTTTTAACAAAAGGTACTTTTTTTAAAGGTACTTTTTTATAAAAGGTACTTTTTTATGACAGGTACTTTTTTATAAAAGGTACTTTTTTATAAAAGGTACTTTTTTATAAAAGTTTTTTGTTATAAAATTTACTTTTTTTATAAAAAGTACTTTTTATAAAATCTACTTTTTTATAAAAAGTACTTTTTTATAAAATCTACTTTTTTATAAAAGATATTTTTTTTATAAAAAGGTATTTTTTTGTAAAAACGTACTTTTTTGTAAAAATATACTTTTTTGTAAAAAGGTACTTTTTATAAAAGGTATTTTTTATAAAAAGTACTTTTTATAAAATCTACTTTTTTATAAAAAGTACTTTTTTATAAAATCTACTTTTTTATAAAAGATATTTTTTTTATAAAAAGGTATTTTTTTGTAAAAACGTACTTTTTTGTAAAAATATACTTTTTTGTAAAAAGGCATTTTTTTGTAAAAAGGTACTATTTTGTAATAAGGTAATTTTTTATAGAAAAGTATTTTTTTATAAAATATGTATTTTTTTTATTAAAGGTACTATTTTGTAGATGATGTAATTTTTTCAGAATAAGTATTTTTTGTTAATCAAGAAAAAGAAATTATTTATTTAAAAAAAGTCTGACAGTTATGTTTTATAATCGAACTAATTGGGTGATATGTTTCCGTAACAATGTTAAGGATTTTAATTATGCTTCGAATTACATAGAAGATTTAAGCAATTAAGAAATCTTATACCTCGGTGCATAGCATATTTCTGAACTTTCATAATTTATGACTATTAAAAGACTAAAAAGTTTTCTTTTTGATAGACGGAGGAGTCATAAGTATAGAAAGAAGTATCCTTATAGCTCTGATTTTAGAAGGTTATGAAACTTATAGGTCCTTTGAAGCTGAAATATTCGCTGGTGCATATTTCCATCCATTTACGGTACACACCACAGGAAATATATATTATACAATTTGTTTGCTTCCTACATAAAGAAATATGGACCGGGACCCCAATGAGTTTATGTATTTATTTGGACTACAACCAAATTTCATCAGCTATATTTGATTTATGAAATTTATTTTTCGGGTTATATTGGAACAATAATTTCTTTCTAAAAAAAAGAAATGTTAAAATGTTGTGTGTTGAAATAGCGGATACCTTCTCATCCGTCTCAAATTTAATATTCTAACTTTCTCTAGGACATTGATAAACTAAAAACATTTTGGTTTTTGAAATTTAAACAAAACTGTGCTTAATAATGTACTTTTTTTATAAAATCAAAATTTTAACTAAAGCTACTTTTTTAGGAAAACAAGATACTTTCTTATAAAAGGTACTTTCTTTAAAAGGTACTTTCTTGTAAAAGGTACTTTCTTGTAAAAGGTACTTTCTTGTAAAAGGTACTTTCTTGTAAAAGGTACTTTCTTGTAAAAGGTACTTTCTTATATAAGGGGTTTTTTTTATATAAAGGCTCTTTTTTACAAAAATTAACTTTCTAACAATTTTTTTATAAAAGGTACTTTCTTATAAAAGGGGGGTTTTTTTTTATAAAAAGGCTCTTTTTTATAAAAATGAACTTTTTAACAATTTTTTTTATAAATTTTTGCTAAAGCCTCTTTTTTATAAAATGCACTTTTTTATAAAAAGATAATTCTTAAAAAGGGATACTTTTTTAAAAAAGTTTTTTTTTTATTAAGGTACTTTTTCTATACTTTTTGAAAAAGTTAGTTTTTTTAAAAAAAGGTACTTTCTTAAAAACGTAGGTTTTTATAAGAAGGTACCTCTTTTTTTAAAAAGGTAGCTTTTGGAATAAAAGTAGGTTTTATAAAAAATTACATGTTTATTAAATGTTTTTTTAAAGGTATATCTTTATAAAAGTTAAATTTTTTAAAAACACTATTTTTTATGAAAAGGTATTTTGTATAAAAGTTTATTTTTTTTATAAAAACTACTGTAAAAAAGTGTTTTTTTTTTTAAAAGGTAGTTTTTATAAAGAGTGTATTTTTTTATCAAGGTTGGTTTTCGCAAAAAGGTCGTCTCTTTTATAAAGCTAGTTTTTTATGAAAAGTCACTATTTACACAAAGGTATATTTTTGAAATGGTAGTTTTTTATAAATGGTATTTTTTTATACAATGGTACTTTTTAATAAAAATTAAATCTATAAAAGTGAATTTCTTATAGGTTATATTTTTTATAAGTTAGGTACTATTCTTTATAAAAGTTAAAAATAATGCTTATTAGTTTATTTATTTTTGTACCCTACACCACTATGAGGTTTGGGTATAATGACTTCATGCTGCTGTTCGTAACAACAAAAAATATTTGACTTAGACCTACCTTTTATTATACCGATCGACTCTTAATCACTTTCTGAGTCGATTTAGCGATGTCCGTCCGTCCGTGTGTCCTGTAAACCTTGTAATCAAACTACAGGTCCCAAATATAAATATATTGTGATTAAAAATGGGTACTTAAGCTTTTATCGGGCATAGGATGAACGCCATTGAAATTGGTAAAATTCGGTCCATGTTCAGACCTAGTCCCCATACAAATTACCCCTATGAAATCGACATATATTGCCATAAGATCAAGTTACCATACAGATCTCAGTCAAATTGGTTTCGAATGTGTCTATTATATCCATTAATCAGTGGTCCAAAAATAATCCAATAATTCTTAGTCATAGGCCCCCATAACATAAGTGACTACCAAATATAGCCAGGATCGGTCCATTTTCGACCTAGTCCCCATGTTAATATAGCAACCGATATGAACTTTTTCATATCTGCAGAAAAAAAATTCATAACAATGCCACTCAAATTTGGTTTATGCTTATTTTCTATATCCAGTTAGTTGGACCGAAGAGATAGGGTCTCTAAAGCATGGTATAGGGTATCGTTTAATCAGCCTAGACCGACTATAATTTTCTTGTTAATTTTAGATAAATTTTATTTGAATAAATTCACTTTTGGAAAAAGGTACTGTTTTTGTAAGAGTTATAGATATATCTATAATATTAATAGGCTAGGCGTTTTCTTGTGGCCGATATTTTGTTCTGGCATTTTATCCCGATTTTGACCAAACGTAAACTATTTGAAAGGTATTTCTTTTTAGTCGTTTTGCAGATTTACAGATTTTAAAATTTTTCCTTTATTTTGAGTAAATTGCATTTAAAGTTGCTACTAACACATACATAAAATTTTAAAATGCTGTGTGTGTGTTTATTAAATTTGTTAATGTGTTTATAATAAAAATGAGTTTGGTTTTTTATGTTGATTTGTGAATTGGCTATAATTGATTAGCATACCTTTAGGGTCTGTATTTAATGAAAAAATAAAATTTCTTAGAATTTGCACTCGAATTTCGAGGGCTGGAATCTGCTAGTATAGATATATATCTATATATATAAAATTCATTTTCTGTTTGTTTGTTTATTTGTTTGTTTGACCGCTATACAAATTTGTATTTATGAATGGATTTCTCTGAAATATGGTGCACACGCCCTCTATACCCCAGGAAATCTCGCCATATGCATCTTACCGGCCACGCCTATTTTCACACCCATTTTTTCTAATTTTTTACGGGTTTCGCTCGAATTTGCTGCACATTATTCTCATATCCCAGACAAGGTCGTCATATATTTTTATCGGCCACGCCCACTTTTTTTAATTTTCTATATACAATTTTAATGTTTGTTAACATATTTGAATTTTTGTGCATAAGTCTCTTTACGTACTACTCTTGAGTTTACACCATTATGAAGCATGTATTTTAAATTAACCTATTACAAATATTCCCGTCTTTCCTTTTTTATTATATGAGTTGTAACCAGAGTTCAGAAAAAAACACACACTGAATAAAAAACTCGTACATATATGTAAACAAACATAACTTAGACCAACACACACATATTTTTATTTTCATACCAATTATGTTTGTTTTTAAATTTTCTACGGTGCCCAACACAACCATGACTGTGTTCGTTTTAATATTTCGTTATTTACACGAACATTTTTGTATCACATACTTTTTGTTTCAATCACACATAAAGCACACATTTTTGAGTGTTGCTTTATTTGAAGTTCATGTTCTGGTACGTGTAGTGAAAAAAAACACAGAACATGTACAATAAACAGGTTCGAGTTCAGTTATATTTTAAGTCGTGTTGTGGCTCGTGTAGTATGAAAAAACACAACATGTACAATAAACAGGTTCGAGTTCAGTTATATTTTAAACACGACTTAAATAATCTAAAAATTTTAAATTGAAATAAAAAATGAATTTACTCCCCAAAAAATGTAAACATTGGGTAATTTTTTCATAATGAACAAATTCCCCAATCTCATAGAAATTTTTGGGGAGAAATTTCATTTTTTTGGGGAATTTTTTCATTGGGGATTAAGTACTCAGCTCCTGTTAAGCATAGTGAACCATTCTTCAAGTCAAAGGCCTTTGAATCCTGGGCAAGACCAGGTAGAAACAGCTTGTAGATATATAAAATATTTTTTGTTTTTAAATGATATTTAAAAAAAATTTCAATTACTTTCTTTATTTCAGGCAGTTATTTTTTATATCAGTATTTTTTGTATAAATGGATCTACACTTATATTACAAAAGACCTTTGGGTTTTTGATTGTTGATTCCTGATCTAAAGTTAAATCCATAAAAAACAAAAATATTGCACAGATTTTTCTCAAATATGGCTTGTATATGTTTTTTCAAAAAATAAATAACCTTACCACATATGGTAGGGACCGGTCCATTTTTCGACCTAGTCCTTATAAAAATATAGCATCCGATATGAACTTTTTCATATCTGAAGGCAAAAAATTAATTACAATGCCACTGAAATTCGGTTTATGGTGATTTTCTATATCCAATTAGTCGGACTTAGAGATGGGGTATCTAAATGCGTGGTGTAGGGTATCGTATAGTCGGTCTAGGGACTATTTTATATAAATAACTTAGTTAAGAAAATAAAGCTTCTTAAATGAAACTTACATTCAAACAAACATTTTTAGAGTTTATACATTTATGAAGGGTTTTTTCTTAAAACTTTTAATAAAAAAAAATATTTTATTTATAAATGGTGTTTATTTTTATAAATTCTCTATGTTATAAATGGACGATTCTACAAAAGACCTTTTCTGAGAAAGCTAATTTTTTTATAATGAATGAATTTTTTTTTACAATAAAATGTTTTTTTTTAATATTTAGATGTTCTTTTTAGAAAAGATATAGTTAATTTTTTTTTTTTAAATAAAGTTTTTTGATAAAAGTTATTTTTTTATGGATGATTTGTTTATAGTATAGTTCCCTTCAGAAAGGAAATTTTTTATAAGAGTTCATTTTTTATATACAGTGACTCACAGTGAGAATGTCCCACCTTCCATTTTATTTTTTTCTTTTTTAAAAATAATTAAAAATATTTGTAAAATTTACAATTTTAGAGTTGGTTTTATTAGGGAGAAAAATAAATCGAAATGTAGTTATCTTGAAGAGAATACGTCGGTTTTTTATCTTACAGTGATAATGTTCCAGTTGAAAAATTTCGGAAATAAAGATGTATTGAATTGTTAAATTAATATAATTAATGTTTTTTTTTGTTGAGATTGAATCGTTTTCAATTCATTTCGTTTTCATTTAACTAAATTAAAATATTTATTTTTAGGTTTTTACGCAATTCAGATTGACATTGTTCGCTATACTACAATTTATTTTAGGAATTAAGTTAAGTTACAAAAAATCGGAAACAAATAGTAGATAAATGAAAAATATCGTTAACTGACTTTAAGATGAAAAATTATACAAATAAGTAATGAGTTCTAACTTAATTAAAAAAAAGGGATTAAGGTAGGCTACTCCGAAAATCTGGGCCCAATCCTCGACTATATACACCTGAAATACTAGGTATGATTGAGGATCACCTTCATATAAGTTGCAACCAAAAAAAAAAATGCCATGAGTCTTACAAAATTCTCTTTTAAGTAGATTAGTAGCCCAAAAACCAAATAATTAAAATATTTTACGCACATCTGTATGGGTGGAACGATTTTTATACCCTATACCACTATGTGGTTTGGGTATAATGACTTTGTGCTGCTGTTTGTAACAACCAAAAATATTTGACCTAGACCCATCTTTAATTATACCGATCGAATCAGAATCACTTTCTGAATTGATTTAACAATGTCCGTCCGTCCGTCCGTCCGTCCGTCTGTGTGTCCATGTAAAGCTTGTAATCAAACTGCAGGTCGCAAATATGAATATATTTTGATGAAATTTGGTATATAAGCTTTTATCGGCCATGGGATGAACGCTATTGAAATTGGTGAGAATCGGTCCATGTTCAGACCTAGCCCCCATACAAATTACCCATATGAAATCGACATAAATTCCTATAAGATCCAAATTGTCATATAGATCTTACTCAAATTGGGTTTGTATGCGTTCATTACATCCACTAATGAGTAGTCCAAAAATGATCCCTTTGACCCCATATAGAGCTGCTTCCCGATCTTCACTTAAATCTATTAAAAAACAAAAATATTGCACTGATTCTTCTCAAATTTTGTTTGTACATATTTTTGCAAAATACAAGAGACTTTACCAAACATGATCAGGATCGGTCCATTTTTGGACCTAGTCCCTTTATAGATATAGCATCCGATATGAACTTTTTCATATCTGCAGACAAAAAAAATTAATAAAAATTCCACTCAAATTTGGTTTTTGCTTATTTTCAATGCCCAGTTAGTTGGGCCTAAGAGATAGGGTTTCTAAAAGCATTGTATAGGGTATCGTATAGTCGGTCTAGACCGACTATAATTTTCTTACTTGTTTGTTTTTTGAAAATTTTGTAGTTGCTTAAGGATCTGTAGGTGGGGTGAATGTGTGAAAAAATCAAATAACAAATGGAATCCCACGCACTTCCACCACACAGTAAACTATGATGATGTCCGCGTATTCGTTTGGAGTATGTTTTCATTGGCTGGTGTTGCTAAATTCCATTTTGTGGTAGCCCTCATGCATAATTTTCAATATTTCACATTAAAGTTTCCCATTTTTACTAGGATAGTGATAATAAATATAGTGCTGGACTGATGAGAAATTGAAAAGTAGTTTAAACTTGACCACAAAATGCAAAGTTTAATATAATCAACAAGATGCATGAGCAAAATTTTCACCAGACTATTTAAAAGAGTTAGTGGATTACAACCAATATCAATTGAAAGTGGACGTTCAACAAAAAGGATTCCCAACAAAGTAGGAAATAAAATAGGAGGGTAAATTTTTTAAAGTCCAAATTTACTGGGCCACTTTGAATGATATTTTCGTAAGATTTTTGAAAGATGCTTTTGTACTTTTCGAATAATAAAAAATTTTACTTTTCTTTAAAAAATTAAAAAAAAATTATAAATATTTTAAATGTGGCCCATGTTCGCTCACTCACTGTATGAAACTTGTTTTAAAAATGTATCTTTTTCAAAATGTACTTTTAATGAGCGATTCCATAAAATTGTGTTGTTTTATTAGTGGTAATTATATATTTTGTATTAAAAATATTACTTTTTTATTGAAGGTTTTTCTTTTTTTTTTTGACAAAAGTACTTATTTAGGTAAAAGGTGCTTTTTTTTAACAAGTAATTTTTTACGATATTTTCTTTTTTGTGTTTGTTGTTGATTTATGTTTTTAAATATTAGTTTTAAGTTCAGATTTCAGCCTAGTTTGAAGAATATCTTTAATTAAATTTTCTCCAAATGTTGTGCCGCGGAGCAAACAATCATCATTGCTTTTGTAAAACTTGTTATTATATTTAATTGCCGAGCTAGTGGCTGTATGCACTTTACACTCTATTAAAAACTATAGTTTTAAGTGTTCGTCAATTTTTTATTTTAATTGTTTTATGTTGTTTAAAAAAGAAACCTAAAATAAAATTAACTTAGAATATACGCGATTAATAAAAGTATTTTTTTTTTTAAATAATAATAATAATAAGTTTTATAAAAGGTTTTAAAATAATTAAAAAGGCGCAGAGGGTATATATCAGTTTGCTAATCCATTTGTAAAGCCTTGAACAATTTATTTGCGACCCCATAAAGTATATGTATGTTCCTGATCATTATAAAAACTCGAGTCGATATTGCAATGTCCGTCCGTCCATTCTTCTGTCCGTCTATCTGTTAAAATCACGGTCGTTCGGGGAAAAAAAACAATTTGCCTGGGTGGAATTACGACAATATTTTTTACCATTACTTCGGCAGGTTGGTGTTTAAAATGGGGTAAATTGGGCACTATTGTGCCAAGTTATGACCCAAAATATAGAGACACCTCTAAAAAAAATCCATCAAATTCATTGCGTTTGTTTTAACAATTTAGTATTTGTAATTGTTTATTTTTTTAATATTTTATTCACATCTATAATATTAATAGGCTAGGCGGTTTTTTGTTATCGATTTTTTGTTCTACCGTTTTATCCCGCTTTTGACCAAACGTGTATTATTGAAAAGTATTTCTTTTTAGCCGTTCACCAGATTTACAGATTTGCAGATTTTTAATTTTTTTTTTCTTTATTTTGAGTAAATTGCATTTAAAGTTGCTACTAACACATACATAAAATTATACAATGCTATGTGTGTGTTTATTAAATTTGTTAATGTGTTTGTTAATGAGTTTGTTATCTTCATTCACAATAATAATAAACCATAAAAGTGTTGGTTTGTGAATTGAATAAGTTGAAAAATAAAACTGACTAGAAATTGCACTCGAATTTCGAATGCTGGAATCTGCTTGTTTCTTTTAAATAGCACAATAAGCTCAGATTTTAATATAAATGAAAAACCAAGGTGAAAGCGATCAAATATTTGGCATAACCTAACTGATCTTGTTTTTTAAAAATATTGCTTATACCCTCAACACCAGTGTGCATAGGTTATATATAAGTTTGTCAACCCGTTTATAATATTTAGAAAAAAAATTTCTGGAGCCCACAAAATATAAATACTCTTTATGCTTGTAACAAGTGCAGTTGAAATAGCGTTGTCCGTCTGTCCGTCTGTGGAAATCTCGATCACACTCTCAATAAGTTACCTAATTTGCTTATTTGAAATGTATATGATTCATTGATATCCTGGGCAGGCTGCTATTTATAATCAATAATATCACTTCTATAGGTCCCGAGATACCAATGAATATGTAAAAAACTCTTGGAATAAATACGATATTTTCTATATTAATCTTGTTATTGTTGTTATGCCAAATTTGGTAATTTGTGTGTCAAAGCTGTAATTGTTATTGTTGTTGTTGTCGTTGTGTTTGCAGCATTTGCTTAATGGGTGTACATGTACCGTTATACTCCGCGTGTCATGTTAGTTCAGGCTGGTATTGCCATATATTTTTTTATTACACCAAAATAAATACGATTTCTTGTATCAATATGAAAGTGAAGTAATTATAATAAAAGTAAACTTTCATATTTCCTTACTGTTCTTTAACACTTTAGATGTAAGCAGCATTTTTTTAAGTACTCTATATTCTAACTTATAGGAAAATGTCCCTATTACAAGTAGTTTCTTTTGAAAACATTTCCAAATTTCCTAATTTAAAGTCTTTTGTATAAAATTTATCATGTTTTGATGAATTCAAGTTATTTGTTTGGTAGAGAAACTCTCAGAATATAAAGTTTAAGCATTTAGAATTTAAAGTGAAATTATCGGCAATATTGACTTTAAGACACAAGTGGTGGGTACCTAAGATTTTTCACAGCCAAATTTAATACTCTTACTTGTTTTTGTAAAAACATGTTTTTAATCTCGGGTTTTTATAAGTGGCTTTTTTTTATCCTCCGCACCACTGTACAGAGGGTTTATATCAGTTTGTCATTCCGTTTGTAACGCATCGAAAAATGCATTTGTGACCCCATAAATTATAAATATTCTTGATCCTTATAACTTATAACAACTCGAGTCGATATAGCGATGTCCGTCTGTCCGTCCGTCCATCTGTCCGTCTGTCAATCTGTGTGCTAAAATCACGTTCATTCACAAAATTAACAATTTACATGGGTAAAGTAATGATAATATTGTTTGTCATTATTTCGGGCAGGTGCCGAGATATGTCCAAAAATATGAAGACACTTCTACAAAAAATTTTAAAAATTCAGTGCGTTGGTTGTAATAATTTAGTACAAAGTTTATCAAATTGTTTACTTTTTGAAACATTTTGTTTACATTTCGCATAAATAGTGCAAGGTGGAAGGTATCAAAGATTACTGGTTCAATATAATAACCCTTTAGATTAATACCCTGTTTCCATAACACAATTCGTCATAGACGAACGAAAATTTGTACGAAGAACAAAAACAAAACACACACAAATTTTCGTTCGTCTGTGACGAATTGTGTTATGGAAACTGGGTACTAATACTTTTTTAAAAAAAAGCCTTCTTTAATAATGGCAATTTTGTGATAATAATTTTTTATAAAAGATAATTTTCAAAAATATTTTTTTAAAATATATAATTTTTCTTAAAAGGGAAAAAAGGGATTTTTTAGAAAAGTACAATTTTCAATTAATTATTATTTATAATTATTTTGAAAGCTAGTTTTTTAACTAAATTTATTTTTTAACATGGTACTTTTTTGTACAAAAATTACTTTTTAAAGATAAAAAAATTAAAGATACTTTTAAAGGTTATTTTATTATATAACTTTTTTTTTTAGAAAAAAGTGCCTTAAAAATATACTTTATAAGAGTTTCTTTCTTTTTTAAGAAGTGTAAATATTACTAATTTAAATTATATTTTCTTAAAAGCTGTTTTTAGGGTTTTTTTCTCTGGTACTTTTTTGAGTTATGAGTACTTTTTTGAAGGTAAAAATTGAAAGTAATTTTTTTGATATTTATTTTGTATAAAACTACTTTTGGAAAAAAATACTTTTTATTAAAGTTTATTTTGTGAAAAAAGTCCTTTTTTATTCATTATTTAAAAACTATTTTTTTACGTAATATAATTTTTATGAAAGTTAGTTTTTTATTAAAGGGATTCTTAAAAAAGGTATTTTTTTTTCAATTAAATGTACTGTAAATAGCGCTTATTTAAATTACACTTTTTTTAAAAGTTGTTGTTAACCAAATTTATTTTTTTTATATACTTTTTTTTATATACTTTTTTTTATTAAAAGTACTTTTTTTACAAGGTAATTTTTTTATAAAGACAAAATTTTCTTATAATTAAAAAATTTTTTTTTAAAAGAATATTTTTTTTGACATAAAACTTATAAATATTAGAAAAAAGTGCTTATTTACGTAAAAAAATAATTAGAAGGTAATTTTTTTAATAAAGGCTAAATTTTCTTAAAATTAAAAAAAAAAATGTTTTTATTAAGAATAATTTTTTTTTATATAAAACCAATATTAGAAAAAAGTGTCTTCTAATATAATCGAATGGATGAAAAAAACTTGATAAAATAAATTATCAAGTCGGTGTAGATCGACTATATCTTATCCTATACCATGCGCTTAAAGGGCAGGATCTCAGGTTCAACTACTTGGATATAGAAAATAAGCATAAAGAAGCTCATATACCTAATTTAATCAAAATATATTCATATTTCCGGACGCAGAGACGGACGGACATTGCTAAATCGATGCAGAAAGTGGTTCTGAGTCGGAGGGTATAATAAAACATGGATGTAGTGCAATCATTTATCTTAGTTACATGCATGAGCGCCCTAACCCATAGTGGTATAGGGTATAAAAACCCTTTTTGAATAAAAGTACTTTTTTGTTAATGCTAATATTTAGCGAAAAGTGTTTTTCTGTAAAAGATATTTTTTAGAAATAATTTTTTTTACGCAATATAATTTTTCACAAAAGGTACAAAGGGCTTTTTTTTATAAGATAAGTAGTACCTATTTAAATTATATTTTTTGTTAAAAGCTAGTTTTTAGGAAATGTATTTTTTACGCGATATTTTTTGTACTTTTTAAAGGTAAAAAAAACTTTAAGATAATACTAAAAATAATATAAATATATTATATATAACTAATTTTTAAAAAAGTATTTTTTATTAACGATAACTGTTTAAAAAAAATAATTTTTATAAAAGGTACGCAAAAGGTCATAAAAAGTACTTTTTTTATTAAAAGAATTAAAAAAAGTACTTTTCTTTATTAAAGTGCATTTTAGTAAATAATACTTATTTAAATAATACTTTTTTAAAGTTAGATTTTAACAAAATTTATTTTTTGTCAGACATTTTTTGTATTAAACATACTTTTTTGAAAAGGTAATTTTTTCATAAAGAGCACATATTTGTAAAAGGGTAAATTTTCCTTAAAATGTGCAAAAGTTTTTTTTAATAAAGATAATTTTTTTTATATATAAAATTAATTTTAGATAACAGTAAAAATTACCTTTTTATCAGTCTCCTGAGAAAATCGAATGAATAAAAAAGCTTGTTAAAATAAATTTAAAAAAAAATACTTTTAAAGTAGGAGATTGATTTCATTTGTATTTTTTCTTACCGTAAGTATAAATTGAAGAATAAATTTTACTATTTAATCAATACAAATAGAAATAAAAAAGTTCCCATTAAAAAAGCCTTTAACATTTACATAGCATTCTCAAAAGTTTTTAGGTCAGAGACATAGATAAATTAAAAAAAAAAAAAAACAAACCAAACAAACTCTATTTGCCACTGTTGCAATAAGAAAGTAAACGATTTGCCAGAAGAAAGTGTAGGCAACAGGATGTCAACTATACAATGAGCTGATATTTGAAAAAAAAAAAAACGAAGAAGAAACAACCAGACACCCACACAAAATCTCACAAAATCAAATAGAAAATTTCTTTAAGAAAAATAGTTCTCAAAAATCAACAATCACGAAAAAATAGAAATAGGGATTACTAAGATTAAAACAATAACACCATACACCAACAACAGCAACAAGAAAATGCTAAGAAAATTTACAATATATCTGTTACAAAAAAAAAAAAAAAAAAATCATACCAAAGCCATTTATAAGTTTAAGCCATTGTATACGAATCGAGTAGAGCAGCATAGTTGGGTAAAGTGAAGAAAAGATATACAAGAAAAACAAAAACAAAAAAAAACTATAGTTACTATACTGAATAGCATAGTATGGTACTGACGATCGCAACAACTTTCACCCATTAATATTCTTCGTGTCGTACGTTTAGCAAAAAAGTAAAAAAAAAAAAAATTCAAAATAAAGTAAAAAAAAAAACTTAAAGTAACAAACATTAACAATCTGTATTTGATTGTATTGAATAGCATTAAAAAATTTAACTCAAAGATATAAAAAAAAGTAGTCAAAAACAACAACAACAAGAATTATATTACTTTAACCCTGGAAGGCGCAAGGTCACACAAAATGGTGGTGGTGACTTTTGTTACTATTTTTGAATTTCGAGGTTGGAACTTCCATTGGCAAGGGACCGGTGTATTTTATGTATTAGATCCATATTTTCTGTTGGTCTTCTAACGGGAAAGGAAAAATGAATTAAAATAAAGTAAATTTATTTTTAATGTTTTTAAAATGTTGTTTCGCCCTGGCCAATTTTCGCATATACATATAAATATTTTTTATAATTTTTTAAAAATTTCGTGCAACATACTATTCGAATCAACTTTATCCCAGCGCCACCTACCGTCTCCATTCAAAAACAAACAATTTTCTGATAATTAACCATATACATTCTGAATTGCGGTTGAATCGTCTTGTTAATAATTTTTTTAATATCCTGGCTCCGGCGCCATCTACATGGTCCAACTTATTTAAACAAATAAGAAGAATTCAAACAGAACCTATGGTGCAAGTCCAAGCTCGATGGTTCTTATATTTTCGGTTCTTATATGGTTCTTTTTTCTTATATAAAAAAATAATTTTGGTCCTTCCAACCGGAGATTTTTCTATTAATTTTCAAATATTTCAATCTAATTTTTAAATATCACCAGCTTTTTCAAGGCAATATTTGAAAATTTAAATATTTTTTGGTCCTTCGAACCGTTAATTTATATTTTTTTATACCATAAAAAAGTTAAACTTAATTTTATTATGTATATGGCTGCTTCGAAACGTTTTAATTTCTATATGAATTTTCTGACAACAATAACTATTTTTCATATCGTTAAACTTAAAGTTGATAGGGAAATCTAAATTGGAAAGAGATCGGTTTATTCGACTTAATTTCTTATGAAATATTTCAATTGAATAGTAGAAGGCAAATAGATTCTGTTCGAAAACTATTTTTATTTATTCCATATTTTTTTTTCGTTTTATATTTTCCCACCTAATTTTATTAATTAATTCCTTTACTATATAACAATTATAATTATACTATAACTAAAACTTTTAAGTAACATTTATACAGTATACAATATCTCCTGATAGGTCTCTCGAGTATTATCTATATAAAAGGAAAACAAATAATTGGTTCTGTAGTTTTTCTAGGAAATAAGATCTTTAACAGAAGATCTCGAACCGAACAAACCAAAAAACAAACCAATTTATTATATCTTATTTTTAAACAAAATAAATTTTATTTATTTTTTAAATGTTGGTGGGTCCTTCGAACTCAACTAGTACAATTTTATATAAATAAATTTATTGGTCCTTCGAAACGCATAAAATATTGGTAAATTTTTAAATTGCTATTTAAAAAAATAAAATTGAAAATATTTACTGGTGTTTAAAACTTTATTATCGCTCATTATTATATTTGACCTGTTAATTTCAAATTCATTACATAGAAGAAAAATTTATCAATCTCCAGAACTGAAGTAAAAATAAATAAATAATATTAAAAAATTTTTTCTTTTGTTGAAATTTTAATTTATATATTTTATATGGTTGTTGAAAACGCATAAAAATATTAAAATTATTTTTAATATAAACAAATTTTTAATTAATTCATGATATATGATTTTTTATTGGTGCTACGAACTAGAACTTTTATACATAAAAATTACATTTACATTGAGAAACAAAGATATTATTGTGCAATACTAATTATTTTTAATTGCTTGAAAACAGACTGAAGATTTAAAATATTTTAAATATATATATATATATATATATTTTTATAATTTTGTATAAAAAGGTTTGGTCCCTCGAACCGAATTATATTTTTTCATATTCAAATATTTAAATTTCCAAACCATTTTATATAAACTGAATTGGTCCCTCGAGCTGGAGTGTTGTTTTCAATATTAAAATTTCAATTCAAAATACATATAAACTGAAGTTTAAATTATTGATTGGTCTTACGAATCGGAAACTGAACATTTTATATGAAAAAATTATTTATATAGAAAACAAAAATCATCACCAAAGAGCTTATATTTGAATGGTAAAAAAGTATATAAATTCTTCGGTCCCTCAAACCGGAATATTTTTTCTACCATACATATACACCGTTTTGAATGTCAAATCACTGCGAGCTTTGTAGGCCTTTCCGGTAATCGACTTAAACCACTATTTGAAGGCTTGGAAAAAAAAACGTTGACGTAAGTGTACTGCTTTGTTTAAGAAAAATAAGTAAAATTTTATCTTTTCATTTGAACGAAATAGTAGAATTTTTGTTCTATTTTTTCTGTAAAAAAATAAAACTAATAATTTTTATTCAAAGTAATTTATAAAATAAATAAATAATGATAACATTAAACTTATTTTTCGTAAATAAATTTAATTTCTAATATATAAACGTGGTTCGATTCAATTTATTTAATTTATATATTCATGTACTAAAATTTGTATTTAAATTTGTTGATCCTATAAAATGGAAAATAAATATTATTACCAATTCTGTAAATTTTTACTCGTTTCGAAAGACAAAAATATATTACAATATTAAGTTTAATCACTTATAATTTAAAAAATATATATTATCTCATTTATAAATAAAATTTTTATTTTAATTTATTAAACTTTCGCACTTGAATATTTTTTTTTTCCAACTATGCAAATTTTTATCCGTTTCGAAGGACCGAATTGTATTTTAATTTTATATTAATTATTTCAAAATTCAAAAATATCATTTATAATTAAATTAAATTTTTATATAAATTTATTGGTGCTTTGAATTTGAATATTTTTACCAATTACGTAAATTTATATCCGTTTCAAAGGATCATTAAATTTAAATTTAATTATTTATTAAAAAAAATCAAAAATTAATATTATGAAATTTTGATATAAATCTATTGTTTGCTACGAATTTCACTATTTTTACCAATTATATAAATTTTTATGCGTTTCGAAGGATCAAAATATATAACAATATTGAATTTTTTTTTTATTTAAAAAAAAAAAATATGAAATTTTTATGTAAATCTATTGTTTGCTTCGCATTTGAATATTTTTTTTTTTTATCAATTTTGTAAATTTTTATGCGTTTCGAAGGACCAAAATATATTTCAGTATTAAATTTAATTAATAAGAAATTTCAAAATATAAATTATAAGTAAAATTTGTATTGAAATTTATAAGTCCTTCGAACTGAATTCATAAATGAGATATTAATTATTTTTGGTTTTTAAAATAATTAAATTAAACACTGAAATATATTTTGGTCCTTCGAAGCATATACTAATTTACGAAATTGGTAAAAATAAATATTTTTCATGCAAAATAGCAGAATTTATATTAGTAATATCCATAGTGCTCCGAATCGTTTAAATTTATGGTGTTTAAAATTATTCGATATTGAAACAATAATTGGTCCTACGAACCGAAAATTGGTAAATATTAATTTTTTTAATATAGTTAAAAAAAAATAAATTTAAATTCTTATACTAAGTGATATGATTATGTTGAAATATATTATTACTTATATTCTAATTAATAAAAAAAAAAATTTGTTGGTCCTTCGAACCGGTACAGAAATTTTTTAAAATTATTTTGTTTAATAATGAAATTTTTTATATAAAAATTTTGTATAATTTTATATATTCCAAAGAAATAATTAAACAAGCACTACAGGGTTAATAGAGCTCAAAACATAACAAGCCAAATATGTATAGAAACGAAGAAGCAGCAATACTAGCAACATTTATTTTCTTATATATCACATTTCAATTGTATTTGTTTCTTATCATTATGTATTCTTTTTAGTTTTTTTCTCTTTTTGTTTTTAAACAACAACGCATTCACCAAACAATCATTCAAACCATCATCACTGCCATATCAAACCGTACCGTATCCCAGTGTATAGTAAAAATCGTCTATAGAGGTGGAGTGAAATTAATATCTCTTATTTCTATATCACCTAAAAAACCACCAGCAGTTTGTGTAACAAACATTCAACATTCAGCTTTTGAATAGTCAACAGTTCGTATGTAAAATACGCTTAAAACAAAAACACACCGATTGTAGAATCCCCACAAAACTTTCCTCTTGCACTCTTGTTCATACTGCTATTGTTGTTGGTGAAAAAAAAATTTCTTTTTTTTCAGTTATTGTTGCAAACAACTTGTTCGGCAACATGTGGCAAGTTAGCAAGGCAATGTAGTTATACCAAAAAGTATAAATATTTTTGGAGTTAAATACCTACATTTGATATTTATATTACCATGCAACATTTAGGTCTTAACTGTTGTTGAAGCTGGAGTGTTAAAGCGATTAAATAGTTGTTGTTTTGTTTTAAAGTTGTTGGTCTTGAGTTTTGTCATTGTAAATTGTTGTTGCATTGTTGTTTTGTGGGGCGAAGGTCTTCGTCATGTTTGACATACAGTAGAGACATTTGGATATTAATATTAGACATTTTGCTTGCTTTATTTTCGTTGATATCAAAGATCACACTTATGAATATATGACACTGAAGAAAGCTCAGATTCAGTTAAAGATTCATCTTCTGAAGAAACTTTACCTTTGGTTAACCCCAAAAAATTCATAGATAGTTTTTCTATTAAGAATGCAGGCCTAAATAATATTATGAATCTTTAGTTTCTGGAACCAAAGTACATTTTTGTTAAAGGTCTTTTGACACTGAACTTGTAACTGAAGTTAGACTTTCTCCAACACATAGGTTTTACAAACATAAAAAAATGCAGATCCGGTTACAACGCACCATAGATAGACCTTCTGAAAAGTTGTCTTACATAAAATACTTTTGATTGTATGGTTTTTTATACAATTAAGAAGAATCTAGAGATGTTTTTAATTTAACTATTTATTAAAACTTGCAGATTCCAGCTCTCGAAATTCGAGTGCAATTTCTAGGCAGCTTTTTTTCAACTTAGCCAATTCACAAACCAACACTTTTATGGTTTATTATTATTGTGAATGAAGATAACAAACTCATTAATAAACACATTAACAAATTTTATAAAACACACATATGTGCGTGTTAGTAGCAACTTTAAATGCAATTTACTCAAAATAAAGGAAATAATTTAAAAATCTGTAAATCTGCCAAACGTCAAAAAAAAAATACGTTTCAAATAGTATACACTTGGTTAAAATCGGGATAAAACGGTAGAACAAAACATCGGTCACAAGAAATCGCCTAGCATATTAATATTATAGATTAATAGCATTTTACACCAATAAAGCAAAGTTTATTGATTTTTTTGTGAAATAAAATTTTCTTATTGAAAGCTACTGTGATAAAAATGTTCCTATAGCAGACTCTAAAATTTAAAGTACAAAGAAAATTTGAGTCTTGGAATTATTTATATCGGTAGATAAATAGAAAACTTTGGGTAATTTGTTGTATAGAAACTTTGTGACTTTCTGGCAGAATAATCCTGAAATCATATTCTGGTATCCTATTGCAAACCTTAAGATTTGGAATACATTTGTATACTGACAGTTTGGTAACTGACAGTTTTTTTGAACACATTTCTTATTCTAGGAATTTTTTTCTATCATCAAAATTTTAATATGAACCAGTAAGAAAATTATAGACTGACTATTCGAATCCCTATACAATGCGTTTGGAGAATTGGTCTCGGGTCCAAATAGTTGGTTATAAAAAATAAGCATAAACCAAAACTGAGTGGAATTTTTATTAATTGTTTGCCCTGCAGATTTGAAAAAAGTTCATATTTATATGGGGACTAGGTCGAAAAATAGACTGATCGAGACTATATTTGGTGAAGTCACTTCTTTTTTGCAAAAATATATACACCACCAAATTTGAGAAAAATCTGTGCAATATTTTTGTTTTCTATAGGTTTAAGTAAAGACCGGAAATCACCTTTATATGGGGTATGACTAAGAATTGTCCTATAGGGTTTATTTTTAAACTGAATGGAAACACACAAACACAATTTGACCGAGATCTGTATGATAATTTGGATATTATGGCAATTTAAGTCGATTTTAAAGAGGTCATTAGTATGATTTTCACCAATTTCAATAGAGTTCGTTTTGTGGCTGGCAACAGCTTATACACCAAATTTCATCAAAATATACCCATATTTGCGACCTGTACTTTGATTAAGAAGCTTACATGGACACACAGACAGACGGACATCGCTGGTAGTTACAAATCTTAAATCAGATGAGTCTATAACTTTCAGTGAATTTAAAATGAAATAAAATTTCTGTATATAAGCCGTAATATTAACTAAGTGAGAATTAAAATTTTTAACCTTTTGGTTATTTTTGGCATAGAATTAAGGCCTAGTTAGCCACACGTAACCGTAACCAAACATATCAGTTGTTTTTTCTGTTACATGAAAAGCATTTAGAGCAATTACCGAACTCAACTGTCACGTAACCGGAACGTCCCAATCTATTGAAAATATATTTTTGCTAAGTTTGTACGTGACATTTGTGAACAGCTGATAAAGTTTGGTTAATTTTACACAACAACATGCTGGTTCGTTTTTTACATCCTATAACTGCACTAAATGCCAACGTTACATTTACGGTACGGATACATTTTAACAACGTGTGGCAAACTCGGCCTTTCAAACTGATGTAAGGCAGTAAATTAATTAAATGAGAATTGATTTTTTTCTCATTATTAACCCAAATTTTGGAATACAATTAGAACTATTTATGTTAACTAAATGAGATTTAAAATTTAACTAAATGAATTCTCATTCAACTAAATGAATATTTGATTTTTTATCATTATAACTAGATGAGTTAAAATTTTAAGTAAATTCGAAATAGAATTCTAATGGCCAAAGAAAGGTGAAACATTAGCTAAATGAGAATTTTAATTTTAAATTTGGAATAAAATTAAAGCCATTTAAATTTGTCGTAAACGTTAACTAAATAAACTTTAGATTTACATTTTAACTTAGTAAATTTTATAATAGAATTGAAACTATTTTAAGTCAATTGGAACATTGAACATTGGGAATTTAATTATTTTATATCCTGTATTACTATGTTGTCCATCAGTCTGTCTGTGTATCTGTCCGTGTCTACATATAAAGCTTGTATGAATGGTATTAAAATCGGTGCATGTTTACGCCAAGCCCCCATTCAAATAACGGACTAAAACTGTCGTAAGATCCAGATTATCATATATATATGCAGTAATTCAAGGATAAATGCATTCATGGAAAATACCAAAAACTGGACGCTTTTAAGCAAGAAACGCTTAAAACTGTTACTGGCGCATTTAAAAAAAATCTTGGTTAAATGCGTACTGAATCACTTAACAGAATTCTCTCTTATCAGTGTCGTCAATGTTGTTATGGGAAATGCAGTAAATGATTATACTAATTGAGTCCACATTTAATAAGAGATCGTCTGTTTATTCAATTCAAACTAAAATAGTTTGATTAAAAAATATCAAAAATATTTTCGAAAATATTAAAATTAAAACAAATTGATTCTTAAGGCCTAGTTAGCCACACGTTGTAAAAACGTATCTGTACCGTATATATAACGTTGGCATTTGGCGCAATTATAGAACGTAGAAAACGAACCAGCATGTTGCTGTGTAAAATTTTAACCAAACTTTATCAGCTGTTCACAAATGTCACGTAAAAACGTAACAAAAATCTATTTTCAACAGATGGGGACGTTTCGGTTACGTGACAGTTGAGTTCGTTAACTGCTCTAAATGCTTTTTCATGTAACAGAAAAAAATAGCTGACACGTTTGGTTAAGGTTACGTGTGGCTAAGTAGGTCTTTAGATTCAAGAAAAAAAATTGCAAAGAAACAAAAAGCAATTGCAATTAATATGTATTTACAAAAATTTATGTTAGCAATTTTTTTTTTTAAGTCGATTATTTTAGTCTGCATAAAGTTTCCTGATTTATTTTTCAAAAAGTGTTCGTTCATTTCACACAATTCATGTATAAATTTATTAGAACCTTCACCGACTTCAAAACATCCATTACAGAGTAAGCTTCTTTGGGATCATCACTTTCCTCTTCTTCACTGGATGAAATCTGCTTTTATATCTCCATTGATAAGCGATCCAAAGCGGGGTAAGTCTTCATCAAAGCTTATAAAATTTTCATATGTGAAGATTCATAACTCTGCTATTCGTGTACTTTTGAAACTCTTTCTTTTAACTCATACTCTTTGTCTGTCTGTCTGCCATGGGGCAACCCGATTCCCTCTCTTCCAATTCATCTGAAACTAGGCCCATAGTCTTGTTGTGACTATAGATTAATTTTCGGGTAGTCACGCCCAATCACGGAGTGATTTAAACCCCATTTCCCCTCATCCAATCAATCTGAAACTTGGTCCATAGACTTGTTGTGACCAAAGATTAATTTTAAAATAGTCACGCACAGTCACGGAGAGATTAAAAACTCAAGTGCATAAGGAAAGAAAGAATTTTAATGAAAACTTTGTTTTTATGGGTTAGATTATTCAATTAATTCCTCTTGTGGCTCGCTTCGATTTTCAGAGTCGTTGTCAAAATTTTACTAAAAAATATGACACTCAATAAAAAATGATAAAGTCCAAATGTTCCAGTTTCTGGAAATCCCCGCATAAGTAATTGAAGCTTTCCCCATTGGCATTTGTTAACGAGTTCCCATTGTGTATGTAAACACGTATGCCTTTAATATAACGTTAGTAGAATAATGCTTCAAAAATCCGTTGGTGCATTTAAACGTGGAATTTTGTTAGACATTTTATTTTATTTTATCAAAATTTTGACCCCTTTACAAATGTAAAAGACAATTACGTACACAAAATAAATGGATCAAGGAAAATGTTTAATTTTAGAATTGCCTAAGTGTGAAACCTTCTTAAGCGAGAAGCATTTATTCGTGAATGTATTTCGATAAACTTTGGTGTATTATGTATACCCAATAATTACTACTAACAGATTACAGCGCTCGAAATTCGAGTGCAAATTCTAGGTAACTTTATTTTTCAACTTAGCCAATTCACAAATAAACACTTTTATGGTTTATTATTATTGTGAATGTATATAACAAAGCATTTATTCGTGAATGTATTTCGATAAACTTTGGTGTATTATGTATACCCAATAATTACTACTAACAGATTACAGCGCTCGAAATTCGAGTGCAAATTCTAGGTAACTTTATTTTTCAACTTAGCCAATTCACAAATAAACACTTTTGTGGTTTATTATTATTGTGAATGTATATAACAAACTCATTAACAGATGCAGTAACAAATTGAATAAACACACATAGCATATGTATAATTTTATGTATGTGTTAGTAGCAACTTTAAATGCAATTTACTCCAAATAAAGGAAAAAATTTAAAAATCTGTAAATCTGCAAAACGGCTAAAAAGAAATTCCTTTCAAATAATTTACGTTTGGTCAAAATCGGGATAGAATGGTAGAACAGAACATCGGTCACAAGAAATCGCCTGGCCTATTAATATTATAGATTCCAAAAAAAAACCCTGTTGGGTCGTTTTTAGTCGGAGTCTCTATATATAATGCTGATTCATATTCTTCACTTAAATTTTTAATTTTTTTTTATTTTTATTTATTTTTGAGAAAAGTAAGTAAATTTATTAAATATGGGCCATATAAAAATAGCTTTTTCATATCTGAATGCTACAAAAAAAAAAAAAAAAATACCACTAAAACGGTTTATGCGGTTTAATAAATTAAAAGTTGAATTAGATTAATTTAGGTAAACGTTAAAATTAACTAAATAAAATTTTAATTTTCCATAACGTTTAGCAAATTTTGTATAGAATCAGAACTATTTAAGTCAGACGGAATATGAAGTAAATGAGAATTTGATTTTTTTTATTATTTATAGTTAGCTCGACTTAAATAAGACCTAACATTAAAGAATTTAATCATCCCATTTGAAATGTCTAGTAAACATTTAATAAGTTGAATTATAATAAATATTTAAGTAAGCCGCAACCGTAGCTATACCTAAAGTAAACAAAAGAATTAGAGCCATTTAAGGAATCTGTAACACTAACTAAATGAGAATTTGAATTTACATTGTTAGTATCTGCCGTTTGCTTGTATTTTTAATAAACTCAAAAACTAACATACAACAAGGACACCAACAATTAAAATCACTTGATAATATGTACGTGTTTCTAGTTACATACATACATATATAAATACAACATATGTGTATGTTTTCCTATTACATCACACACATTCAGAAATCCCCATTATGTAATATCTATTGGTTATAAACTTTTGTTCGAAAGATTTCTGAAAAGCTTCTAGTAATAACAAAGCGATATTTTCGTAACTGCCATCATTTAGAGTGACCATGTTTTCCCAATTTATAAACTTAAATAACTAAAATGTTTTTCTTTAAGTATTTGAAATCGGAGAGAGATGTTAAAGGGATGTCAGTACCAAGTAATATTTTTTTTGTAATTTTTTTTTCCTCAATTTTGTATTATTTGTAAATCAGCATCTTTATTTACTTTCGAATAGAATTTGAAATATTAAGTCAGCCGGAATATAAACTAAACGAGAATTGAATTTGTTTTATTATCATCTTCCATTAAATTGCATTTGATTAAATTACAGAACTTAAACATAACAAATACAAAAACAATAAAAATAATTTGATAATATTTGTAGTTATGCACATCGAACAAAAAAATTTTTTTTATTGCATCACACACATTCAGAAATCCCCATTATGTAATATGTATTGGTTATAAATTTTTGTTCGAAAAATTTCTTAAAAGCTTCTAGCAAATACTATGAATGAACAAAGCGATATTTTCGTAACTGCCATTATTTAGGGTCACCATGTTTGGCCAATTTATAAACTAATATAATTTAGATTATTTTTCTTTAATTTTTTAAAATCTGAGAGAGATATTAAAAAGATGTCAGTCCCAAGTAATGTTTTTTATTTAATTTTTTTTCTCAATTTTATATGATTTAATTTAAACGAAAACTTACAAGTTTAAAAACATTAAGTAAATGAGAATTAAAATTTTCATTCTCAGCTTTATTTAATTTACAACAGAATTAGAAATATTTAAGTCAGACGGAACATAAACTAAGTGAGAATTGAATTTGTTTTATTATTATCTTCCATTAATGTGCATTTGATTAAATTACAGAACTTAAACATAACAAATACAAAAACAATTTAAACTATTTGATAATATTTGTAGTTACGCACATCGAACAAAATAAAATTTTCCTATTGCATCACAAACATTCAGAAATCCCAATTATATAATATCTATTGGTTATAAACTTTTGTTCGAAAATTTTCTTAAAACTTCTAGCAAACCATTATGCATGAACAAAGCGAAATTTTAGTAACTGCCACATTTTAGGGTGACCATGTAAACTAAAAGAATTAAATTTTTTTCCATTAAGTTTCTGTAATCTAAGGAAAAATTTTATGTAATTTTAATTAATAAAAAATAAATGTGAAGAAAATTTTTTTTACTTGATTTTAATTATTAAATAATTCTATTATTTCAGAAATATTTGCAGTGCTAAGAAGTTGAGAGTCATTAATTTCTTTTATTTCTTCCAAATAACTAAATTTTTGGAACCGAATGAAATAAATTCAGCTTTTCCATAAATAAAATTATTTTTGAAATAAAATATGGCCACTCTACATAATTGTTCGTTGGCCGCGCTACAGTAATACATTTTTAGTTTGTTTCATGCTTAGTAGAAGCTTCATTATTTTTAGACAAATATATTTTTTCTTTAAGTACAAAGATCTTGAATTATTTAATTTTTTTTTGTTAAATAATATAATGTTAATAAAGGGAATATTAAATGTATTTAACTTTCACTAATGAGTGTAATCTAAATAATTTTTTTTTAAATAATATAATTTAAGACAGAAAATTATTTCTAATATATAAGAATAAGTTCCTAAATTACTTAAATAATTCGAAACTGCAGAAATTTGACCTTAAATTTCATATTGAACAAAAAAAAAATTAATTAATTTATATATGTACCTAAAAGGAGTTTATAATTTAAAAGCTGGTTTGTTTAAAAAACTGAAAACTTTTTCGATCCTAATAATAGTTTGTCTTTAGCCTGGTTTTACTGTGAGAAATGCAGCAGTTACAGTTATATAACATTTGCGGTTATTACATCAGCCTTCTAAAAAAATGCATGAGCCTGGTTTAACGGTTTTTTTGGTACATAAATCTTCTAGACTAAACTTGAGCTTGATTTAAAATTTTATAAGGATTTTTTGTACTAAAGAATAAAGCACTTTGCGTTAAAATTGTAGATGGAGAAATTATTTAAAATGTGCAAGCTTTTTTGTTAAAATTTTTGCGATTCATACATCATATCGACAGATTCAAGCCAGTTGGACGTATCGACCAATTTTGATGATTTTAAGATATTATGTTAGTTAATTTGACAATTATATTGTACTGGTAAAATATGACAGAACCCGAAATATTGGCCGATAAGTACTTCGGGCAAATTTTTAGCTACAAAAAATTTTTTTGAGGGAATTTCTGACTTTTTTTTCAGCAATTAAGTAATATTATTTTCCATTTAAGAAAAACGCTAATTCATAGCAACCAAAATTTTACTTTGTGGTTTTGGGCCTCAGAGACAGTGAACAGTTTACTAGTTTTCAATAAAGATTTTGATTTAATCTACACATTATTTAAATGGCTCAGAAATCGTAGTTTTTAAAATAAATAGCTTTCTCAGAAATTGGCAAGAAAAGTTGTGTTATAATTTTATATTACAAAATTTATATCTGAAAGATTTATCTGTTCCGCATTTTTGGCTTTATTCTTTGTGCTTCTGATATAATTGACCCAGGAACGTTATATAACTATAGTTTTCGGAATCCATGACAACATTTTGACGCCCTATGTTCTTTGACGCCCTATGTTCTTCGTGAACTTTTTATTTAAGTATTTTATATACAATTTGTATTTATATTATATATAATTAAATAAAGGACATATATATATGACAACATTTTCTTTAACAGTCGTCCCAAACGATGTTTTCTTAACAACGTTAAAAAATGTTTTCAATTCAAGCTTTTCAGAATTGCTTTAAAGGCTCTTTCTGTAGAAAGCCATCTGGTTTGTGCTACCATCGGAATTTTTCTTGATATATCGGAATTATTGTTAATCAACTTATATATCTTGTTATATAATTCGTATCTTACTGAAGAATTTGAGAACCAATTGTGAGTCTCTTTGACCAAAAAGTTTTAATTTGGAAGGAAATTGTTCAAATAAGTATAATATTATTTAACATGAACTGTTATAATTAAAAGAGGCTAAAAACTCTGAAAAAGTAATACGAAAAGAGCTAATCTAGTGCCATTTTGTGTAGTAAACGCTAAATAAAACGTGACAAGCGCTAGGTTGGTATCACTGGCTAAGCTATAAAAATAAAGATTTAAAAATTTATAAAAAATTTAAATGTTTTAAAGAGATAAAATTATATTAAATTTACTAAATTTAAAAAACTTAAATTTTTTATAACAAGAATTTGGCTGGCTATATATAGTTTTTAATATTAAAAAGTTTTTTTTTATAATTTTAGCTAAATCCATATTGTAACACTAGATATTTAAAGGAAATCTGCATGGTGTTTCTACGTTTGAAAAATAAAAACAATCAGTTTAAAATTTAGTCTGGCCGTTAACCAAGGGCTTTATGTAGCTACAATATCTACAGTGTTTTGAAAGTTTCTAGCAATTTCTAGGCTTCTTTTATGATATTTTTAAAATTTTTTAGGGAATATTTTATAATACTCAGTAAAAATTTGGAGATTATTAAGAATTATTAAGAAGATTTAACACTTTCTGAAATGTTTATTAATAAAGCTGGGTTGCCTTTATAATCTTCTCGTTCAAAAAGTTGTATCATGACTTATAAAAGACATTGAGTAACAAGTTCGTTTCTCTTGGAAAAAGCATGTACTATAAAAAGTCTGTAAATCAAGAGTCAAAAAATAAAATGGCTGACTGCTATTTATGAAGAGTAGCGTGGAGTAAATGCTAGAGTTTTAGATATATGTAAGAATACTATAAGTACAATTTTAGGCCGATCCGAGTTCATCTGGAGGCTCTCCGCTTTGAACTTTGAAAAATTACAAATATTTTTAAAAAATTCCAAAAATAAAATTTTTTTTTTATTAAAATTTTTTTTTTTCAAAATTAATAATTTATTTAAATCTATTAGTTTTTTAAATGATTAAATTCTACTTTATAATAATTGTTTAGATAAGATATGGCTTTTTTGTTAAAATATCAGAAATATCATTTTATATGAGGATTTATATATTTGCATAATGTCAACTTTGCTATAACTGAATTTTTTTTTTTAAATATCGTTCCAAAATATCAAAACTATTGTATAGAAATTGATAAAATATAATAATTGATTAAAATGGAAAAAATGAAAAACCGAAATTTTTCATCAAGTGTGTGGAGCTATTTCTTTCCTCAATATATAATAAATGGCAGAGCTCAGCCCTCGAAATTAGAGTGCAAATTCTAGGAAAAATTATTTTTTTTTATACAATTATTAATATTTGTTGAGCACACAGAAGATATGTACAAAACTGGTTTTGTTAATAAATAATTTTATAAGAGCCTAAAGGTATGCTAATTAATTCTAGCTAATTCACACAGCATTGTATAGTTATTTATTTGAAGCTTATTTATTTAAATGCACTTTATTCCATAAAAATGTTCCAGATGGTGAAAATCTGTAAATATGGTGGACAGCTAAAAAGAAATATCTTTCGGGTGGGGTATTTTTGGTCAAAATCGGTTGATAATTGAAGGTTTAAAATCGGTCACAAGAAATCGCCTTATCTATTAATATTATAGATATATAAATTTAGATAAAAAAATTTTTTTGACCATGTATATATCGTTATACATGAAATAAATATTTCATATGTGAATAGCTATGATCAAATAATATTCAATAAGCTAAAGAAATTCTTAATTTTATAAAATTTTTAATTTTGACAATTTTTTTTATTTTATAGTTGATTTTATAAAATTCAAAATTATGGAATGTTCAGTGGCTGCAGGGACCCAGAAAATATACTCCGAACGTCTTAAAATTTCACCTATAATCTAGCTCTTTAAACAAATCCCATTCAAAGCCGAAGTTAAATTCGAAAGATTAAAAAGTCGCTGACAACGTCACACTATTAAAAAAAAATTAAATCAAAATCTGAACTGAACAGATCTTTATACACGGAACTATGAATGCTATAACAGTAATGGATTCGTTTGAAAAAATTTTTTGTATAAAAAATACTTTAGAACGGCTTGAAAAATTTATACTTTTCTAAATATTTTAGTGGCCATTTAAAAGTCCTAAAATCTCCTCCTATATATTTGATTTTATTGAGTCTTTTCTCTGCTCCAATATTAAAGTTTTTAAATTTATAACACAAATTATTTTTATGATTTATAAAGGCCTCAAATGATCATTTTTGATATGTAGTCAATTTTATTTAAAAAATTTTTTTCGTCATTAGAGAGTCGAAAAATCATACCAGAAGGTCATAGCAGAAGGTTTAATAACAAGGGTTCACTTTAAGCCCTTAACATTTTGCTAAATTTAAAATTTTTTTTTAAATTTTTTTTAAAGTCTTTTTAGTTTTTGTTTTTTTTTTGTATTTTTTAAACTTTTGTAACTTACAGCAATATCTTGTCGAATATTGACAATTTGCATTGACACTACTGGGTGCCATAATTTCATTGGCAGCCGCCATATCCATCGTTGATGGTGAAAATTTAGTATCCAAGTGTAACGGCAGAATGTTGATAATTTTGATAATTTTAAAACTTCTTATTTAAGAAGTTTTATAAAGGTTATTAAGAAAAAAAAAAAAATAGTTAAAAGTTGAAATAAATATTTTTCAAAATAATCCACAATATTGTTTAATAACGGTAAATTGTTTTATTTTTTTTTTGTTTTTGAATTTCCAAATATATTTTGTAATCCTTTTTTTTTAAATTATTTATTTTGAATTTTTATTGTTGTTATCCATTTGGAAAAAGTTCACAAGTTTAAAAATTCTTTTGTTAAGCCACCTTTTTTCACACTTTCACTTTTACTTTTTGTGTATTTGTTGGTGTTGTTGATGTTGTTGTTATATTATTCCAGCCAGTTAAGGTTTGGGTTTATTTGTAGTAGTTGTTGTTTCTGCTACTGCTTAAAAGGGTTTATATAGTTTTATATATTTTTATTAAAGACATGTTTGTAGTTTGTTTTTTTTTTTGTTGTTGTCTGTTTTAAGGTTCACTAAATATTTTTTCTTAATTTATTTTAATTTTTTTGTAATAAACAACAATATTAGTTTTATATCTTTTTTTTCTTCTTCTTAAAAACAAATTTCACTTTTATTTTATTTATTTTTATTTTTGTTTTTATTTTTATTTTGAATTGAATTATTTTATGAGGTTAATTCTTGTCTATATTTTTTCGTTGTTGTTTATTTGTGCTGTTGTTTTTGTTGTTGTTTTCTTTTCTGTTTATATTGGGGAGAACAGCGAAATTTTTAACGTAACGTTTGGTTCGACACTCGTGATACGTCTGTTTTGCGTGCGACAGTGAAAACCATGCTTATCCTCAACAAGACAAGACAACGTTTAAACTTGGATGAACACTTTCAGTTACCACAAGCTTAAAGTAAAAGACACAGTTACACACACGCGCCTCACACACACACAAACACACACACACACACACACAAAACAACTTACTGAATCTAACATTTCAGTTCAATTTCATAATGTTTCTTCAAGACCAGACTAGACCAGTGTGAAGGCTTTCGCTTGGTTACATTTACAAACAATCCGAAACCAACTGAAACAACCGTGTGTCAAGAAAGAAACTTAAGCACAAATGAAGCAAATGGTAAAAAAAAAACCATCCATCCATCCATCCATCCACTGATCATTTCAGCCATGTTAGCATATTGGCCAGAAGAAGTCTGCATAGAAGTTGTTTTGTATGATTGTATGTCTGCCTACCTCAGTTTTTTTTTTTTTTTGTAAAGCTTAATCAAGAAAGCACGTTGTTGTATATTTTGTTGCCTGCTGGTTTTGTTGTTATTGTGAGAAATGCTTTCTTTCTTTCTTTCCTTCTTTCTCCGTACTACCCATAGCACCACTACTATGACTTCTTTTACCAATTCATGAGCAAATGTCATGTTAGCGCATTTTGATCAACTATTTCAATTAGCGCTTTTTATTTGTTCTTTTAATTTAGTGATTTTTAGCAACATTTTAATAAAAGTTCCCATATGTTCAATTTTTTTCTGCAGCTGTTCTATTATACAGTTAAACAAAATTTTTAAACTCCCATTTCTATATGAAATATTTTAAGTTATTAGAATTTGGAAGTTAAAGAAAAAAATCGAAAAATTTTAATTTACATATAGAAAGCAGATTCATGGTGTATAACCGAATTTATTGTCAACCAAATTGCAGCGAAGTTAACTAAAATTGTTAGCTGCTAATTAATTTCTGTTGATACAACCAAATATTTAGAGCAATTCGGTTGGCAAATTTGCATGTCCTACACCACTATGTGGTCAGAGCATAACGACTTTGTGATGATGTTTTTAACTACCAAAAATATATGATATATACCATCTTTTATTATATCGAGTCCATTTAGCGATGTCCGTCCGTCCGCCCGTCTTTCGGTCCGTCCATCCGTCCATGTAAACCTTTTAATCAAACTACAGGTCGCAAATATGAATATATTTTGATTCAGTTTTGTATATCTATGGTAACAAGCGATATCTGCCTAAGTCGACTTAAGAACGATTTGAGTTATATATGCTATCATAGTCTACTAACAACGCTTTATATTTACGTGAAATCCACATTTCTCTAACACTGTTTCTTAGAAAGTTATTAAGGAAACATACTGACCTAAGTCGTAATGAAGCCCCATTACATTTATATAAACAGTTACTTTTCTCGAAAGCAAGATTTTCGACTTAGGCGGTTAATGCTTGTGACCACAGATATAAGCTTCTATCGGCCATAAGATGAACACTATTGATATTAATAATGCATGTTCACTAATCCCCATACAAATGACTCCTATGAGATCGATTTAAATTGCCATAAGACACAAATAATTCATATAGATCTTGGTCAAATTTGCTTTGTGTGTGTTATTACATTCATTAATCTGTGGTTCAAAAATAAACCCTTTACGATAATGCTTAGTCATAGTTCCCATATAAAGCTGCTTCCTGATCTTCATTTAAATCTATCAAAAAACAAAATTATTTCACATATTTTTCTCATATGGCTTTTTCCATAGTGACGGACATGATATTCGGAGATCTTCCTAATCCAATATTATGCAGTAAAAGTTTTATATTGTTCATAAAAATATACAAAATTATGCAGACGGATCTGTACAACATATTTACCATTAGAAAAAGTGAGAAAGTACTATTGTTATGAACAATTGGGAGCCAAAAGGAATTATAACAAATATGACAACAAACAGACGTCATTTTAGAGAATATTTAAAAAAAAAAGAAAAGCTCTGAAGTTATTTGTATGACAAATAAGAAACAGTTGTTTATAGTTAACATAAGAGCTACTTTATTAAATAAGAATATAAAAAACATAAATTCTAAAATAAATTATAGTAAAAAGAACTATTTTGTAATGTGACAGACATGACACTGCTTTTACTTTACATTTTTTCTTTTTCACTGGAAAATAAGGGGCTATAAACTTATTTAAGAATACATATAACAAACTATTGTCATAGTTTCATGATATCTGAACCCTTTTCTTTGAAATGGTATCAATAAAAATTATTTAAATTTAAATTTTAATATTAGACCTAAGGTTAACCTTTGCATGGAATTTCCTATATTTGGTTTTTATATGTGTTTGCAAAAAATAAGTGACTTTATCATATCTGTAGCAAAAAAAAGTGAATAGCAATGTCACTCAAATTTCGTGTATGCTTATTTTCTTTATCCAATTAGTTGGACCTAAGACACCCTTTCTAAACGCATAGTGTAGGGTATTGTACAGTTGATCTACACTGACTATAATTTTCTTCCTTGTTTCTTTGTGTACTTAGAAATTTTGTAAGTGTTTAATTAACATTTATTTGCAAATATTAAAAGAGAAATGTATAATAAAGGGGTTTTCAATAAGAGCGCTACAAAAGTTTTTTTTAAATAAAACAAAAACGGTTTTGGATATCAATGAAGTTCTTTATTCCTGTGAAAGTACGTTCGACGAGATTATGTATGGAAATCGATCTCTTTTGCATGGCCACCACGGGCACGCTTGCAGAAGTCCAGACGCTGAACCCAATTTTCGACGGTTTTCAAGCGTAAATCGGCCGATACTGCTGCAATTTCACGTTCGATATTCGTACGAAGTTCATCAATCGTCACTGGCTTGTTGGCATAGACCATAGACTTGACGTAGCCCCACAGGAAATAGTCCTACGGCATCAAATCGCACGACCGAGGCGGCCAATCGACTGGACCATTTCGTGAGATAACACGTTCTCCAAACTTGGTTTCCAATAAATTGATTGTGACATTCGCTGTGTGGCTTTTGGCGCCGTCCTGTTGGAACCACATGTCCTCCAAGTCCATATCATCCAATTGGGGCCAAAAATATTCGGTTATCATTGAACGGTAGCGATTCCCATTCACAGTAACGTGCCGGTCTGGATCATCACGGAAGAAGTACGGCCCAATGACGCCGCCGGCCCATAAACCGCACCAAACCGTATTTTTTTCGGGATGCAATGATGGCTCATGGAGCACATGTGGATTGCTGTCTGACCAATAATGCATATTTTGTTTATTGACGAAGCCATTCAGCCAGAAATGAGCCTCATCGCTGAAGATGATTTTTCGATGAAAATGCGAATCATTTTCAAGTTGTTGCTCAGCCCAATTCACGAACATACGACGCTTCTGGTGGTCAAGCGGCTTCAGTTCTTGCATCAATTTGATCTTGTAGGGATGTAGGCCAAGATCTTTTCGCAAAATTCGCCGCAACGACGTCACAGAGATGCCCAACGCTTGAGAACGACGTGTGAGAGACACATTTGGGCTTTCTTCAACTGAAACCTCAGCGGCAGCAATATTCTCGACACTACGGGCACTTCTTTGTCTCACTGGCACGGGAACATTTTTTACTGTGCCTGTGGATTCAAATTTTTCCACTAGACGCTTAATTGTTGATCTGCTAGGACGATAATGACGACCATAAATTGGACGTAGCGCTCTTAACGTTGAGGCCACTGACTCCGAATTTCGGTAGTAAATTTTAATAATTTCGACTCGTTGTTGGCTCGTATTCTTTCCATCATGAAATGGCAAACCTTACTGAAGATAAATGTCAAAAGGCGGCAAAACATATGGCGTCGTTTGCTGTCCCTGTCTTTCTACTTTTGTAGCGTCCCTCTTGAAAAACCCTTTACTTAGGAACTGTGTTTTTTTTTGGGTTCCGATATCGAATCAATCCACCTAAATAAATGTATGTTTTCATAATCAATTTTTCCTATGAAGTTTATATTGTGCAATGAGGACATTTAATAATTTAATGCTTGCTGATTTCTATACAATATTTTTTTTTCATTCGGTGCAAAAATTATAAAATTTTTCCGCGTTCCTACTCTGAAGCAAGCTACATATAGCTGCCCATGAGAAAAGTAGGGATTTTCCAAATTAAGTGCGGTAACATTTAGCGATTGGGCTTGACTTTAGAATACCATTTGACAATTTTTTATTTTGGAGATTTTTCATTTAGGCGATTTTTGTTTTTTGCAATTTTCGGTTTAGGCGATTTTTGGTTTTTGTCGATTTTAGAATTTAGAGATTTAAATCATATTTTTCACGACTACACACATTGGTAATTAATTTTCTAGTCAAAAGCTTAATTTTTTATCCGACTGCTTACATTAATATCTGATGGACTCGTACAAAGTGTCAAGGCTTTCGCTTTTATAGTACTTTACCTATATAATATTATATATTTACTATGTTTTGGCGGTACCATCCCCACTGCTCAAATCACATAAATAACTTATGAGCTCACGCACACTCCCAAGGCTCTCTCTGTTACAGTATTCCAGATATTTAGAATTTAATTTTTACTTTGTATGGGGGTGCCACGTCTGATCCAGCCCATTTTTTTATCCGAATACTCACATTAATAATAGATGACCTCAGATAAATTTGCAAAGCTCTCGCATAGTACTCGAGGTATATGATATCGAATTTTTACTTCGTATAGGAACTCTGTAAAAGAGTGCGTCTATTCACTTTGTTTGAGTATGCCCACAGAACGATTTCGCCTAGCAGTAGCTATCTGTCAATCGCCAACCGATCTTCTGGATGACTTCGTCAAACTATGGATAATTGCAGCTTAGATGCTGACATCAAGCTCGGTCAAGATTTTAATCACTTGCCATCATTATCTTGTATATCACTAGCTCTTTGCCGCTCTCTAACAGAATTACACACACACTGACTTAGGCCTGATAATACATTCTTGGAAAGAGATGGGAACTTCCGGTTGTTTTGACTTACTGCCTCTGATCGTGGAGTTAGTAACTCAATTCTTGATCATTCCAAATTTCTTAGGAAGTGCGGGTTCCTTTTTGATTGCGTCGTTTAGATATGCGACTCAATTTTTCTTGAGGTATGCTCATTCCTATATTTTTACGAATGCACTAATCCCTTCCTACTAAATTTTTTTTAGATTTTTTAACTTAAAATTTTAAAAATTTCATCCAACACCTCTTAATAAGAATCGCCGGTGATCGCTTTAGCCATTTTTAGGTAATCGATGTGAATGAGACTTCATGAATGCCAAAAACTATCGCATTAACCTCATTGAACATACACCCGGAGAAGTCCAATGTTTTGTCTGTTTCTTGATCTTTTCTATATTGAGTTGAATCCATGTGACGACACAGCGCAAAAACTCGTTCGATTGATCATTTGGCAATGGTTACACGGATGAGTGTGAGAAATAGCGGAACCCTGGCGCGCATATCTTTATCATGTGCAAATATTCTTGTACCCACTTAGTTGAGATGAATACAGTCTCAATCAGCTCAGGCACTTCCATGCTCCGATATTTCGATATAATTCCATGGATTATATCGACGATTGATAACCTCCTTTGGCCAACCTGTAGCACGATTCAGTAACTTCATTTAACAATAATCGAATCATTAAAAAAAGAAAACAACAAAGTTATCGATTTTGGTATTCACTAAAATTTTTAAACGATATTCCCTATTGTTAAAGTCAGCTATTGCCGTTATCTAAACGACAACAATTTTTGTGTTGTTTATTCAATCGTTAAAAAGTTGAATTTTTAGGTTGAAATGCCGTCATACCTAAATAAAAATCATAAAATAATGCAAATATTTTGCTTTTATTATAAAAACTTTTTATATAAATAAAAAAATTAAATTACATATTCAATTCATTATTTTATATTTGAAAAAATAAACAACAAGTAAGAAAATCATATTCGGTCGAGACCGACTATATGATACCCTATACCATGCGTTTAGAGACCCTATCTCATAGGCCCAACTAACTGGAAATAGAAAATAAGCATAAACCAAATTTGAGTGGGATTTTTATTAATTTTTTTGGCTGCAGATATGAAAAAGTTCATACCGGATGCTATATCTATATGGGTACTAGGCCCAAAAATGGAACGATCCTGACTATGTTTGGTAAAGTCTCTTGTATTTTGCAAAAATATATACAAACAAAATTTGAGAAGAATCAGTGCAATATTTTTGTTTTTTGATAGATTTAAGTGAAGATCGGGAAGCAGCTCTATATGGGGCCTATGACTAGGAGTTGTCCCATAGGGATCATTTTTAGACTACTCATTAATGGATGTAATAAACGCTTACAGACCCAATTTGAGTAAGATCTATATGACAATTTGGATCTTATGTCAATTTATGTCGATTGCATAGGGGTCATTTGTGTGGGGGCTAGGTCTGAACATGGACCGATTCTCAACAATTTCAATAGCGTTCATCCTATGGGCAATAAAAGCCCACATACCAAATTTCATTAAAATATATTTGATTACAAGGTTTACATGGACACACTGACGGACGGACGGACAGACTGACACACGGACGGACATCATTAAATCGAATCAGTTAGTGATTCTGATTCGATCTGTATAATTAAAGATGGGTCTAGGTCAAATATTTTTGGTAGTTACAAACAGTAGCACAAAGTCATTATACCCAAGCCACATAAAGATAAAAATAAAGAAATTAAACATAAATATAAAATCATCCTGTCAAACACGAAGTGATTTGTTTTTTTTTTATTCTTCTATGTATTTTTCGCTTATTTTGACAGAGATGCCACTCGTTTACAATTTAAATAAATAGAAAATCAGATTTGTCGACTATCGTTAAGGTGTAGTTTGTGAATCACTTAATCGTTAGTGCAAACAACAATAGCTGTCGATATATTTTGCGATTGTCGGATCGTTAAAATTTACAGAATCGCACTACTGAACGTCCTGTGCTGGTACAACTGCATCAAAATTCAATAAACCTCTTCCTAACCAATGAAATTGGTGGTGCAATGTCTCCAAAGTATTTATCAAGCCTTTTCGATGATGGTTTTTTCAAAAAAAAAAAAAAAAAAATAATGTTTTATGAACTCTCAAGATTTCACTTTTTTTCACTTCTACATGAAATCTCGAGATTTTCTGCTTTCAATGGCTGTCAATGCTGAAACTTTGATAAACTGTGAGGGAAGTTAAATAGTATGGAGTTGTAGAACTGTCCTCGTATTCCCTTTGACTTAAACATATGTGGTGTCAACCATTGTTAGTAGTGAATTGTGACAAGCGCAATGGGTTCTTGAAAGGTCAGAACTATGGAACCGTTACCATAAAACCTAAAGCTAAAATCTGATTATATTACACCTAGACTGGATTTAGAAAGATTGTGTCAGGTCAAGTTTTATTCTACTGAGATAGAGGTGAACCAACAGCAGTGTGTAATACTCGCTTCCTTAATTTTGGAGTTGCGGTGTCAGTACGGGTGTCTTCTCATGTAATTGCGATATTCTGACCTTTTTCGGACTACATCTAGTGCCTAACAGATAATCAGGATAGCCTATACAATTATATATCCGAAATTTTGTCGACAGTCAAGCAGCATTTCTTCCTTTAGCTCGCACACTACTTCTCTTGATTTTTATTTTAGTGCAAGAAAGAACTCATAAATCTAATCCGCGTCACCATAATTACTCCAGTATTAGTCTCCGGCTATAAGGATTTTTACAGATATCAACGGGCAGAAGAAGCAGCTCGCTGAATTTTTTTACATGTAGGACGAAAAACGTAATGAATATTGCCATAGTTGCGGTATATGCAAAAAAGAGGAGAGTGTAGCCTTAAGATATGTAAGGCATAGAAATTTAGCTAGGCATATACTGGATGATCTATCTGATAAATCGGAAATAGAACTAGGCGATGTTTTGCTTTAACTTACTATTTCAGGTTAGATCTAGTATCGAAATAAGTATCCTTTTCGAGTGATTCCTAAACTCACTTTCCTCATTCTTAGTACCAAGAATATAAATCTCCAAACTACACAGAACTCAAACATATTAAAAGATATTATTCTAGTGTTCCCACCCGTCATTGCGTTGTCCGGTTTTAAATTTATTTTAAACGCTTTTTTAATGATTAGGTTGGTATGACTAAAATCGGTTAAGCGCACAGTGGGTTGAAAAGCATGAAAAGTGAGAATTAATTCAGGGAAGACGTAATATCAAAATATTGTTAATTTTTTTTAATGGATATTCATTAATGCATAAAAAACTACCATTTAAAAAAAAAGTGGAAAAAAAAAATATTTTTGACGACACTTTTGTTTAGAAATGTTGGGTCGTTAAGTACGAATCCACAAAAAAAAAATCATGTGAGTCCGATCACAAAGAAGATGTGTAAACATCTAAAAATTAAAGCATTTTTTATTAACGTTGTGCTGAACGCTATTGAAATTGGTGAGAATCGGTCCATGTTCAGACCTAGTCCCCATACAAATGACCGGCATGTTTCCCTTAATGATCCATCGTGTGCAGTAATGTTTCATGTCCAAATTTATGTTTCAATTTTGGTTCGTCAAAAATCAAATTATTTTGATATTTTATGTTTTCAACCTGAATGTTCCACGGCTGTATCAATGCTTACTGTTTTTGCTCTATTATTTAATTGAGAGCAGTGCTGTAATGTTGTTTTGTATATCGGACTAAAGAAAATAAAAGACAAAAATGGAGAACATTTAAGATAATGAAAATTTTAAGAATTTTATTAATAATAACGAATACTGATAATTGAAATTTTAAGAACTTTATAGACTAATATAAAAATGTATAAATTTTTATAAATTTTTGAAAATTTTATAGCTGAATATAAAATTTATTTTCTTCCACATATAGTTCTTTAGTATGTACTAATATATTCAATAAACAAACAGAATTGATGTTTTCATCGTCTGTATTAAAAAAAAGCAGAAAAAACATTTCCAAATAGAGTAAAGACGCGGTTTTCTTTAGAACTCAAATAAAACTAAACAAAATACCGAAATATTTTGGTGCAATTCTGGAAATCATTGTGGTTTGTGAATAAAAACATCTATTCAAGCAGTAAGCGCTATCTACATGTGTATAGCAAGAAACTGCTATGTTTGTCATACTTGGTGGTTGCAGTTGTATGCTATACATTCATGGCGCTTTCTGTTGGTTGATGAATCAGCTAAATAATTGTAGCTTCCATTTCCGTAAATAGTTCCGCTTCCGTAAGGGAAGTTTGTGATTTTTACCCCTCTGATCGCATAGATGTTTACACATCAAAAAAATTTGTTTTAACCCGTTAGGAGCTTCTTGTGTTTTGGAAAAAATGATCTTTTCTTACAATTTTCGCTGTAACTTTGGAATAAAAAGCGATAAATTAGTAAATGAAATTGCAAGTTAGAACTTAGTTAATGTGCTTTTAGAAAAAATAAAATTTTTTTAAAAATAAAAAAGGTATAAATATTTAATATGTATTTATATTATGAAAATTGAATTTTAAAATCCGATTTTATTTTCCAAATTCCACAATTCCACAAATTTAACTCAAAAAATTCACATTATAAAATAATATTATGTTTTTATTGATGAATAATTATAAGCACAAAACAAACAACCATTTCAGAAAAATTAAAAAAAAAATTAAAAAAAAATTAATTCAATTAATATTGAATATATTGCTACATTTATAATTGAAAATTTTGTATGCATTTATTGTTATTGTTTATTTTTTATTTTATATTGTTCTTATTTAAGAGAAACTTAAATATATATATATATATATATACAATTAAAATCAAAGATCCTCCGTATTATCATCACCTTCATAAATATAATCAGCATCTTCATAATTATCATCATCAATATCTTCATTAATCTCTTCTTCATCAGAAATCTAGGGCAAAATTAATAAATCTAGTGGTATATTATATATTTTTTTTGGCATAATTTTTGCTTTTAGTGGTAATTAAAGGATCCGAACTAAGAAGTAATCTATTGAATATATCTTCATTTGACTTCTCCCGACTGCATTTACGAGAATAGTGTTCTCTGTAATTTTTAAAATCTTTATTTCTAGCTTCTTGAGCTTCCTCAGATAGTTGACCTATTGGCAACAAGGCGAATTTTACTATTTCAGGCCCGTGAATAAGGAATTTATGTAAAGTTGGAGGCATATAATACCACGGATAGAGCTTAACAAAATGTCTGGCTGTATTCTGAGTATATTTTACCCGAGAACATTTTGTAATTACAGAGCTTCGATTTTTCGGTCCACTATAATGTGCATGATCATTAAAATTATTTATTGTAATACTAGGTTACACATTTACAACAGCAACAATAACAATCACAGCTACGAAAATAAACACAAAACAAAAACTAAAAAAAGATTTTTTCTGTTGTGTTTTCAAGCATTTTTTTTTAATTTTTACTGGGGACTTTTAATAAAAACTTGAATTATACATTCGTTGGCAAGTATTGGCAAAATGTTTTTTTGGAATACAGAAGTAAAAATCCCATATTTTACTGCAATGTAAATAATTTTAGCCGATCTTATCTAGAATTACGTTGAAACTCAATCTCTTTTTAAAAAATACCCTCTTTTTAGGACAATTTTCAAAAAATTATTAAAAATATTTCTAAAACATTTATCTAAATTTTTTTTTTAAATAATACAGCCAAATACCTGAAGTTGATGCATCCATTTGAAAAAAGTAAGAATTTAAACAAAGAAATGAAACAAATTAAACTTGAAATATCTCGTTTTTCACTTTTTACCATTTCGAGCAAAATTAAAAAAAATTGTTGAACTTTGAGAGAGTATAGCAAGAAAAGTAAACAACTTAGAACAATAATTTTGACAGTTAGTGATGACCCATTTTATACTCTGTTACCCGGTATAAAAATTTATTACAAAGTACTCATTTCAATTTTTGAATTAATCCTCACTTTTGACCCTTTTCAACCCAATGTGCAGCGGTTTGACGTTGTCCTCATAAATTTCTCAATAAAAAATGTCGTGTTATTTTGTTTTATATTCATAAAAATTCAGGAGATATCCGCTATTATTGCAGTGCACTATACTGATATCAGGAAAACAGGTTATAAGTGGGAGGAAAGAGGAAATAGAACTTATCGATATTTAACTTAAATTTATCTATATTGTAAGTGACCGGTAATGCGTTGTGTGATCCACTGGACAATAGATGATCGAGTGGTGTGTAGAAAACATGGACACTAGAGATGAGTTCACTTATCTCAGCAAAACACTTCCCATTGCAATATCTATAGAACAGTGTAATACAACGGGCATTCCGACGATGCTTGAATATGCCAATTGATTTGGTTACCCTACTGAAAAATAGATTGTGAAGCCCCTGCCCGTATATGGGAGTTGTATTCTATTTTTGATCAGATATAGGGGGTATAAATTGCAAGGAGTTCCGATGGGTTGAAGTACTCCTTACACCGTTTTAGGAAACTTAAGCTCTTGAGAGCTTCTTTCTACAATTGAAAAATGTGTTCTTCCGACGGATATCACACTGAATTTTCATGCCTAGAATATCAAGATCATCTGATTCCTCAATGTGTGCACCACCCTTGGATACAGATGACATTGATGACTCAACGGCTTTTCTGTGGGTCAATAAAATCGATCATATTTAGTCGACCCCGCTCAGAAATTGTGAAAACGTCTTGATTGAGTGTGTCCTCATATATTGCCTCATGTCCCCAATCTCCCTAAGACTGGGTCTTTTGATTCAAACAGTAAGAATGACAGATATTGATGTCATTTACAAAAGAGTAGATAGGATTGGAAGTTTGATGTAGAAGGTCATTAAGAAATAAAGAAGAATAAGGAAAAGTAAAGGAGAAACAACAGAGCCTTGCGATACCTCTGCATTTTACTGAAACTCTTTGGATGAGACCCCATCTGAAACAACTCGTGTACTGCAATCTCTGAGAAAACTCGATATAAATCGAGAGAAATCCAACCAACAACAATTAGTTTTGACAAGAGTGCACTGTGCCACACCCGATCGAATGTCGTGGAAGTATCCAGGGCAACAAACTTAGTTTCACCGAATCGTTTAACACGTTCATTGTTTTATTTTTTTTAATGGATTATTCAGATTGTTTTTAATATTTCAGGAAAATTTATGGATTAAATATCTATGAAATTTTTTTTTCTGGTTTTTCCCCGTTGCCTTAACAAATATCAGAGTCTAACTCGCTACGCCGTAAAATTAAATTAACTATTACAAATCATATGCCTACTACGAGTATGCTCGTAGTGGGCATCCCTGCCTAGAAAGCCAACACTCTAAAAGAAGCGCCATCAATTCACCCATAGAACTACTTCTACGAAAGCCACACTCTTTGTTGTTAAGCATTAAGTTGTTCTTTAGATAGTTCACAAGATGGTATTACACCATGCTCTCCATCACCTTTGAAAGGGCAGAGCAAATTACAATTAGACTGTCATTTTCAGGGTTGTTAGCTGCACCCCTTTTTTTGGGATTGGCTGAACGTTGACAATCTTCCGACACGAGGGAAAGATACGAAGCGATTAAAAGGTTTACCAATGGACGTGATGGCATCTAAGAACACTGTTTAAGTACCCGTGTTGGTATGCCATCCGGTCCCTGTGACTTGTTTAAGCGGGTCCTCTTAACAGCACGAGCTGGAAGAATATCTTGGCCCTAGTATGAGGTAGTCTTTCAAGTTCGGGCAGTGGTTGATGGCTTTCCGGCAAGAAAGTATTACTTGCGAATTGCTCAGCCAAAATTTTTGCTTAGCAATCGGGTCAGTAAATATTAAGTAATTTTTTATAAGAGTTGGAATGGAGGAACTAGTATTGCCCTATATTCTTTTAACTAATGACCAAAAGATCTTACTGCCCTGGGGAGCAGCAAACACTTTTTTGTTGCTTGTCGCATCTTTTTGAATTGTCAACCGACACTGTGAAGTGTTTTAACAAACCTTCATAATTATTGAGGTTGACATCACTAAAACTTACAATTCTTTCTTTTCTTTCACCAACATCAGCAACATGTTTATGATTCTACTATCGTTGTGAGTGTGAGTGTTTCGTTTCAATGCATTTCATTCCGATCAAACTTATGCTGCGATTTAAAGCTTTCACTGTGTATTTGTGAGATTTTTTTCTGTCACTTCTTTGTTGGTAGTGGTGGTACGTATCATATTTTAGCTGGCTTTCTCATTGTACACCTTTGCTATAATGGAGGGAGCAAAAAAAAAAACTTCTTAAGCTTTACATTTCTTTTGTTGATTTCATGTTTCATAGCCAAGTTGGTTCCGTTCCCCCAAACACTTTCTTTGGTTGGTTAAGATAATTTCTTGTCGTTTTCTTTGCTATCAAACTTAATGGCTTTTTAAATAATTTTTTTTTTTACAGAAATGTTTATAATTATATAATTTAAACAAAAAAAAAAAAAAAACAAAAACTTGTCTTCTTTTTTTTCAAAAAATAAACTCTTGACAAAAAATGGTTTTACTTTTCATGAGATTTTATAATTTTACTGATTTTTTTTTTTTTAGAATTTAACTTTCTTTTAAGTTGACCAATAGATTTTAAATTAAATGAGATTTTAATTTAATAAAAACTAACATAAAACTAACTCAATCATTAAATAATACAAAACTTTATCCGCTTAAACTTTTTTCCATTTTTCTTAAAGTGTTGTCCTAAGCAGCATATTAAATGCTTATTTTTTTGACAAACATTCTAATTATTTAAGGGAATTAGAGCGTACACCAGTTTAACAATAAATTTTCACACTTTAACTAACACAAATACGTACAAGGTTTTTTTTTGGTGTATTTTTAACACTTTCTTGTTACAGAAATGTAAATGTTTATTAATTGATTTTTGACATCATACAATTTTATGTAAACTTAAAAAATTCTTGCTTGGTCATCCATCTTTTTGGCCATATTTAGCAGTTAGAATTTTTGTTACAGTAATAGTTCTGGAATATTTCCCAGAATACTGTAAATTGTGACAAAATTGTGATAAATTTAAAAAATTACGTTTGTGACGATTCTCCGAAAAGACACTGCGCATTATTGAATTTGATTTGAGGATCAAAATGAGATGTTATTATTAATTCGTTTAGATCTTTAAAAACATTACGAAGTCGAGTCATGTACCTGCAATGAATAAAAATTTAGTTCTTAATAAAAAATGGCGATGACAAATCGTGTATCAGTGGCTTATCAGAATTGAGTATAGAGATCTTGGAAATCACACAACTTCATTAGTCAAAAATGCGTAACAGACATAAACGACAATATTCATAAACCTTACTGTTTTCCAAGTATCCCTTCTTAATGTTCAACCGATCCTAAACTAATACAGTTTGTGATTTTTATAGACCCAATCAAATTTAATGTGTATTTTCACTGAAAATCTATTTATTAAAAGAACCGATACAAAAACCTTGATTTTATTATTCAATTACTAGTTTGTTATTGTACGTTGTAATTATTGTTTGCGGAGGCATTTGGGACGTGATCTTTTATCGGCCAAAGAGAAATATAATTGTAATTTGTGATATGATTTCGTTCTTTAACCTATCGCCCGTAAATATATGTGTAAATTGCGATTATAACTTAAATCTACCTTAGGCAACGAGAGGCTTTTTTTTTTTTTAGAAAATTTACTTTTTTAAAAGAGGTAAATTTTCAAGAAAGGTACTTTTTTAAGAAAATTAATTTTTTTTATGAAAAGGTACTTTTTTAAGAAAAGGTACTTATTAAAGACAAGGCACTTTTTTAAGAATAGGTACATTTTAAGGAAAATTTAATTTTTTAAGAATGGGTACTTTTTTAAGAAAAGTTACTTTTTTTTTAAAGAAAATTTACTTTTTTAAGAAAAGGTGCTTTTTAAACAATAGGCACTTTTTTAAGAAAATGTTCTTTTCGAAAAAAGGTAGTATTTTAAAAGTCGTAATGTACTTCTTCAAGAAAGGTACTCTAAGAAAATGCCATTTTTTAAGAAAAGGTACTTTTTAAGATAACGAAATTTTTTAAGAAAATAAACTCTTTTAAGAAAAGGTTCTTTTTGAATAAAATTTATTTTGTAAGAAATGGTACTCTTTAATATTTTTTTTTTCTAAGGAAATGTAGTTTTTTAAGATATAAAACTTTCTTAAGGAAAGGTACTATTTAGGGAATGGAACTTTTTTAAATGATATTTTTTTAAGAAAAAATAAAAAAAAATCCTTTTTTAGAAAAGTTCGTTTTTAGGAAAATGTTCTTTTCTTAAAAAAATTTTTTTTTTTTTTAACGAAAACTAATTTTTTTCAGAAAAGTTACTTTTTCAGAAAAGTTACTTTTTGAGGAAAGATACTTTTTTAAGAAAACATACTTTTTCAAGGAAAGGTGCTTTTTTAAGATAACGTACTTATTTAAAAAAAATGTATTTTTTAAGAGAACGTACTTTAAAACAAAATTACTTTTATAGAAAAGTTACTTTTTAAGAAAATGATTTCTTTTTAAAGAGATTTTAGTTTTTTACGAAGAGTAACTTTTTCAGAAAAGGTACTTTTTTGAGGATATGTACTTTTTAAGAAATTTTAGTTTTTTAAGAAAAGGAACTTTTTTCATTTTTGAAGAAAATGTACTTTTTTAAGAAATTGTGCTTATTGAAAAAAGTTTTTTTTTTAAAAAACTAACTTTTTTCAGGAAAGTTTTATTTGAGGAAAAAAAAATCGTTCCTTTTTAAGAATAGGTACTTTTTTAAGAAAAAGTTACATTTTCAAGGAATGGTACTTTTTAAGAAGAAGTACTTTTTGAAGGAAATTTGGCTTTTGAAAATAGTTTTTTTTTCTCAGAAAATTTACATTTTCTTAAAAAAAAAATATCGGCAATAAAGAATTATTAAACAAAAATTGCACATCGAGTTTGATTACTCACTTCTTTTAAAAAGTATCTTAAGGAAAAGTTAATTTTTTATGAATATGTAATTTTTAAGGAACTTTTTGAGAAAAGGTATTTAAAAAAATGCACTTTTATAACAAATGTAATTTTTTAAGAAGAGGTGATTTTTTAAGAAAATTAACAAAAGGTGCTTTATACAGAATGGGTACTTTTTAAAGAAAATTCACTTCTTGAAGAAAATGTAATTTTTTAGAAAAAGGATTTTTTTTAAGGAAATATACGTTTTAAGAGACGTAAAATTTTTTAAGAGAGTGACCTTTTTCAAAGAAGTACTTTTTTAAAATATATTACTTTTTTAATAAAAGGTAATTCTTTAGGAGAATGATCTTTTTAAGCAAAATCTTTTTTTTAAGAATGCGATTATTTAAGAAAAGGTACGTTTTGAAGAAAAGGCACTCTTTAAGAAATGTAACTTTTTTAAGAAAAAATAATTTTTTAAGAAACGTACTTTTGAAGAAAATATATTTTTTAAGATAACGTTATTTTTTAAGAAAGGGTAGTTGTCTAAAAAAGGTACTTTTTAAGAAAATTTAGTTTATTAAAAATTTTTAGTTTTTTACAACAAGTCACTTTTTTCAGAAAAGGAACTTTTTTTCTGAGGAAAGGTACTTTTTTAAAATATTTATTTTTTAAGAAAAGGAAAGGTAATTTTTGAAGAAAATTTGTTTCTTAAAGAAAATTTAGTTTTTCAAGAAAAAATAATTTTTTCATAAAGGTACATTTTAAGAAAATTTACTTTTTAAAGAAAAAGTACATTTTGAAGAAATTTTACTTTTTTTTTTTAAAGAAAATGTATTTTTTGAAGAAAATTTATTTATTAAAAAAATTAACTTTTTTCAGCAAAGCTTTTTTAAGAAACGTAATTTTTTTTAAGAATATATTCTTTTTAAGAAAAAGTTCCTTTTTCAAGAAATTGTACATTTTAAAGACAAGGTACTTTTTTAAAGAAATCTAACTTTTAGAAAAAGTTAAAAGGTGAATTTAAAACAAAAGTATCTTGTTATTTTGTTATGAAAATATAATTTTTAAGGAACTATTTGTGGATAGTTACTTTAAAAAAATGCACAAAACTTAATTTTTTACGAAGTGGTACTTTTTTAAGAAAAGTTACTTTATTCAGAAGTTAATTTTTTAAGAAAATGAAAAAAGTTTTTTTTTAACAAAAGGTACTTTTTATACCCTATACCACTATTACCACTATGTGGTTTGGGTATAATGACTTTGTGCTGCTGTTTGCAACAACCAAAAATATTTGACCTAGACCCATCTTTAATTATACCGATCGAATCAGAATCACATTCTGAGTTGATTTAACAATGTCCGTCCGTCCGTCCGTCCGTCCGTCCGTCCGTCTGTGTGTCCATGTAAAGTTTGTAATCAAACTGCAGGTCGCAAATATGGATATATGAAAATTTGGTATATAAGCTTTTATCGGCCATAGGATGAACGCTATTGAAATTGGTGAAAATCGGTCCATGTTCAGACCTAGCCCCCATACAAATTACCCCTATGTAATCGACATAAATTGCCATAAGATCCAAATTGTCATATAGATCTTACTCAAATTGGGTTTGTATGCATTCATTACATCCATTAATGAGTAGTCCAAAAATTATCCCTTTGGCCCCATATAGAGCTGCTTCCCGATCTTCACTTAAATCTATTAAAAACAAAAATATTGCACTGATTCTTCTCAAATTTTGTTTGTATATATTTTTGCAAAATAAAAGAGACTTTATCAAACATGATCAGGATCGGTCCATTTTTGGACCTAGTCCCCATGTAGATATATCATCCGATATGAACTTTTTCATATCTGCGGCCAAAAAAAATTAATAAAAATCCCACTCAAATTTGGTTTTTGCTTATTTTCTATGTCCAGTTAGTTGGGCCTAAGAGATAGAGTTTCTAAACGCTTGGTATAGGGTATCATACAGTCGGTCTAGACCGACTATAATTTTCTTACTTGTTTAAGAATAGGTACTTTTTTAAGTAAAGGCACTTCTTAAAGAAAATGTGTTTTTTTTAGAAAAAGGTGCTTTTTAAGGAAATATGCTTTTTAAGAAAAGTTTAATTCTTTAAGAGAATGAATAGAAATCGTACTTTTTTAGGAGGAGGAACTTTTTTAACAATGGTCCTTTTTAAGAATGGGTACTTTTTTAAGAAAAGGTACTATTTAGGAACATGTACTCGTTTAATAAAAGGTATTTTTTGTAAAGAATGGTTACTTTTTTTGAAAAGAGTAACTTTTTTGTGAAAATAAAAATTTTTAAGGAAATGTACTGTTTTAAGAAAATGTAGTTTTTTTTAACAAAAAGTTACTTTGAAGAAAATGCACTCGTTTAACGAAGGGTACTTGATTACGAATTGGTACTTTTTTAAGAAAAGGCTCTTCTTGAAGAAAATTCAGTTTTTTGGAAAATGGCACTTTTGTAAAGAAAGATACTTTTTAAGAAAAATTAAATTTTTTAAGAGAATGACCTTTTCTAAAAAAGGTACTTTTTTTAAAAAGGTAATTTTTAAGAAAAGGTTTTTTTTTAGGAGAAGGAATTTTTTTAACATAGGTCCTTTTTTCAGGATGGGTACTTTTTTTTTTAGAAAAAGTTCTATTTGAGCACATGACCTCGTTTAATAAAAGGTACTTTTTTAGGAATACGTACTTTTTTGAGAAAAGACACTTTTTAAGAAAATTTACTGTTTTAAGAAAATGTAATTTTTTAACATAAGTTACTTTTTAAGAAAATGTACTCATTTAACAAAGGGTACTTGATTAAGAATGGGTACGTTTTTAAGATAATTATTTTTTTTTTGATTAAAAGTACTGTTTTAAGAAGAGACACTTTTTTTTAACAAAAGGTACATTTTTAAGAATGAATACTTTTTTAAGAAAATGTACTTGTTTAACAAATGGTACTTTTTAAGAATGTGTACTTTTAAAGAAAATGTACTTTTATAAGAAAAGTTATTTTTTAAGAAAGAGTTTTTTTAACTACGCTTTTAAGAAAAAGTACTTTTTTAAGAAAAAGTGCTTTTTGATGAGGTTTTTTGTAGGCAAATATAAGTTTTTTAAGGAAAGTTACTTTTTTAAGAACAGCTTTTTTGAAGCAAATATACTTTTAAAAGAATATTATTTTCTTAATAAAATAATACTTTCTTATATATTTTCTGCACAATTATTTAACTTTGTCACTTAGAAATTAGTAAAAAGCAACAAAAGAGAAGTTTAAGGTGATATGCAAAAAGCGTGTAGGTAAAAGGTCTCAAGTCCAAAAATGGTTAGTTTCCAACTACACTGGGTTAGTTCACTTATTTAATTAAATTGAGCGAGATCTGTGGACTTCAAAGATCATAAAGGCCATGACAAACAATTGTTTTTATTTTTCGAAATCCTAAATCGAATTTCTATAGTGAATATATTTTTATTCCAATTTTTGAAAGAAGCCAGCTTTTGTCGAAAATATAAGGAATTAATCTCTTTCGAAGAAGTATTAAAAAAAATTGAAATATTTACAACAAAATCATTAACTACTCTTTCATTTCAATGAAATTGGACCAACAAGTATGTAAATTTCATGACAACCAAAGTGGAGTTAAATGAAAGGTATTTTTGGGAAGACCATACGTGGCATATTTCTTGATTTATTGTGCCTTGAACTTGGGAAGCACAGAATTTTTATACTGCCAAGGTTATGTTCGATGACCTTAAACTATGAAATGTTTTCTGGTAAAATTTTTTCTGCACTCTTCTGATTTTATGCCAATAAAGCACCAAAGTTACTAAAATTATTTATCTTTTTTCGTTTAAATCGATTTCCGATATCCTCTTACGTCCTTCAAATATTCTGAAAAATTCTAAAACATCTTTTGGGGCCATAGTAATTAATATTTCCGAATAATACAAATTATTTTTATTAAATGTGCGACTAGGTCAGTTGTTTTTAGCAGTTAAAAACGTTCAACACAAACATAAACCATCGTGAATACAGAGCGATGTAGTGTTTAATTAAAAACAGGTGCTGCAGTTCCGGCATTAAATATATTTTGTAAAAATGATAAAATAAACCGAATTTATAACAAAAACAATGTTATTTTTTTAGCTTTTATATTGTTGAATAATAATATATTTCTAAAATTATATTCGGACTTGTTATTATGGAAAAAGCTAAAAATAATTAATCAAAAACAGCATGCTTTAAATTTTTTTATTAAGATTAAAATTCGTTTAATTATATTTAGCTTTTTTAATGCAGTTTTAAAGCCCTTTACATGTAAATACAAATATTAAAAAAATCATGAACATCAGATACGTACCTCATTTTTTACGAACTTAAAAAAATTACCAGTAATTTTGAATGAAACGATTTTCATTCAAAAAAATTTTGCCCTTCATAAAGTCATGGCATTTCATTGAAAAGTTGATAATCGCAAAGAAAGTTCTCAAATAATCAAATTGGCTGTTGTGGTAAATTAAGTGTTACTAATCAAATTACACTGCGTTACAATGATTTCGTACTTGTTCGAAGAACTAGAGGATGTTTTAGGTTTATTTGAATAAATTACAAAAACTCACTTAACAATTTTTGACTCTGTTAAATTTATAACGGATATTTAGATTTCAAGAGCAGGACCATAACAATGAGTTCAAAAATATTACTCACTGATTTTTTTTGGAATGAAAAATTATGGAATATGAGTCTGAAAAGTTAACTTTTGTTATAAAATTAAATACATTTATATATTCTACAAAACCAATTCCACCACCTGACCTGCAAAGTAATCTTCCTCCAATACAATATATTTGCGGCAAAGTTTTTTCCAATCCTCAAAAGGGCGGAAGGTGCGCAACGATTTGGCTTTCATCTTCTCAATCGATTCAAAATGATGTTCCTGGACTATTCATTGAATAGTCTGAAGTCACATGCTACTTAATCAGACGAATACATTGGTTTTAGAATGATATGAGTCGAATGTTGTGCGAAATGGCCTCAAAGAGCCAATGAAGTTTGAGATGATGCGTTACTTCAGGACTCTTTCTGCAAATGGCTTGAAGTATACGAAGCATAACATTAACATAATATTCCTTTTTACGTGTTTGGCCTAGCAGGGGGATTCATAATGCACCACACCATGATAATCGAAGAACTTTAAATGATCGTCTTGAATGACTTTGGCGTCAACTTTTCGGTCTCAGGGGTCTCATAGTTACAGGCCTAGATTAAAAACTCGTCATCAGTACAAATGTGTTTTATTTTATTCAGGTAGGCGGAAAGTGGGAAAATGGGACTTTCTTTTTTACAAAAAAAATCAGTATTTTTGAAAACCAATTGGGAGTTGATGAGTTTGAGGCCGATACGATATTTTAAAATGGTATTGATTGATCATTTTAAAATCTTAGTAAAATCAGCGAGATCTCTAGTTTTGAATCGATGATTGTTCGGCAGCAGATTTTTGATTTTCTGGACTTGTTATTGTTTTTCTCCCCCGGGGCCTTATTTTTCTTCAACGCTTTTTTTTTGCCTTCTTCGAATTGTTTGTATCACTTGTAAATATTTTTTTAATACTCTCCACACCAGTGTGCATAATTTGTCATTATAATAATTAGAAAATAAATCTGGATCCCTAAGAAATGTATATATATTATGTGGGGTACCCATATCGAAATTTTAAATTATGTGGGCTAGCCATATACGACGTAAATCGACTTTTCATCGACATTTTGGAGGTTTCGAAAATGATTTTAGAGGTATGGTTCCTTGGGCAAATAAACTTCTTATGGCCCATAGTACAAGAATCGGGATGAGTCCATGAAGATTTTTTCGGCCCCCTACAATTTGACCCAGTCTATTATATATATATTCTTGATCTTTATAACAAGCGGAGTTGATATAGCGAAGTCCGTCTGTCCATTTGTGAAAATCATGATTACGCTGTCAATAAGTTAGCTGGGTTGCTTATTTTTAGTGGAAATGTTACATTTGTAGGCTGAATAGGTAGCTGCTTAAAATAATCAAAATTGGTTTAATAGGTCCTGAAATATCAATGAATATGTTTTTTTATGTTATTTTGTTATTGTTGTTATGCTGAATTTTCTAATATGTCGTAGCCGTAAGTGTTATTTTTGCTGTGTACGTTGTATTTGTAGCTTTTGCTTAATGATGGACTATGTATCGTTACATGTCGCGAGATATATTAATTTTGGCCACACTTTCTTTTAACATTATCTGGAAATAAATACAAAAAATCAGCAGTACGAAAGAATAATAATGATAAAAAAGTACACATTCTTAAAAAAATTCTTAGTTATTTATAAAAACTGAAAAACGTATTTATAGATTTTAATAAAAAGTAGAAATTAATCAGACTTTGGGACCTAAAGCCGAATAAATATTAAGAAAAAAACATAATATAAAAATGGTCGACTATAGCACTTATGACGTTATATTTTCTGGCAAAAAAAAAATGCAAATTTTATTTACAAAAAGTGTATTTTATTAAACTAGCAGATTCCAGCCCTCGAAATTCGAGTGCAAATTGTAAGAAATTTTATTTTTTAATTAAATAAAGACCCTAAAGGTATGCTAATCAATTATAGACAATTCACAAATCAACACAAAAAAAAAACAAAAACATTTTAATTACAAACACATTATCAAATTTAACAAACACACACATAGCATTGTATAATTCTATGTATGTGTTAGTAGCAATTTTAAATGCAATTTACTCAAATTAATGGAAAAAATTTAAAAATCTGTAAATCTGCAAAACGGCTAAAAAGAAATTCCTTTCAAATAATATGCGTTTGGTCAAAATCTGGATAAAACGGTAGAACAAAACATGGGTCACAAGAAATCGCCTAGCTTATTAATATTATATATTCGAACTAAAATGCAATTATCTTTTATGCATTTGTGTAAAGTTCTAAAAGTTTCGTTCCCGCAAAGTACAAATAATTATGACAACTGCCTCCTTTTAAGTCGTAAGGTGAGAATATAATTTCATAATTTTTTTACAACACTTTAGATGAAAGCAGTTCTTTGTAGAACTCTAAATTTTAACTTATAAATAAAAGTCGATATTAAAATTTTTTCATTTGAAAATACTTTCAGTTTATCCAATTTAAATTTCTGCTTCGTAGAAATACTCTTTGATTAGAAACTTTGAACATCTTAAATATATTTTCTATTAAATACGTTTAAAGTTTGTTCTTTAATATTTGACCGATTCAGATATTTTTCCAACAAAGCTTAAGACAATTTTATACACTAGGTCTGGGAATCCTTACTTTAACTCTTCGGTTTGTGAGAAAGTCCCTGGAGATCTTTTTGATTTTCAAACTCTCACAACTCCCTAATGTAGTATGGGTTGAATACCCGAACCGTAAATACAATTCAAGAAAAAAAAAATGTGCAGAATCGATTAAAGCTGGTTTTGAAGCTATACGAGCAATAGTTTATATTTTGTTGAGGTTTAATAACGTTTAGTACGTGGATTAGTGAAAAGGTCCATACGGACCTTGTTAACTTTAAAGTCATTTTTCTCCAAAACTTATTCTCAGACAATAGGTCCCTTTTAACTTTCCGTGTCACATATATTTGTTAACAACAAATTAGAATATATTTTAAATGAGCCGTTGCTGATTCCTTTAATTGTAGAAGGTAAACCATTTCAAAGATGTGCTGCATATATGAAAAACTTGTGCGACTTCCACAATTATTATGACATACTCTTGGCGGATCGTAAGAAAATGCAGTCCAATGGTCATAGCGATCAAATCTAATGTAATCCGGTGCATCAGACTACATTTATGTACCATCATTAATAATAATTATTGATTCTCATTTAGTCAATATATCAATTTAGATAAGTAAGCAAGGTTGGTATAGGTAAATTTGGTCAAGTCTACTTAATGACAAGACTCTGGGTTAAGTCTAGTTAATGACAAAACCTTATGTCGGAACAATCTGTCACCACGTAGATATATCCAAAGACATATTTTGTAATTACGACTGACCTCGGTCGTCATCAATAAATATTACTCCAGCAACTTCATTTGACTGCTTCCGCTACTCCAGCAACCTTCGGTTGACTGCTTTTGCTACTCCAGCAACTTTCGGTTGACTGCTTTTTCTACTCCAGCAACTTTCGTTGACTGCTTTCGCTAATCTTCTGTTCTACTTCCAGGTCAGCGATTGCCATCAACCTACGTTACCATTACCGAGTAGCCAAGCTAGCCGACAACTAAGCGAAGCAACCGAGCTACCATCACAACCGACTATTACTCAGCAGCCAATCCAGCCGACTACTAAGCGAAGCAGTCGACCTAACGATACAACCGATTGCTACCGATTACGTAGTCGATCTACTGCCGATTAAGTAGCCGGTATACCGGTACAACCGACGGCCACCTATTTACGCAGCCGGAGTACTAATTCAATCAACTACAATCGATATTGCCGATCAACGAATAAACGAACCATTTTCGACCATCAAGAAGAAGCCTAGAAGGTCGGAGTAAGAGACGAATAGCCATTTGTCACTGTGTCATTATTTAATAGACCCTGGACATGACTGGCTATCCCCGCCGCAAGACAAAACACTCGTTACAATCTTTCAACATGTTCGGAGACTTCAAAATATACCGTCAACACAGTTTCTAGCTCTATTTTGAACGTTAACAAATATTTATTTTCGGCTAATTTTGTATTCGTTCTGTATTCCATCCATGAATTATAAACAGCGAGATTAATGCCATACATCATACATCAACGCCACCCTTAAAAGCGTGTAGCAGGATTTGAACAGGGCAATGGCGCTTGAGGTTTCGCCCCTATTCATGTTTTTGTCTAAAGGAAAGTCAATTTTTTTACCTAATCTGTTTGCAATATTTGTGCCCGTTATCATGAAGCCCATTTGTAATATTTCCAACATGGCAATTGTAATAAAAAAGCAGTCAAAGTAAAAATGGCTGCCTCTTGATACGTTTTTAGTGAGACGTAGTACAACTTATCCACAATCTACAAATGTCCCAGCTCCTTGAAAGACTTCAAAGTCAACTATGACACCATTAGACATAACATACACCAGATTTTTGAAATCAAAGGGCATCTTCCCGTAAAAGGGTTCATTTGCTCTTCAATTTCAGTTGTCAATTGATTACATCGATTTCTTAACATTTCTTACTTCACGATATTCGAGACACCCAATTAAATTCGCGCAACCATAACATCTTTTTATATCTGCTACTCCATAATGCAATTCTTGTCCATAATTTGCCAGTGCATACATTTTTGTATAGTTAACTGCATCTTGATAGCTTAATTTCGAAAATATTGTTTGAAATATTCCAACGCTTATTAAATTTTTGCAACCAGATGTAATGGGAAGTTGATGGTGAGGAAATGGTAAAACGATTGACTGATGGAACTTGATGACTTGTGACTTATATTTAGTAAACTGGGACTTAAGTTTGATCAGTTTCATTTGCCAAAGTAGTTTGTTCATCGCTCTAATTTTCTTAACTTTCGTTTTTGGGAATTATTATTGCGGGGGTCCAAATTTCATACACCAACTCATCTTCATGACTAAAATCAATATCAGACTGGTCTCAAGTCGCCAATGCAGCTTCAACGTTATCGTTTTTTAAAGCGTCAATTATCTCTGGCTTATTGGCGTAACACTTATCTTTGAGGGCACCCCACAAATAATATTCCAACGGTGTCAAATCGCAGCTCCGACGTGGCCAAACGACATCAGCTCTGCGGCTGATAATGCGATCTTCGAAAACAGGGCGCAAAACATCGAGGGTAGCTTCAGCTGTGTGGCACGTAGCGCCGCACAGTGGTCAATTTCGCGAGATAGCGGTCAAAACTCTATAACTTTTGACCGGATTGGTATTTTTTTACGCAAATTTGTTTTGTTCAATAGGAGGGACTTTAAGCTTCAATTTGCGTGTTCAAACGTGAAAATCGACTGATAGGAACGTAAGTAATTTGGAGTTAAAAATGCATTTTAATTTTTTGTTGAGTTTCCATGTAAAAGTTGAATATTTTGACATTTTAAATAGGTATTTTTTTTATAATTTCTTATTTTCTTCAATCGTATTTTACAACCAATACTTATTTATTATTCCTAAACTTAAACTTAAACTTTATTTAGTCTCAATATTCACAGGGGCCAAAGGTTGGTTTTTTTGGAAGAAAGCTAATTCTTGTGAGGATTAAACTGAAAAATAACACTGAAATTCCCAACAATATCAATACCATTTGGATATATTATATACAGAACACAACATCGATAAAATTTTAAGTAAACTTTTACTATTGATTTAAAGTGCACATATATTTTATTTAAATGTATTAATAAAAATTTATACTAAAATTAGAAACAAATTATAATCTTTAAACTAGTATTAATTAAACAATATTAATAAAAATTTCTTCCAAATAGCTTTGATTTTCATTTTGCTGTAGTTGTTTAGCTTCTTCATCTAACTCTAATGAGGTTGATTTCCATTTTTGTCGAATACTGGACATATATGGGTCTGATGTGCACAAAAAAATATTAATAAGATCTTCATTAGTACAATATCTGGAAATTTTTCTTGTATTGTGCTCGCGAAAGAATCTGTAGTCTTTGTTCCTTTTTTCTTGGGCTTCTTCTGAGAGATCTCCAATTGGAAGCATATTGTGCTGAATTATTTATTCCCCATGGAACAAAATTTTGTGAACTGTGGTTGGCATATGTCTCCAAGAATATTTTTGGTTATAAAGGGTTGCTGTCTCATTAGCATACTGACCAAATTTTTTTGCATCTAACTTTTTGCTACATGCTATAACTTGTAATATGATTTGGAATCGTCGTATTAAATCATAATCTACTCCAGTTATAGAAGCTGCAGTTTCTGGATCGGAAAAAAATCTCCTTGCTGTGTTTCCATCATTAGAATTTCCTTCTTCTTGCTTTGGCTGGTCAATTATAAGGCCTATCTCACGGTATTTTTCTTGAATATCTTTTTTTTTTTGCTTTCTTTGTTCCAAATTTTCTTTTTTGTTTCTCACTGTTTCGCCTAAGGGGCCAAATTCCAAATCGTATCCCAATTTAAGAATATGCTCCATAAAACGAATTCTAGCATGAAGAGGTGACATTCCAAATTCATATGCTTCATTAAAACTATCGTCTTGTGTTGGTGTTTGGCTCAATTGACTTGATGTTTTTTGGCATATGGTGCAGCTTGACGATGACTTTGTTTTGGTTAAAGCTTGTGCAACTTTTCCATCAATCATTGTGAGACACATTTTAAAATTTACTTCAATGTCTTGGTCATCAAATTTAAATGTTACTGGTTGAAGTTCTTTAATTTGATCATTTATTTTTCGAACTTCTTCATCTATGACATCTTGAGTCTCCTTTTTGTAAGCAAACTTTATTGGTCTACAAAATTTTGTTGACGAGGGAATTTCATTCTTCCATACATCTATCTCTGCAGCTCTACTAGTTGACGGCTCTGAACCAATATAAGTTTTTGTTAAACGTAATGGAACGAAAGAAATCATGAATAAATTGGCATCTGATGAATTTTCCGCATTACATTGTTTGTATTGTTTCTGGCCAGAGGACCCATCATCCCCATTTAGAAATTAAAGTCATGCTGCAATTTTTAAACTTCTTTAAATAGTCAGCATCAAATGTCTTTAATAATCGTTCTGCAGTGTGTTCAAGAAGATCCTGCAATTTTATTTCTGCTGAACTTGAAGTTACACTAATAGCAGTTGGTGAAGGTAAGCAATCTTTTTTGGCAGAAACTATATCTCGATATGATGGAAAAATTCCACAATTTTTTTCATTGGTTCACTTCCGCAATTCTGTATATTGGTTTTTAGTCATTCTCAAATCCAAAAATAGTTCAAATGCTTCTTCTGGAGTAAATTTATTTTCTTCAGTTGGTGTCGGCATACTTTCTAAAATCCTTTTTGTGCGTCTGGGGCTTGCTTCCACTATTTTTTCAATGATAGCAATTTTACCCTTTTTAGTTTTCGATGGTTGAATTTGATGCAGAAATGAATCCTTTATGATGCTACAAGAAACTTCTTCATTGATATGTTTAAGCTTGCGTCTTCGTGATCTTTCACTACAATTATCAATTGGCTTTGCTGGTCGACCACCTTTTCCAGTTTCCATGGTAGTTACTGATGTCTTTTTAAAAATAAGTTTATTTCTTAGCCATTCTTGGTTGCGTGAGTAAAGCAATTTCTTGTTTCTGGAACATTGATTGTACCGTTTTCTTAAAGTATTTAAAAAGTTTTTTATTTTTAAGTTATGAATTTTAATTTCTTGTTTGTCGCATATTTTGAAGAATGGATAATTCATTATAAGTAAAATAATGTCGTTTTCATCTTTCCGTTCAAAATATATATCAGATAGAACACTATAACTGAATTTAGCCATTGTTTAAACAATAATGACGAAAAAAAATGAATGCATGGATTAATATACTATTGCTCGAAGTTTCAACATGATCTTTTTTACCTCTTTGAAACATAATATAACAGGTAGTTGGTTTTACCAGTTATTTCCATTGGTTTTAAATTTATTTGCAATTTTCACGTATTTAAGTTGTGTAATATTAGATGGCAATAAAATCTTTTTTACCTTTTCCAAATGAACTGCCAGATACCACATAATTTGAGAGTTCTATTGTCATTTTTGTCAAAATTTCGATACACCCTTCTATGTGGACTAGGTCCAAATATGGGCCAACTTCTCCTAATTTCAACAGAATTATTTTTTGGGTCAATAAGAACTCTTGTACAAAATTTCATCAAAATATATGCATAATAGCCACTTTCACATACAAATAACTTCTCAAAAAATATGACGTGCATTTGTACCGAATATCTTACCTTGGGTCAGAAAAACTGCTGTAGCTCAAAAAGTGCAGTCCCGATGCATGGACATGTATATATATAGGAATTTAGGGGAGAGTTAGGACTACAAAATAGTAAATTTGTGTTTTGACTCAGCTTGACTCACAGGAGTTGTGCTCTATGAAGTAGGAAATTTCCGAGAAATTTGACCTTTTTTAAAAAAAAAATTTAAATTGTGCTGAAAACAGTAGAGCTTCAATTTTTTTTACTAGTAATAGGAAATAAGTTAGGTTACAACACAAAATTTTTTTCGTCCAAAAATCTTGAAAAACAAAAAAATTATGATCATTTAAACTTTAAAAATTAACTAAAAATATCATAAATTTACTAAATTCTGAAAAAGCCCATTTTGGACCACCCTGTTCCCAGTGAAATAGTTGAAATAGAGTTCTAATTTTTTGGCTCCCGCGGTTTACTACTGTCTACTTTCATATGAGTCTAATAACTTTAAAATCGGAGAACAAAAACCAAAAGGAGTTTTGGCCGCTATCTCAAAATATTGATCACAGTGCGCCGTCCTGTTGAAACCAAATATTGCCAATGTCCTCCTCTTCAATTTTTGTGAACAAAAATTCGTTCAACATGGCCCGATAACGATCGCCATTGACTGTAACGGCCACTCCTGGCTTATTTTCGAAGAAAAATGGCCCAATTATGCCTCTGGACCAAAATCCGCACCAAACAGTGACTCGATTTGGGTGTATAGGCTTTTCAATGCGGGTTTTCTGTGCCACAAATACGAAAATTTTGCTTGTTTACATACCCGCCAAGATCAAAATGAGCTTCATCTGAAAAGATGATTTTTTTTGGCAAAATCGGTATCTTCTGTAAGTCGATCGCAGGCCCACTTAACGAAGCGAAAACGCATTGGACGGTCAGTTGGTGCCATACCAAGGTCTTTATGCAAAGTTCGTCTAAATGATGCCTCCGAAATGTTCAATTCTTGAGTACGACGGTGAATTGATGTTGATGGCGCTTCACGCACACTTTCTGTCACAGCAGCAATATTCTCGGGTGTACGCACTGATTTTGGCTTTTCACGCTTTGGTTTATCGATGAGGATGCCAGTTTCATTCACTTTTTTCACAAGATAATGAACATACGGAGCTGACGGTGCTTCTGTTCTTCCGAAATCCGTACGCAATTTTCGCACACATTCTGCAACATTACCATGATTTTCAAAGTAGTGTCGCAATATTTCCCAGCGTTGTTCAAGCGTATACACAACCATATTCGTTCAGCGGAAGGATAAAACTAATTATCTGTCAAATCAGACATGAGCTAAGTGTTACCATTCACGAAATAAGCACTAGTTGAAAAAAAAAACGTTAGATGGCGGACCCTTTATATAAAAAAAAAATATTTTTTTTTGCCATTTTTTTCCGCATAACTTACAGGGACTACTAATTTGACAATAACAAGATTTGCTAAAATTTTAGATCTGGTAAAGCTGAACAGCTTTTTTGAGCATATCAGTACAATATGAACGTATCTAGTCACCCTAAATAGCTCTTAAAAATCATATTGTACCTTAAAAATATTCGTTTAAAAAAATGATTTTTTTTTTGCATAAAATGTTAACAAAATTCGTTGAACGGTAGTAGACTCAGACCGAACACTGTTGCACTGTGTTATTTGTAGGCTTTTTTTTTTCTTATCTTCTTATTTATATATTTATACATATTTTTCAGATTGGTTGTTTTTAACTTGAGTTATAGTCCTAACAGTCAGACCACTTTCGAAAAAGTCATCATAAAACTTTATAGCGATTCTCAGATAAACAGGCTACAATACATAAAAAATAGTCGCAGTTAAAGTGCGAACAATTTTTAATTTCATAATTTTTTTTCTTGCTTTTATGTTATTTTTAACGACCCGTTTAACGTGTGAATAACGAAAGACTTGAGACACAAACTTGATTTGTTTTGTTCTGTAGGTACAGAGTATTTATCGGAAATATTCCTATTGAAAATCCATTTTGTCTATTTTCTAACACATTCTAACACAAGAACAAAGATAATGTCTTAGGCCAGCAGAAAACTCAACTATTTCTTACTGGGTAATTAACGTGTTTTTTTTTATAGTTTCATTGTTAAAATAACTAGTGAAATTGCTGCCAAATATTTGCCTGCCCTTAACGAGCGATTTTTTTTTTGTTGAACTTTTTAACATTTCATTGTTAAACATTTGAATAGAAAAGAAAAATAGGCCTACAAAAAAAATTTTTTTTTGTTTGTGCAATTAGTGTATGTTTCTACTTTTTTTTTGCTTATCTTCAAACGTACATAAATAAATACTTGTACACACTTAGATACAAAACTCTTTCACTCCATATAACGATCAATTTTGTTAGTACATTTATATCTTTCGTATATCTTTATATCTTTTTCTCTGTTTCTCTGCTTTTTTTTGCCTTAAACTTTCTATTGTAAATAAGAAGTTTGCTTTTTTTTTGTCTATTTTCTTTTAGCAAAAGAAAGAAAAAATGGGCAAAATTTTCTTTTCAGTTTTTTCTCTCTTAAAAAGCATCTTTAGATTTGGCAGAAAATAAAGTAAGTTTAAAAGGAACTTTGTCCGTCCGTTTGCTTAGTTTTGCTTTTGTATGTATGTATGTGTGTGTATGTGTATTTTATTTTATCTTAAAGCTAAGTTTTGTTGTAATTTTTCCTAAACTCATAACTTTTTTGTAACTTTTTTTTTCTAAGATTCATGAACAGCTTTTATTTTTCTCTGTGTGAATTTTTACTATAGTTAAGTATTGCTAACGCTGTCTTCTATCAAAAACTAAGGAGGTACTTAATTGTTTAGTGTTGTTTGTTTTTATTGGGAGAGCATCTCTTACAAAATGAGCTTTTAAGAAGGTTTTCATTTCATAGATTAAATTCTTTGAAATTTTAGATTTTACCTAATGGGTGATTAGCGGAGAAGACAAGAAAAATATAAATAAAATCTATTTATGGCAAAAGAAATATCGATATAAATTTAGACAAAAAATTTAATTAATTAGAATTAAAGTATTTATTTATTGATGTTTTTTTTGAAAATTTTTCTGAAATATAAATTTTCTTCATTTATCTGTCAAAAAAGAATTAGACATGGAAACATATTTTGCCAAGTCAGGAGATCTTGGTAGTGCAATTTATATTTTAAAATGTCACTTGATGAGAGACTACTAACAAATTCCTTATCAGTCTCCTTTCCAGTTGCAAGAATGCTGTTTATTTGTATTTTTTTTTGTATATGGGGTGTAGATCGAAAAATGGACCAATCCTGACCATATTTGTTAAGTTCACTTATTCTTTGCAAAAACATATACGAACCAAATTGGAGAAAAATCTGTTCAATATTTTGATATTTTGATAGATTTAAGTGAAGATCGGGAATTTGATTCATATGGGAGCTATGACTAAGAATTGTCCTATAGGATTTTCGATATTTTTGAGATCTATACGAGATCTATACGATATTTTTGATATTATGGTAATTTAAGTCGATCTCATAGGGGTAATTTTTGTGGGGACTAAGTCTGAACATGAACCGATTTTCACCAATTTCAATAGCGTTCGTGCTTAGATAGAAGTTTACGTACCAAATTTCATCAAAATATGTTTACATTTGCGACCTGTAGTTTTAATACAAGTTTACTCGGACACACAGAGGGACGGACGGAAGTACGGACAGACGGACATCGCTAAATCGATTCAGAAAGCGATGCTGAGTCGATCGGTATAATAAAAGTTGGATCTAGGTCAAATAGTTTTGGTAGTTAAAAACATCAGCATAAAGTCCTTATACCCTATACGACTAAATAACAAAACTTGCTCCATATTGACAGAAAATCAAATAAAAGTATTGTAAGCACTGTGCTGAGAATATTTTAAAATGCTCAAAGAAACATTTTCTAAATTTTATATGACAAAGAAAATATTTGTATGATATGAAAAAGAAAAATAACAAGTAAGAAAATTTTAGTCGGTCGAGACCGACTATATGATACCCTATACCATGCGTTTAGAGACCTTATCTCATAGGCCCAACTAACTGGAAATAGAAAATAAGCATAAACCAAATTTGAGTGGGATTTTTATTAATTTTTTTTGTCTGTTATATTTATATGTGGACTAGGTCAAAAAATGAACTGACCTTGACCATATTTGGTAAAGTCACTTATATTTTGAAAAAATATATACAAACAAAATTTGAGAAGAATCAGTGCAATATTTTTGTTTTTTGATAGATTTAAGTGAAGATCGGGAAGCAGCTCTATAGGGGGTCTATGACTAAGAGTTGTCCCAGGGATCGTTTTTAGACTACTCATTAATGGATGTAATAAATGCATACAAACCCAATTTGAGTAAGATCTATATGGCAATTTGGATCTTATGGCAATTTGTGTCGATTTCATAGGGGTCATTTGTATGGGGGCTAGGTCTGAACATGGACCGATTCTCACCAGTTTCAATACCGTTTATCCTATGACCAGTGAAAGCTTACATACCAAATTTCGTCAAAATATGTTCATATTTGCGACCTGCAGTTTGATTAAAAGGTTTACATGGACATACAGACGGACGGACGGACACAGGGACGGACATCGTTAAATAGAATCAGTCAGTGATTCTGATTCGATCGGTATAATTAAAGATGGGTCTAAGTCAAATATTTTTGGTAGTTACAAACAGCAGCACAAAGTCATTATACCAAAGCCACATAGTGGTATAGGGAATAATTATAGTCGGTCTAGACCGACTATACGATAACCTATACCATGCGTTTAGAGACCCTATCTCTCAGGCCCAACTAACTGGATATAAAAAATAAGCATAAACCAAATTTGAGTGGTTTTTTTATTAATTTTTTCTGCTGCAGATATGAAAAAGTTCATATCGGATGCTATACCTATATGGGGACTAGGCCCAAAAATGGACCGATCCTGACCATGTTTGTTAAAGTCTTTTGTATTTTGCAAAAATATATACAAACAAAATTTGAGAAGAATCAGTGAAACATTTTTGTTTTTTGATTTATTTAAGTGAAGATCGGGAAGCAGCTCTATATGGGGCCTTTGACTAAGAGTTGTCCAATAGGGATCATTTTTGGACTACTCCTTACTGGCTATAATATATACATACAAACCCAATTTGACTAAGATTTGTATGATAATTTGGATCTTATGGCAATATATGTTGATTTAATAAGGGTCATTTATATGGGGGATAGGTCTGAAGATGGACCGTTTCTCACCGATTTCAACAGCGTTCATCCCATGACCGATAAAAGATCGAATGCCAAATTTCGTCAAAATATATTTATATTTGCGACCTGCAGTTTGATTACAAGCTTTACTTGGACACACAGACGGATGGACGGACGGACGGACGGACGGACATCGTTAAATCGATTCAGATAATGATTCTAATTCGATCGGTATAATTAAAGATGGGTGTAGGTCAAATATTTCTGGTTGTTACAAACAGCAGCACAAAGTCATTATACCCAAGCCACATAGTGGTATAGGGTATAAAAATTATTATTCGGCAGATACTCAAACGATAGACACTGATTTTTGTTTAAGCTTTGAGTATAAACAAGAATCATATATAGATGAGGATGTGAAAACTGCAATTGGATCATGGAAGCAAGAGTGGCAGATCTCAGAATATTCAAAAATTTATGATCATGCATGTACGATATAAAAATTTGTATAAAGAAATTTCAGATCCAAGTTTTTACTCTGCACAACACACACACAGATTGCTTGGATGAGGGGAAATCCGTTTTAAATCTCTCCGTGAATGAGCGTGTCGATGCATGACTATGCTTGACTAAGTCCAAGTTAAGTTTTTTCACAGCAAGTGTATGGATGAGGGGAAATGATATTTAGATAACTTCGTGACTGTGCGTGACTACCCCAAAATTAATCTGTAGTCACAACAAGACTATGGGCCAAGTTTCAGATCAATTGGATAAGTGGGAATGGGGTTGCCCCACGACAGACAGAGAGATTGAGTTAAAAGAAAGAGTTTACAAAATTTTGTAAAAAAGTAACTTTTATTAAAACAAAATTTTTTTAAAGTACCTTTTTTGTTAAAAAATAGCATTTTCTTAAAAAGTGCCTTTTCTTAAAAACGTACCTATTTTATAAAGGCCTTTTTTTTCAAAAAGTACCTTTTATTAAAAAAGTACCTTTTCTTAAAGTACCTTTAATTAAAAAGTATATATTCTTAAACTAAGTATATATTCTTAAAAAATAGTCTTAAAAAATTATTTCTTAAAACGTATTTCTTTAAAGTACCTTTTCTTAAAAAATTACCTTTTCTTAAAAAAAAGTACCTTCTCTTGAAAAAATACAATTTCTTAAAAAAGCATATAAAAAAATATCTTTTCTTAAAAAAGGTATATTTTGTTAAAAAAAACTAGCTGTTCTTAAAAAAATATATTTTATTAGAAAAGTACCTTTTGATAAGAAAGTACATTTTTCTTAAAAACGTATATTATATAGTACTTTTTCTTAATAAGTATCTTTTTTTATAAAAGTTCGTTTTTAAAAAAAGGTACATTTTCTTAAGAAGTACCTTTTCTTTAAAAAGGTGATTTTCTTAAAAACACCTTTTCTTAAAAAATTAATTTTGTGAAAAAAGTATTTTTTTAAAGCAACTTTTCTTAAAAAATTACCTTTGTTAAAAAAGCACATTTTCTTTTTATTAAAAAAGTTAAATTTCTTTAAAAATGTAGCTTACCACAAAATTGCAAATTGGTTTTGGAAAGAAAAGAAAAGAAATACTGCGCGATTATAAATGATAGCACATTTTGTAAACTTATTAATAAAATATTTAGTTTTTTTTCACTATTTAGATCTTTGGGATAACCATGCTATGACGGAAGGTACAAAAGCTCGCCGTTGCGAAATTCAACATATAAAAGGCCTTCATCATGGCCAAAAAAATATAAAAATATAAAAAAGGACCTTTTCAGGGCTACAAAATATAAAAAAGGACCTTTTCAGGGTCACTACATAGATTCAAAAAGAGATTTTTTTGTTACTGCTTCTTTATTTTTAATAAAATAAAGGCAATGATTATGACGAATTAATTTAAAAGCAAAAAGTTCCTAAATATAAATAAAAAACTTTGTATACTCTTAAAAAAAAATTTATTTTTTATTCCAAATTATAATATGTAATATATTGAATTTTTTTAAAACAATTCCAGTTTCATATTTTCTCCTAAAAAATGTTTTCGATAATACGTTTTTAAACTCTTTTTAGTCAATATTTGTCAACCCTGAAAATGGCTGCTTATCGTAACTTCTTCTTCATAACTGTGATCCATGTTCAATGCTATGCCAAATGAACATTCTGAGATCTGCCACTCTTGTTCATAAATGTGATCCATGTCCAAATGAACATTCTGAGATCTGCCACTCTTGCATTATCAGTTTCATGATGGCCAAATTGCAGTTTGCACATCGTCATCTATATATGATTCTTGGTATTAATTGCAAAAAAAGTCAATTTCTTTTCTCTGGTGATTACTTAAGTAAAATAAGCTTTATAATGACAAAAGAAAATAAAATAGCTTTAAAAAGTGAAATAGCTAAAATAAAAAACAATCAAATAAAATAACAAATTTTTCATCCCTAGTGATTACTTAAACAAAAAAAAAAAAAAATAGCTAATTTCCTTTCTCAGGTGATTACTCAAGCAAAATATGCTATTTAATAACAAAAAAAGCATAAAAGCAAAGAAAATGAATCAAGCACTGAAAGCTGACTATTCCTCCTTGGTGTTTACTTGAGCCAGAAAAGCTAATTCCTTTTCTGTGGTTATTACTTAAGAAGAATAAGCTATATAATGACAAAAGAAGCAAAAAGCTTGAAAAAATGTCAATAAACCAGAACAGTCAGTTAACCGAAATTTTAATCTTTTTAGAATATTTTTTGCTTTTTTCTCTTTACCAGGAGAAATGATTTTTTTTATTATTCGGGGATTTGCAGAAAAAAATTCAATGAACTGATATAAAATAAAATTGATTTCTGTAAGACTATAAAATTAAACAGAATCCTTAAATGAAAAAAAGCGAAATTCTCTTAAAATATTTAGTTTCAATGAAACATTCAATTATCCGGAATTTTCGTTAAACCTGAATGATTGGTGATGAAAGGGGCTTTAAAAGTAACAGGGCTTTCATTTTAACGACTAAAGATGAAAAATGTCAAAGAAGGCACATATAGCAAAAGCAATCAGGCAAAAAAGCAGAAAAGTTAAATACACTGCATTGAAATTTCATTTATGGTACAGTTATTCTAGAAATTTATCACGATGTCGACGTAGAGTGAATCGTTTAGCTTAGAAAAATCTGGATATATGTATATTCGGACAAATATCCTGAGTTATTCTGATAGAATTATTTTTAAAGAAGTTATAACATTTTAACGGCAATTTCTTTTCAATGAAAAATTTATATTTTATTTGCTATAAACAAATCTTAAAATTCCATTTGCACTTGCATGTTACTTTTATTTAATCTTATGCCGTTTTCTTTTCTGACAAAAAATGTCGCCCTTTTTTTGGCCTTTTTTCGAAAAGTGTATTTTTTATATATTCTGAATTAAGAGTATCTTATTCATCAATCGAAAGGTTTCAAAGTCGAGCCCTCGTAAATCACAAAAAAATTCCAGCCATTGACTTCTTTCAGGTCCTAGTGTGAGAATATTTCCCCATTGTTACCCTTTTTTGAATATATTCACCCTATGACTTCCAAGAGGATAGTAATCAACATTTTTTTGCATTTATGAGAACAGCACTTTGAGACCTTTCGATTGATATATAATATAAGGTTGCTCTTAATTCAGAATATTAAAAAAAATACACTTTTCCAAAAAAGGGCAAAAAAACGGCATTAGTAAACATGGTATACATATTTATATTTTGAATGGAGAAGGGATTTTTGAAGAACCGACTCCAAAATATTAGGATATCCCAGGACTCGAAATTCAAGTGGAATTTTTAGGAAATATTATTTTTTCATTCAATTTATTTCTTTCAATGTGGTTTTTAATCTTTTTAATTCATTAAATTTATTTCGTTATAAATATTTGTTGAACATACAGAAATAAGCGCCTTAAGAAATTTGCACCACCTAGTATGCTACCTAAAGATAAGCTAATTTTAGCCAATTCACAATTCAACTCAGGATGAGTGATATGCATATGTATATTATAATGAAATTTTAAAATTATTTTTCAATTCAACACAGCGCTTTTCATATACAACTTTCGCAAACACATTAACAAAGTTAATAAACATATACACAACTTTATATGAATATTACTAAAAAAAATGTTCCAGAGGGTGAAAACATGTAAATCTGGTGGACAGCTAAAAAGAAATACTTTTCAAATGAGGTATGTTTGGTCAAAATCGGTTTAAAACTGACAAAGTTACACCGGTCACAAGAAATCGACTTGACTATTAATATTATAGATGCTAAATATTAAGTTTTTTTTAAAAAAACTTAAAATTTTTAAGAGACGCAAAAAAGTTATACTCTGTGATGTTTAATATTGTTAAATATGATTCTTTATAGAATATTTCCTACAGGATCTATATCACATAACCCCCTCTTTCTGTAGTTTAATCCTTAAATTTTTATTAAAGTCCAAAATTCGCTGTTTTTAATTTTCATCTAATAATACTAAGTAGAAATGTATTTTTTTTGCAACATTAGTCCACTTTAGAAGTCATTTGAAATAGGGTTGTTATATTAACAAAAAAAAATATATAGTCGTAGAACTGGCAATCAAAAAAAAAACGATAGTATTTTAAAAAGTATTGAAAATAAAAGAAAAATATTAAATAGAAAAATATTAAATTAAAAAAATTAAACAACTTATAAAGAAAAATTTCATAGCATTTTTTTAATTTTTTTATACAAACTACACAAAATATTTATTACAAATTATATTTTGTTTAAAAGGTATTGAAAGTAAATATTTATTTTTAATTAAAAAAAATAGTACGAAAAGATATTTTAAATCGTTAATATATAATAGTTGGCAAGCATGGGATATTATCTTTAAAATAAGTTACTTGTCATGAAAAGTTGTTGGAAAAATTTAGAAGAGTTCCGTTTTAAGAGTCAAATTTGTATTAAAACATTTGCGCGGAATCTTTATTTCCTTTTTATGATTTCTTTTAGTCTTATATATCATTAACGGTAGCTTTAGAAACGCGTTCGCTTTCGTTTAACACTGATAGAGGTTTTGTAAGACGAGTATAATTATTTAAACTAGCGGATTCCAGCGCTCGAAATTCAAGGGCAATTTCTAGGCAGCTTTATTTTTCAACTTAGCCAATTCACAAACCAACACTTTAATGGTTTTTTATTATTGTGAATGATAATAGCAAACTCATTAACAAACACATTTACAAATTTAATAAAACACACATAGCATATGTATAATTTTATGTATGTGTTAGTAGCAACTTTAAATGCAATTTACTCAATATAAAGGAAAAAATTTAAAAATCTGTAAATCTGCAAAACGGCTAAAAATAATATACGTTTGGTCAAAATCGGGATAAAATGGTAGAACAAAACATCGGTCACAAGAAATCGCCTAGCCTATTAATATTATAGATATTTAAATACTTGAAAAATTAAAATCTTTCGAAATTTAAACAACAATGACATTGTTATGATAATCTTTTTTTCGAAACAATTTATTAAAAACTTCAAAGAATATTACAGGATAAAGTTTTGAAAAAACATTTTTGATATCCTTCTTCACTGATAAGATAAAATGAAAAATATGAGGAAAATGGCCAAAAGTCTTTCATTTGATTAGGATTTGGTCTTAGTTTTTAACGTTGGTTATGTTCAAAATGTCTTTTTAAAAAGCTTCAATTTAAGTAAATTAAAAAAAAAAATTTTTGCATTCGTAGCCATAACAAGTAACAGTGTTAAATTCGGCTATGCTGATAATTTGACACCCTCCACCTGGGTTTTACGTTTACATTCATATCTGGACTTATTGCGCTATTTATCACAAATGTAAACCAAATTTTTTAAAAAGTTAAACAATTTGCTAAACTTAATATTGAATTAACATATGTATGTATTATAACAAACACACAAAATGTTTACCATTTTTTAGGGGTGTCACCATATTTTGGGCCATATCTTGGTACAGTGATGCCAGATTTACTCCATTTTCAATAGCGACCTGCGCGAAGTAATGGCAAATAATATAGTCCTAAGTTTATCATAGTAGATATTTTATTATGTAAATGAGTTTAATTTCAATAGACAGACGAACATACGGATGGACGTAGATCAGGAATATATATTCTTTATAGGTTCATTTTCACTGCATTACAAAAGCAAAGACGAAGAGATATAGACCCTTTGCACAATGGCGTGGAGGGTATAAAAAAAGATTGAGCAAAGCTATTTCTATAATTATTTTTTTGCGGATATGAATCCGAAGAGTTTTCTGTTTAAAAATCAGATAAATATTTAAAAATAATATATGACATTCAAACAAAATGTATTAAAAATTCAAATAGCATTAAAAATATATATACGAAATTTGTAGCAACCTAATCTTAATTTTTATAGGAAAAATGGGGTTAAAAAATTTGTAATTTTTATGATTTTCAAGAACTTTTACTAGCAACTCCATTTTTAAGAAATCATGTATATGTGGCTATATTTTGGCTTGAAGTGATTCTCATTAAGTGATTCTGATTTATTTTATTCCGCTTTAAATATTTGGTTTTGTGGGAAAATTAAAAAATCAATTTTTTCAATAATATAGATTTTAGACCATTTTTTTAAAGAAAAATTCTCTTAATGTTCATACTGAAATGCCAAATAGTTGTCACCCTAATGAGTACATAATATTTTAGTACATTATGGCTGAATGCAGCCAGCAGTTCTATATTAATGCTACACTCTAAGGCGGCTCTTCACAGATGATAATGATGTTGTAGATCTTCATGATGGCCATCGCCATCGTCGTCATGATTAACATCATAGTTGGCTGCATGTCTCTTGTATGTATGAGTTGGTTTGTTGGTTGGTTTGTTAAGTGTACTGGCTGAATGAACTAAAGTTTAGAGTTGGTTGTTTGCTAGTAAACTATAGTTAATATGCTGCTGTTTGATATATAGGGTGAAAGTTTTTCTTTTTTTTTCTTATATATTTTTTTTAAATTTTTATTTCAACTTTATAGACGCGATCTTTTTTTATCATAATATTTATGCCTGTGTATTGTGTTGATATTACCATCATAATAATATTTTATGTTTAACTGAAAAAAATAGAATATTTATTGAGATATATAAAAAAAAAAAAATTATATTTCGCTAGATCAGGGTGCTACAAACATCTTTTTTATATATATGAAAAAAATGGACTAATCAGATAAATCAATTTGAAAAGTTTGCAAACTGAAAATCAAGAATTTTCTTTTAAAGATCCTTGTCCTTATTTAATTGGCTCCAATATATATGTAAATATATAGGTTCTCAACATCCTTTATGCGTTATCAGAATTTTCATATCCTCCACACCAGTGTACAGAGGGTATATATGATTTTGTCATTCCATTTTTAATAATTAGTAGGTAAATTTGGACCCCATAAAATACATATATTCGTGATTCTCATAAAAAGCGGAGTTGATATAGCGATGTCCGTCTGTCCATCTGTGAAAATCACGATCACGTCCTCAATAGATCAGCGGGTGTGCTCGTTTTAGTGAAAATGATAAACTAATATCATGAGAAGTTTGCTAATTAAAATCATTAATTTCGGTTTAATAGTTCCCGAGATATCAATTAAAAAGTTAAAAAGTATTGAAAACATATGATGTTTCAATATTGTTCTTGTTATCATTGTTATTCTAAATTTTGTATTTTTTGTCACAGCTGTACTTTTTGTTTTTGTGATCATGAGTGTGTTTGTGTATAATACAAAAATCACCAACATCAAAAACAAATGATGATAAAGTACCTAGTTATTAATATAAAATTAACAATGAAAATTTACCAAATTTTTTATATATATATATTTTTTTTTGGTACTAATTTATTAAAAAACAAGTAAGAGTGTTAAATTCGGCTGTGCCGAATCTTTGAAACACTCCACCTCGGTTTGAGTATTGATAATAAATGTAAACAAAATATTTGAAAAAGTAAACAATTTGTTAAACTTAATATCAAATTATTTCAGCAAATTCTTTGGTTTGATCTGGATTTTTGTTTATTCCAAGAGTTGGTCTATAAAGCTCTCTCACATTAGATAGTAATTCGAGCTCCAACGAGGAAAGATCGTTTTCGTCTTTTCTAATATTTCGGATAAAAGATAACACGTTTCGGCGTTTGCGTTTTGGTCATCGTGGTTGCTGATAGGCATGCCTTTTCGGTTACATGACATAACCTGTCGTTTAATTTAGTTTAAGTTTTTGCAAATCAAATAGCTCGCCCTAACCTCTATTGCGAAGGTAATGGTGTGTAGAGTGGCTATACGCATTAAATCGTGCTAATTGGAGATGGCTGTATAGTTTATTTTAACTGGCCAAATAATTCTTCATTGTGGCCGTATAGGTGGGATGGAGTAACAAAATAATAACCAAAAAAGCTTTCTCAATTTTTTCCGTTAAAATATTTCCATATTTTGATATTTGCAATAGTAGTGTCAATTGAAACATTTTGCGACATTATAAAAATCGCAGATATTGATATATATATATTTTTTTTTATTTATTATATGTATGTACATGTAAATATTACACACAAAAAATAAATATATATAAGAAATAATCTAACAAGTCTATCAACCAAGTTTCAGTTTGATGGCATAAGTGGAAATGGGTTTTAAATCACTCTGTGGCTGTGCGTGACTATGCATGACTGTGCGTGACTATGTCGAAATTAATCTTTCTTTCCAGCAAGTATATCGACCAAGTTTCGGATTGATTGGATGAGGGGAAGTCCGTGTTAAAACTCTCCGTGACTGTGCGTGACCTTGCGTGATTGTGCGTGACTAAGTAAAAGTTAATATATTTTAAGATCGAGCGGATGAAGGGAAATGATATTTAGATCGCTCCGTGACTGTGTGTGACTACCCCAAAATTAATCTGTAGTCAAAACAAGGCTATGGGTAAAGTTTCAGATCAATTGGATTTTTGGGAATGGGATTGCTCCACGACAGACAGATAGACAGAGAATATGAGTTAACAGAAAGAGTTTAAAAAATATATATTACGAAAGAAAAAAAACTTTGGAAAATTTACGTTGTTACTCTTTTTTTATATTAATAACTAGGTAATTTAACACTATTTGGTTTTGATGTTAGTGGTTTTTTATACTACAACCATACATACACGCTAATGAAACAAATGCTGCAAACACAACGACCACAACAACAACAACAAGTACAGTATGACAAAAAATAGAAATTTTAAATTACAAAGATAACGAGAACAACATAGATCATATTTTTTTAAGACATTTTTTAGTTTCTCATTGAAATCTCGCAACCCATTAAACCGATTTTAACAATTTTAAACAGCGGTCTTTTCAGGGTATCAATAAATCATTTGTAATATAAAGGAATATCCTAGCTGATCTACTAAGGACGTGATAATGATTTCCACAGACGGACAGACGGACATCGTTATATCAACTCTGTTTATCATAAGGATCACATATATATATATATATTATGGGGTCCAGATTTTTTTTCTGATTACTGCAAACGGAATGAGAAACTTCTATATACCCTCCGCACACTGTTGTGGATGATATAAAAATAATTCAGTGGACTTGACAAAAAAAAAATCACTAGATCTGGCAACGTTTGCTTTAAAACAAAAACGCACAAATTTATGTTTGCTAACTCTCATGTTCTTGTTAGTAACACATTCAATCATTTAACGGATAACTTTTGAATCGGTTTTTATCAAATGATTTTTATTTTTGATGTGTAAACATCTATACGCGCAGGGGGGTAAATTTCTATTTCACAATACAATCGCAAAAACAGCGTAACACATCGGTGTGAGCTGAAGTGTAAATCGGTGTGATTTATCTGATTGTATTTGTAAAAAAATTGTGATATGTTCTTTTCTAAACATTTTCCAATTGTCTTTCAAAAACATCAATTGTATTTCAGAAAACATCAATTGTATTTCAGAAACCATCAATATAATTTCAGAAAACATCATTTGAATTTCAGAAAACATAAATAGAATTTCAGAAAACATCAATATAACTTCAGAAAACATCATTCGAGTTTCAGAAAACATCAATTGAATTTCAGAAAACATCAATGTAATTTCAGAAAACATCATTCGAGTTTCAGAAAACATCAATTGAATTTCAGCAAGCATCAATATAATTTCAGAAAACATCAATTGTATTTCAGAAACCATCAATATAATTTCAGAAAACATCATTTGTATTTCAGAAAACATAAATAGAATTTCAGAAAACATCAATATAATTTCAGAAAACATCATTCGAGTTTCAGAAAACATCAATTGAATTTCAGAAAACATCAATATAATTTCAGAAAACATCATTCGAGTTTCAGAAAACATCAATTGAATTTCAGAAAACATAAATAGAATTTCAGAAAGCATCAATATAATTTCAGAAAACATCATTTGTATTTCAGAAAACATAAATAGAATTTCAGAAAACATCAATATAATTTCAGAAAACATCATTCGAGTTTCAGAAAACATCAATTGAATTTCAGAAAACATCAATATAATTTCAGAAAACATCATTCGAGTTTCAGAAAACATCAATTGTATTTCAGAAACCATCAATATAATTTCAGAAAACATCATTTGAATTTCAAAAAACATAAATAGAATTTCAGAAAACATCAATATAATTTCAGAAAACATCATTCGAGTTTCAGAAAACATCAATTGAATTTCAGAAAATATCAATAGAATTTCAGAAAACGTCAATATAATTTCAGAAAACATCATTCGAGTTTCAGAAAACATCAATTGTATTTCAGAAACCATCAATATAATTTCAGAAAACATCATTTGAATTTCAAAAAACATAAATAGAATTTCAGAAAACATCAATATAATTTCAGAAAACATCAATTGTATTTCAGAAACCATGAATATAATTTCAGAAAACATCATTTGAATTTCAGAAAACATAAATAGAATTTCAGAAAGCATCAATATAATTTCAGAAAACATCATTTGTATTTCAGAAAACATAAATAGAATTTCAGAAAACATCAATATAATTTCAGAAAACATCATTCGAGTTTCAGAAAACATCAATTGAATTTCAGAAAACATCAATATAATTTCAGAAAACATCATTCGAGTTTCAGAAAACATCAATTGTATTTCAGAAACCATCAATATAATTTCAGAAAACATCATTTGAATTTCAAAAAACATAAATAGAATTTCAGAAAACATCAATATAATTTCAGAAAACATCAATTGTATTTCAGAAACCATGAATATAATTTCAGAAAACATCATTTGAATTTCAGAAAACATAAATAGAATTTCAGAAAGCATCAATATAATTTCAGAAAACATCATTTGTATTTCAGAAAACATAAATAGAATTTCAGAAAACATCAATATAATTTCAGAAAACATCATTCGAGTTTCAGAAAACATCAATTGAATTTCAGAAAACATCAATATAATTTCAGAAAACATCATTCGAGTTTCAGAAAACATCAATTGTATTTCAGAAACCATCAATATAATTTCAGAAAACATCATTTGAATTTCAAAAAACATAAATAGAATTTCAGAAAACATCAATATAATTTCAGAAAACATCATTCGAGTTCCAGAAAACATCAATTGAATTTCAGAAAGCATCAATATTATTTCAGAAATCATCAATTGTATTTCAGAAACCATCAATATAATTTCAGAAAACATCATTTGAATTTCAGAAAACATAAATAGAATTTCAGAAAACATCAATATAATTTCAGAAAACATCAATTGTATTTCAGAAACCATCAATATAATTTCAGAAAACATCATTTGAATTTCAGAAAACATAAATAGAATTTCAGAAAACATCAATATAATTTCAGAAAACATCATTCAAGTTTCAGAAAACATCAATTGAATTTCAGAAAATATCAATAGAATTTCAGAAAACGTCAATATAATTTCAGAAAACATCATTCGAGTTTCAGAAAACATCATTTGAATTTCAGAAAACATAAATAGAATTTCAGAAAACATCAATATAATTTCAGAAAACATCATTCGAGTTTCAGAAAACATCAATTGTATTTCAGAAAGCATCAATTGTATTTCAGAAAACATCATTTGAATTTCAGAAAACATAAATAGAATTTCAGAAAACATCAATTGAATTTCAAAAAGCATCATTTGAATTGCTGAAAACATTAATTGTATTTCAGAAAACATCAATTGCATTTCAGAAAACATCAAATGAATTTCAGAAAACGGCATAATCGACTTATTTTTTTGCACTGGAAAATATGATGTTGACGTTTTCTTTAATTATTAGATGTTTACACATCTCCCTTGTGATCGGACTCACATGATTTTTTTTTTTATTTTAGAAAATATAAATTCCCAAACAAAGATATATTAATCTTATAAAGCCTATAAATAACAATAAATTTTATATAAAATTTTTTTTGGATAACCTTTAAAATATTTTATTTGAAAAATAATAGAACACTCGGTGTATTTCGATGTTATGTTCATCACTAACTATTTGCCATTACTGACACTCCGTTTCACTTGAATAGCACACTTGACAAGATGCATTTCTTTTCACGATAGTTTTTAAACGAATGGAAGTAAAGAATAATTCTTGGCTTGAATTTATAGCTAAAGTATTTATTTTACATTAGCAATAAACAAAATTAAAATTTATTCAGTATTTTCAAGTTACAGGGCTTACAAAATAAATAACCTAAAAATAGCGCGTACATTTTGTTTCATTTGAATAGCACACTTTGTTTTAAACTATATTAAATATTATTTGGTTAATTTTAAACAACTTGTTTTAGGTTAATTATATAAATTATTAATTTATAAATCTAATTAAAAATTGGGTAGAACCTCCTTTGTTTAGAATATCTTCATAAATCCTATTTGGTAAGGAATCATAAAGCTTTTTAATATAGTCAATGGAAATTAAAGTTTACGCTTCCCGAATATCCTGAATAAGCTAAGCTTTGGTAGAAAACTGTCTCCCTGACTCATAAACTTTCCTAGCCAGCCACCCACAAATATATTCGATAATGTTAAGGTGTGACATTTTTTGAATCGATCCATGATTTCTGAACATGGGCTGTAAGAATTTGGGCATTGTCATGTTGGAAAGCCTTTTCCAAAACTCCTTTGTATGATTGCGCGTTCATCTTGGGAGTCAAATATTGAAGCTCGCATGCACCAAAATAGGATGTGGCTCCCCAGACCATAACCCCGCCGACTCTGCAGTGTAGACGCTTCAATTGATGGGTCTCCTTTCTTAAATCATAGAAGTAATAGTTATACCCGTCAGGACCCTCGAAATTAAATTTTTTTCTCATCAGAGAATACAACGCGCTGCCACTCTGTCTTCCATGACATGTAGATTCTACAGAAACTAAGCCGAGCTTCTTTACGTAGAGGGGTAAGTGGTGGATTTTTTCTTTAACTTTAGGTGCTTCAGATATTTAGCTTTAGAAATGAACCGCCACACAGTAGTTTTACTTGCATTAACTCCAGCTTTTGCTCTTATTTTGTCAACAGAGTTATGCGAATTGGAAGCCTCGCGCAGTATAGATCGCTTATCTGCATTGGAAAGTACACTATTTACCTGACCTTTCATATTTTTCCCATAATTTGAGCTATTCTGAATAAAATTATGTACGACTTTTCTACTTCACATTCCTGATACGTTTTTATTTTAATTTGTTCCTCCTTCGTTAAGGCTGTACCACGACCCATTATTATTAAATATTATTAAAATATATTTAAAATATTCAAAATAATGGTTTACTTTATCTTGCCGATCATCTGCATGACGTAAATAAATCTTAAACGCAAATGTGCTATTCAAGTGAAACAGTAAATGCATTAGAAATTGAAGAAAACGAAAATGAAATGAATAGAAAAATGTAACGGTAAATTCTCAGATCTTCGATTTTGTCACAGAGAATGTGGATAGGAAGACGAACAAAATAGTGCAAAAAAAAGTACAGTTCAGTCAATGAATATTAGTAGATATTCAAATAGAAACAAAAAATTTGTGTGTGCTATTCAAGTGAAACAGAGTGTATTTTGCTTTTTATATCTGCAACAAATTTGTTTTTTTTTTTTTTTTTGGTAAAAAATGTTATGGAAAAAATGTTATAAAATTGTTTAGTTGTCCGCAATTATATTTATACACATTCATCTCAGCATATAAATATGATGTATATAATTCTTTATTGCTGTTTTTAGTTAAATTTGTTGAATAAGTAAAATATTTATTGAAAAATAATAAAAAAAAAAACATATATCGCTAGATCAGGGTGCGAAAAAATATCGTTGCTTTACAAAAAAAAGTCAGACAAATCCATTTTACAAAGCTTGCAAACGGAAGCTGAAGAAATTTAAGTCATATAAGTATAAAAGAGACATTCCGTCATTTAAATGATTCTGAAAGGATTCATTGGGCGGTTTATCAGTTTCTACGAAAGTTATTAGTTAAGAATCTCTTACAGTTCAGAAAATATGGTTATAGAAAGGTTTTTAGCTTCCATGATCAGTAATTTCAAAAATGCACGTATTTTGAAGAAAATAAGTAATTCTAATATGAATTAGATAATAATAAAATGTTAAAATTAGCCAATGAGTAATGAGTTTAAGATTTAAACTTTAAAACAGTGCTGTTCAATTCTTAGAACAATTGTCCCTGTTCAATTCTTGCTTTTAGTCGTCACTGAAACAGCGACGAATGAACACGTGTAGCGGATGTATGGTGATTTTTTTAATGCACTGAGACAAATTAATAGCAATATTTTATGATTATAAAGGTGTTTGGTAATCCCCAGTGCCTTGTTTGTTATAAAACATTAAAGGAAAATAATTTAAAAGTTTGTAAGTAACATTTTCATTATTTTCATAACTATATTAATAAATTAAATGAAAAACATATATATTTTGAAAATTTTTTAAGATTAAGTTCTGTAAATCTAAAAAATGTTTTACTATACGTCACGAAAACATAAATACTGAAAAATTTTTAATACAGGATCTATAAAAATCTTTAATAGAAATTAAAAAAAACGCATTTATTTTATATAAAATTTGAAATGTTTTTAAAATTTCGAGTCAGATCGTTCATTCGTTCATTCCGATCGAATGTATTTTTTTCATTCCAAAAATTTTATGTTCTTAACATATTAGAGATATTTTTTTAATATGTATATACAATGAAATTATTAATTTTGATTGATAAATTGATAAAATGTACAACTTCTTGTTTTTATACCATGAAAAATTGCCTAATGTATATATGAAGGTACTTATTTTTTTGCCTTTAAAAAATTTAATTTTTGTTAAATTTTTATTTCTTTAAAACAATTTTACACAAAACATTATAGTTTCATATTTTCAATGACAAATAAATTCATTCATATTCATACTAACACTGCTGTTAATCCATTGACCATTTCTTACAGTGCAATTCTCATTTTCTCACCAACAAAATTACATTTTTATTTTTGAACATCATGGTTTAAATACAAATTTTTTTCCCCTCAAAATTTTCATTAAACTCCAAAATTATTTTAAGCTCAAACTAGTTTTTCACTTCGAAAATTTTAAAAATTCAACAAACATTTATTCCAAATCGTAAAATGTAGAAATTAGGATTGTCATTGTCCATTTTTTGATCGAATAATAGATGGAAAATGCTTTTTAAAATTATTCGATTGTTTTATCTAATTTTTATTACGCAAAAAACTTAATAAAACAATAAAAACAAGTACGAAAAGTATAGTCGTTTTAGACCGATTATATCAGAGGTCGCCAAAGTACGGCCCGCGGGCCACATCCGGCCCGTTATAGCAACCGATCCGGCCCCCGAGTTAAAATGCGAAAGTAATACAAATAATAAAAAAAATTGTTTAAGCATTCCTAAATCCAAATTTTTTTTTTCTAAAAGTATTATTAAATTTTCTAATATTAACAATTTTTATACTTCCTTTTTTGTGAAAGTTTTTATTTTCAAGTACATATTACATATTTCTACCCTCTATAAAAAATTTAAATTGTTAATCCTCTATATACATAGGCCATGAAGTTAATTACTATGTTTAGTTTTTTCGCAAAATAAAAACACTTTAAAATCAGCGAAATATATTTAAATAAATGTCGAATCAAAATATATCTTCTGTACGAGCAAGTTATCATGTTGCTAAGTATATTGCTGACGCAGGGCGGCCGGGGAATTTGTGAAGAAATGTGTATTGAAAATCGCAGAAGAACTACATATGTTCAGAAAAATTGAGTGCATTTAAAAATGTAAGTTTACCTGCAAACACAATAATGAGAAGAATTGAAGATATTGATAACAGCGTTTTTTCGCAGCTAAAAGAAAAAGCAAAGAAATTTATATATTTTTTTTTTATTGCACTCGATGAAAGTGCAGATGTGTCCGATACCTCTCAGCTTCGAATCAAAATCGAGGAATAACTGATGTTTTCGGATATTTGAAGAACTAGCTGCTCTCAAGAGCCTTAAGGGAACAACCACCGGAGAGGATATTTTTCTTAAAGTTTCCGAAATAATGACAGAACTAGAATTAAATTATAAACAGTTGATGTGTGTAACTACATATGGTGCAAAAAATATGATTGGAGCAAATATAGGTCTCATTGGACGGATTAATAAGGAGTGTGAAACACTAGGGATAAAAAAAACCTATGCACCTATATTGTGTTATACATCAGCAACCATTGTGTGGAAAAATATTAAATTAAACAACTATTATGTCAGTGGATATTTAAACCATAAATTTTATTCGGGGACATGGTTTGAATCATCGTCAATTCCAAGAATTTCTGATATCAGTTAATGCTGAACATGGCGAAGTTCGCTGGTTTAGTAGAGGAAAAGTACTAAAACGTTTTTTGGATCTTCGTCATGAAATAGAAATTTTTATGAACGAAAAACGAAAGCCTATTGCTGAATTATCAGATGATGCATGGTTATGTAATTTCGCTTTTTAACCGATATTACTGCACATATAAACGATCTGAATTGTAAACTCCAAGATGAAGGAAAATTAGCATATTCATTATTTTACGGTGTAAAATCTTTTGAAGTTAAATTGGAATTAATTAGAAACCAGCTCGTCAATAAAAATGTAGTACATTTTCAGTGCTGCTCAAAATTGTTGGAGACTCAGCAATATACAAATATTTTGCCTTATTTAGAATTTGAAAAATCAATATAATGACTTTAAAAAGAGCGGAAAAAAATGTAATTTATTTCGAAATCTATTTGAAGTAGAGGTGAATACTGTTGAAGAAAACATGCAACTAGAACTGATTGATTTGCAGAGTAACGACATTCTGAAGGATGCACATAAGGAAGGAAATTTGATTGAATTCTACCAAAATTTAGATGACACTATATTTCCAAATATTAAAAAATTTTTAAGTGAGCACATATCAATATTTGGAAGCACTTATATTTGCGAACAAACATTTTCTCATATGAAATATATTAAAAGTCAATTTCGTGAGACTGACTGATTCTCATTTGGCGGAAATTCTGAGGATATCAGTTTCTCAAGAATATATAAACATTAATAATATTGTAAATTCAACTAAATCCCAGTTGCATAATTCTCATTAATGCTTTTTTTTTAAATTACTTTTTCAATAAAAATATAAATATAAAAATATATAAATTATTAATGTTATAAATTTATTTACAGAATATTGCATACGTAAACTTTTTTCTTCTATTAGTGCTTTTTATTTTTGACCCAGTTCATATTTTTTAAAACTCTATTTGGCCCTTTCTTCAAAAACTTTGGCGCCCACTGGATTATATGATACCCTTACCAAGAATTTCGAGAAATGGTTTTAGATTCAACTTTTCTGAGATCATGATTGTTTACAATCGAACAAATTTTACGTTAAGAGTTTATTATCAGTATCAATGAATGGAATATTTATTTAAATTTTTTCAACAATTATTCTAAACAAATTACTATACTTAAAATCCTTTTTTCGGTCTCGTTTGTTTTTTTCCCTTATTTAAAATTAAACTGGACGATACGTTTATTTAATTTACTTTCCATTTTGTAAATTTTTTTAGATCAAAAAAATATATTTTTATTCATTATTTTATTTATTTTCTAAAAATGTTTGTTTATAGAAAATCTTATTTCAATTCAAACTATGTATGTATATGAACTTGAATAAAGACGTAAACAACATGTACCTATAACAAATGTTTGTAAACATTGTCATAAGTTTGCTTTTGTTATAAGAAAATATAAACAAAAACTAAACGACTATAGTTTTTTTTAATGATTTCTAGTTTAAATAAAGTTAGTGAGTAAAAACGATTTGTTAAATAATTTTACCGCATTGTCAATTTTTTTTTTGTTGTTTAACAATGAAAGTAAAATATTTTGGATACAACCCAATATTTAATAAACCGGTTGTTAATCTGTATTATTTTTTTATAATATACATTTTCATTTACTTTTAAAGATAATGTATTTTGAGTGTTTTGAAAAAAATTTTACGATCACGATCACCATATTTGGTAAAGTGATTTATTGTTCTCAAAAATATATTCAAACCAAATTTGAAGAAAATTTGTAGAATATTTTGTTTTTTTTTTTTTGATAGATTGAAGTGAAGATAGGAAAGCAGGTTTATATGGGGACTATGAGTGCAAATGGCCTTACAGGGTTTTATTTTTGGACGACTTGTTTATGTGTGCAATAAATACACATACAGTCAAAGTCAAGGTCAAAAATAGGAATATATTTTGTCCTTATTTCGGGCAGGTTGGTATTTAAAATGAGGTAAATCGGGCATCATTGTGCCAATATATGACCTAATGTATGGAGACACCTATAAAAAACGTTGAAATTTAATAATAATAATAATAATAATAATAATTTGCTATTGTATATCAAATTGTTTACTTTTCGAAATATTTTGCCTATATTTGTTATAAATAGTGCAATAAGTCCAGATTTTAATACAAACTTAAACCCCAGGTGGAGGATATCAAAGATTCGGCATAGCCGAATTGAAAACTCTTACTTGTTTTACTCTATATAACTATGTGATATATATTTGACGTAGACCCATCTTTTATTATACCGATCGACTGATAATTACTTTCTGACCCGCTTTGCTGATGGCTAGCTGTCCATCTGTCCGTCTGTGTGTTCATGTAAACTTTGTAATCAAAATACCGGTTGCAAATATGAATATATTTTTATGAAATTTAGTATATAAGCTTCTGTTGGTCATAGCTTGAATCTGGTGAAAATCGGCGCATGTTCAGACATAGTCCCCATACCAATGATTCCCTATAAAATCGATTTAAACTGCCTTACTATCCAAATTATCATATAGATCTCGGTCAAATTGGGTTTGTGTTTGTTTTTTATATCCTTTTATTAGTAGTCCAAAAACAAAGCCTATAGAACAACTCTTAGTCATAGCCCCCATATAAAGCTGCTTCCCAATCTTTACTTAAATCTATCAAACACAAAAATATTGCACAGATTTTCTTCAAATTTAGTTTGTATATGTTTTTGCAATAATATGGTTAGAATCGATTATTTTTCGACCTAGTCCCCTAAGGCAAACAAAATGAATGCCACTCAAATTTGGTTTATGCTTATTTTCTATATCTTATTAGTTGGACATAAATGATATGGTACGCATAGTATATGATACCGTTTAGTTGGTCTATACCGATTTTCTTACTTGTTTTCTTATGTTCTGAAATAGAAAATATTCTGAGCTAGCAAAAGCTGGCGAATTGGGTGCTTGATGAATTGTTTAGAAATTTCACTCATTGATTTTGTCCTTACCAACATGGTGTCTTCCAACTTGAAATTTCAGTTACAGTATTTTTTATTCAAACAACTGCTGACATCTATACGTCGAATCGGGCAGTTCTGGCTCCTCACTCAGAAATTTGATGTATATATGTTCACAGTTAGAAAGCAAACAACTCAATATTCAGTTAGCAGCTAACTGGATCTTTAAAAGTAGTGTTTCCTCAATATAGAAGTAGGATTATATTATAATTAATGGAGGATTAAAGTTAATTCTTTTTTAAACCGAACAGAAATAGCAATTATAGAAAATGTATTGTTCCCTGAAATTAACCGTATATGATTTTTATGTACTTGATTTGGATCAAGCATCAATCATGCATGTATTTTACCCAAAATATTAGAGACAACCTTTTTTTTTTAAAAAAAAGGTGTGGTAGTGACAAATAAAATTCGTATTTCTAATCTAATTCGCTTCAGTATCTACGAAAAATATTCTTTTCTCAGCTAATTTGGGAGATTTTCTAAAGCAGCATAATTTTTTATAACAAAAAAAAAAAAAAAAACCAAAAAAGTCGTGATAAAAAACGATTGCTTCATCAATAAAATATTTGAAAATTTTAACGATATTGTAAAAAAAAATTATATTTCATTTTATTTTATTATTTTTTTTTTTATATGAATACAGCCAGAAGAAATGTTATAACATTTAATACGTCTGCATAAGAAAGTTTCAAACAAGAATAACTACCACAGCGAATGGGAAATATGGAATGAAACTGCTTATGCTCGCATCGATAAAACAAAAGACTTAAAACACAAACTTGAAATGTTTAATTTTAACACAGACCAGATGAACAGCAAGCCCAGATGAAACACAAAAAAAGCACAACAAAAAAAAAAACTCTTTGGTTACAGCAAGTCATTCCGAGATGATGATGATGATGATGTTGATGTTGATGCTGATGATGTTGATTAATATAACAGCATTAAAGTAAAATTAAAGAAAGAAATAAATTAAAACATTTTCACTTTTTAACAAAACAGCAAAGACAAAAAAAAGAAGTAAACGTACAACAAAATTAAAGATCTTTTTCTTCATCTTGTGGTTAGCACCTAAAAAAAGAAATAAAGAGCATTCTGATTTTGGAGCAAAAAAAAAAAAAAACTAAGTTATTAGAAATTACACATCTTTATGAAATTGAAAACAAAATGCCAAGTTCATAATTAAAGTATTTTATACGGTTTTTGAAAGGGTTTCTAATAATTTAATTTAACAAATTGGTCATTTTGTGCATCGAGGCGATTTATCGCAAAATTAGTTAAAAAACTATTTTAACTTTTCTTATATAGCAGGAAACGGATAATATTTTTGGCACGAGCATAATTCGATAATGTTTCTATAATGCATTCTAAACATTCACCTGAAAATTCACTATAAATAAATGTGATCTACTCGTTTAGCAACTTCAATAAACAGAACTCGTTGGAATGACTTCTCTCATGACAATAAAACTTAAGGGAACAAATTGTTAATTATAAAAGGTATATTTGGGGATTAAACAATATTAAAATTCCAACTTTGTTAAAATATGTTTCTTAGCTTAATTCTTAAGCTCATTAAATAATGTTCACAAAAGATATTTCACACTATACAATGATGACTCTTAACGCCGCAAAAACATTTTCCTTGAAAAAAAATTTATTGCCAAAAACATAACTCGATGATATGAATTTGAGATTTCCTATGAGATATATTAAAGTTCAAATCGCTTGTGATTATTATTAGGGTACTGAACAATTATTATTCACAACCATATTAAAACAAGAATGATTCTAATTTTTGAATAAGTATAAGATGTTTTTAAAGTTATAGCATTTTAAATAAAAGTAGAGTAAAAAAATTATTTAAATATTAATGAGCTGTTATTATTGCATATTTATACCATTGGTATTTAAAAATGATTTGAGCTATATGGAACTCCAATTCTCACACAATTTTAGCAGAATATGCGGCCGAATTTCGAAAA